>CM033471.1:238868747-239273529 GCA_019447015.1 Hymenochirus boettgeri | reverse complement strand
CTACTACAACTACCACTATAACTACCACTACAACTACCACTATAATTACAACTATAACTACCACTACAACTACCACTATAACTACCACTACAACTACCACTATAACTACCACTACAACTAACACTATAATTACAACTATAACTACCACTACAACTACCACTATAACTACCACTACAACTACCACTATAATTACAACTATAAATACCACTATGACTACCACTATAACTACCTCTATGACTACCACTACAACTACCACTACAACTACCACTATTACTACCACTACAACTACCACTTTAACTACCACTACAACTACCACTATAACTACTACTACTTTTCTGACATGAAATTTGCTACAAACGTGTAGATCATATCAGGCAAATCTACAGACATAATTTACACATAGACATAGAATGTCTTTCCAGCCTAATCAACACTGATTGCATTCAGCTGTGTCACAGGCACTGGTTTGAAAACTCACAGCACACACAGACACACACATTATTAGAGTTTTGTGCAGCCTTTCAAGGAAAATTCAAAGTTTTTCTTTCTAGTTATTAATTGGATTGTTTCCAAAGCAACCATACCTAAATCATCAAAAAAATTAATTTTTCTGCCATAAACAGAAAAACACACCTCTCACAGACAGATACACACACCTGCTGACGCACGCCTTCATGGACTGTGCTCTTTCAGTTTATGGCAACCATACATGCAATTATAATGTATTTCATTGTAACAATTTATGAAACATCTTTTTTCAGTTGCCATAGCAAGATGGCCCACATTTTCTTTCAAAGTGTAGCCTTTATAAGCCAAATTCAAAGTTTATGCTTAAACTTTTCTGGTTTATAATTTAACTAACACAAACAGTAGCAACATTCACATCAGGCCTTGTCCCAAAGAGCTTGTAATCTAATTGGCCAATCACAATCACAACCTATCCATGGGTTTTTAATATTGACGTAAATTGTAATTAGCACATAAAGTACGCACTCTCTCCCCAGGGTAATATAACTGAACATTCCTAAAGACAGAGTTGTATTCCATGTGGTAAGGTCAGGATTCCTATGTAAGGAAGAGGCGTGTCTCTAATTATTTCTTTAGGTCCAATTATCTCTTTTGAATAAGGAACCAATCAGTTCATTTCATTTCCTTTTCTCTTTGTTCCTTAAACAATTTACTAAACCAATTTGCTAGTGACAAATTATCTTTGACGTAAATTTTTCTTTTCATGGGATTGTAAAATTAGTAAATTATTACACTGGGAAATACAAATATGAACAAACAACATTCTTTTGTCATGTGTGTGTGGGGGGTGAGAACCTACATAGTAGACTAAGACATTTTTAGAACCAAACACATTTTTAATCTAGTGTAGCCTTTAAATTAACTAAAAAAACAAACTGAAAATTGTTCTTTGTATTATTTATTTTACCATTTTCCCATGATTAGCCTGGTGATACAAAAAGACAGAACTCAGGTTACCCACATTAATCTACAAGGACCAAAATGCTGCTTTATATATTGTGTTTATTTTCTGCCAAATTAAATAAATAGTTGGAACTGCTGTTACTTTACAAACCTTTATTCACTTTTATCAGCCCCAACTGCTCCATCCCTGGAGCCTGAAAATCCTAGATGATGTCCCAGATCCTTCCGCCAAAACCACCATCATAATCAGGCCAAGGACTGACTGCTTCCTCGTACATGTGCCTCTGCAAATGCTGGTGCTTGGAGATGGGGGCACCAGCCTTTGCTGGAAAGAGGCAGGACCTAAGTCGCATTTTGCAATCCTCAGGTAAAGTAACTTTTGGGTGGACTTTAAGAGTTATATTCGGCCTGTAACAATATACCAGCTGTTCATAAGAGATTAACTACTGTATGTAGCATAGCAATCTTATTGCCTTGTAAATTATGTTGTGTATTCATGTATAGTTTTATATGTAAATCTCTGTGTATACATGTATACAGTAAATCAATAGGATATACACTAGGGAACATCTGCAAATAGATAATCAATGAATAAATAAATAAAAATAATCTAGCAATATCATATCAGAGTGTTAACTAATTAATTTAACACTTGATGCATTGCTAACCAGATATTTTAGGATAATGAATATCTCTATTCTGGCAGAGTAAGCTGGCCCTCCCTCCATGCAGTCAATCAAGGCCGATATTGCTAACATTACAGCCAATGATTGAATGTTAGCAATGTTAGCCTCCTCTGCACATGCTCAAGCTTATAAAACCTCATTATTACATGCAGTGGGTTAGGCACAGAGGATAATTATAAGAAATGGCTAAATATGTATATTATGTCCAGGTTCTCCTACATAAACAGTATAATCAAAAGAGAAAGTATGGACCCAAATGGGCACACCAAACAATCAGTATTCAATGAATAAAAATTTACAAATTTTATTAGCTCATTTAAAAATTTTTAGCACACACATTATCACAATCCCTAGAAAACCCACATAAAAGCATCCCTCATTAAATGACCCCTACCTACCTAGCCAACATACTGGTAAATATATATAATATAAATATATAAATACCAAATGTCAGCAATGAGGCAAACAAATGTCCAAAATATGGGTATCGTATTTTGGACAATTGTTTGCCTCATTGCTGGCATTTGGAATTAATATATGATTTGGTCCACTGTTTACTTATATAGCATTGATGCACAATATACTGGTATGCTGTTTAAAAGGCCAATCACAAACTTCTGGTTTGGTTCTGCAAATTTAGGTCTGGTCTGAGAGGCAGCCAATCACAGACACGGCTGACGTCATGTGAAATGCAGCGGGAGAGAAGGCTGTGTAAGTAGAATTCGGGGGACTTTTTTAAAGAAATATGCGGCCGGTTGGGGGTGGGTAAGGGTTACCTAACTTACCCCCAAAGGATTTGAAGATAGGATCAACGATGGCTGAGGATGTATCTGGATGGTGGGAGGGGGGGAGGGCACTGCGCATGCCCCAGACATAGATGAGGACAAGGAAACATCGTGGATCAGTAGCCTCACAGACAGCCTGGAGTCTTCAGTGTCCTGGACTTTGAAGAGGAATATCTTTGGAACCATAAGGAGCAGAGATGTAGGGTAAGGTTTATTTTAAACTGCAGAGTGTGGCTAGTAGTGTGTTAAACTATAGTTTTTGGGGTGGTCATGCCCTTTAATGTATTCATTGAAGCCTGGTTAGGTAAAGGAGCTATGCTACATTCTTCAATCAATTGAGCAGGAGCCAGGGAAGAAGGTAAGTATATGGATAAGAAGTAAGTAATGGTAAGTAATGGATTAGAACCAGGAAGCGGTTGGAGATTTTCATCTCTGCAGTGGTGGATCACACAAAAGGTAAATATATTTATCTTCTTCCCTGGCTCCTGCTCAATTGATTTAAGAACAGGCGGTAAGGCATAGCTCCTTAACCTTGTGCGCTTAAATCAATACATTAAAGGAATAGTTCACTTTACGAATGAACTATTCCTTTAAGGGTGGACGTTTAAAATACAGAGCCTTTAGAAAGACCCCTACCATGGAAGTCTTAGGGCTCATTCACACTACATCAGTTTGTATCCGTTTTTCAAACGCAGGTGCGTTTAAAAAAATGGACAGACAGTAAAACCTCATAGGATTTCATAATATCCTTCACACCTGCCACGTTATATTTCGTTCCGTTCCAGTCCGTTTAAATAACGCACTGCATGCAGCATTTCTGACAGTTTTTTTCTTGCATTTTCTATAGAAATCTATGGAATACACATTGTGAAAAAATGGATACAAACTGACAGAAACACACGCTGTGCGTTACTGTCAGTTTCTAGTGTGAACGAGCCCTTACATGATTTTTTTTATGGAATAAGAAATGTTATAAATGAGGATTATTTACTGGTGGAAAGGTTAAGGCTTGGAGAGAGGTTTTTGAGAAAAACATAAGGTTCCATAAAAAGTGCCATTACTTGACCTTTTAGAGCAATGTTTCTCAACCAGGGGTCCGAAGACCACCAGGGGTCCCTAAGAGGTTGCATGGCAGTCCTCAATTGATTGACAGAAACTGTATGGATCCACCATTGGGATGAATTCAGATATATTTTTTTACATATTTACAAATGTTCTATATTTGTATGAATTGTGTGTTTGGTGTATTGATGTCTGAGAGAGAAATAAAAATAAGTAATAAGGTTATTATGGAAGGGTTCCCTGAGATATTTACATTTTTTCAAGGATTCCATAAGGATAAAAAGATTGAGAAACACTGGTATTGACCCATCCCCTGCAGGGCATTTTTTAAAAATAGAGATACATTTATAGCTCTATCATTTCTATTTGTAAATTATGTATTTTGATAATTTGATGACAGAGAAAAGAAAAATTTGAATAATATTATATAATCATTATTTTATGTAGGGGTTCCCCGAGAAATAAAAATAGTTTCAAGGAGTCCCCACAGATATAAAGGTTGGGAAATACTGTTTTAGAGAGAAGATGGACAAAAGATTAGAGAAATTCTACAGAAGAAATTATATAGAGCAATGGTTACAGTTACAAATAAACAAAAGGCTGAAGTATTATATAAGCCTGGCGAGGGATACTAATTACACTTTGTGTTTACATTCCTCCCATATGATCGGTTCAGATAAGATGATGCTGGCATCCCCTCTGGAATTCGCTCTTGCCAGCTGCTCTCAAAGATTAAAGAAGTTCCCTAGTAAACAAACCCATCCTGCTCCTGTGAACCACACACTGGCCCCCTTGCCCTATCCTCTTTAGGGACAGGAAATACTTGGAAAACAGTTCAGGGGGAGGGAGAGTTCCTGGGCATTCAAACTGGACCACGCCAATGTATTCTATATACAGTGGAAGTTCTATAGTAGCCCACAACAGTGTTATTAATATATTTATGGCCAGAGGAAACAGAGTTAATGATGAGAAATAAGCATTTCAAGAGAAAACCCAAGCAAAGAAAATGAGTAAGGGTTAATGCATACATTAAAATAGTAGTAAAATGCGTTGTTAAAGTCATCCTGGTGATGACTAGTGATGGATCCGAACTCGAACCCGAACCCAATTTCAGGTCAAACTTTATGAGTTCGTACAAACTATGCAAGCTATCCAAACTCACTGATTTATTTTCAATAATCATCAAATTTTCGAAGTTTTATCCCTCGAATCTAGCGTTCAAATTCGGTAACCCCCAAATGTAGCCTTCGATTTTCAGTAACCCTCGAATTGGCCATAACCCATGTAAAGCCATGTAAAGGTGATAATTTTATTGGCTAAGATGATAACTATAGCAAGCTTTTAGAACCTGCAGGTCCTTTTTAGAGATAAGCAAAACTGCTAAAATACGTTCCACCTGCTGATTCACGGATTTTCAGTTTGAAAATTCTCGGAAAACCCATTACATTATAGTATATTGGCTAAGATGATAACTATAGCAAGCTTTTAGAACCTGCAGGTCCATTTTAGAGATAAGCGAAACTGCTAAAATACGTTCCGCCTGCTGATTCACGGATTTTCAGTTTGAAAATTCTTGGAAAACCCATTACATTATAGTATAGTATAGTATTTGATGTTGAATAAAGACATACGTCCGTCCAGTCCAACCCATCTAGCAATATCCTCATTTCCTGCCTAACTGTTGATCCAGAGGAAGGCAAAAAAAACCCCCACCAAATTTATGAAGGGGGAAAAAATTCCTTCCTGACTCCAAGTAGCAATCGGAAATTTCCCTGGATCAACTCTACTTTATGTATCAATACCAGTAACTTGCAACATTCCTTGTTTCCAGAAACTCATCCAGCTTTTTTTTAAACTGACCAATGAACCTGCCATAACAACGTCCACTGGAAGACAGTTCTATAGCTTTGCCGTTCTCACAGTGAAAAACCCTATCCGAACTTGAAGCCTAAACCTTTTTTTTTCCTTGTGTCCTCTGACATGTTCTATTGGTGAACAATACACAGTAATCATATCCCCACGCAAGCGCCTTTTCTCCAGCGTACATAATTGTAACTTTTCCAGTCTCTCTTCATATTCAAGCTCCCCCAATCCCCTTATTAATTTAGTTGCCCTTCTCTGAACCTTTTCCATTTCAAAGATGTCCTTTTTGTACACAGGATTCCAAAATTGCACTTCATATTCCAAATGAGGCCTTACCAATACTTTGTAAAGAGGGAGAATAACATTTTCCTCCCTTGAATCCATACCTCTCTTTATATAAGACAATACCATGCTGGCTCTGGCTGTTGCCTCTGTCACTGCTTGCTTCCTTTAAATTTGTTATCCACCAAAACGCCAAGATCTCTTTCCAACAGGGATTCACTTAACACAGAGCCATTTATAGTATAAGCAGCACAAGGATTTTTAAGTCCAAAATGCATCACCTTTTATCAACATTGAATCTCATCTGCCACTTAGCAGCCCAATGTGACAATCTATCTAGATTTCCCTGCAAAGATTGCACATCCTCTGAAGTTTTTAATGGTCTACAAAGTTTTGTGTCGTCAGCAAACACAGAAACCTTGCTGACAATACCCACTTCCAAATCATTAATAAATAGATTAAATAGAAGCGGCCCCAACACAGAACCCTGTGGCACCCCACTTAGCACTTTAGTCCATAATGATGAAGCCCCATTTACAACTACTCTCTGCATCCTATTCATTAACCAATTTTCTATCCATGTACAAATGCAACTTCCCAGACCAACAGACCTTAGCTTATGCATTAGTCGCCTATGGGGGACTGTATCGAAAGCCTTTGCAAAATCCAATTAAACTACATCTATTGCTATGCCTGTCTGTTTACTCTTAATGGAGGAATAAACTCACCTATTTTGCACCATATCTATGCCTGGACCCCTCTACACTTGGAATTCTACATCTACTGCTATGCCAGAGTCTAAATTTCTATTTACTTCCTCATAAAAGCCAAGCAAGTTACAAGATCTATTCCTCCTAAATCCATGCTGGTTACTACTTATAATGTTAGTCATTGAAACATAGAACATGTTCCCTTATTAAACTTTCCGGTATCTTTCCCTTCCCCACCACTAAAGTTAAACTTACAGGTCTGTAATTACCCGGAGCTGAACGACTAACCTTTTTGAATATTGAAATAACATCAGCCTTTTTCCAATCCAGAGGCACACCTCCGGACATGAGGGAATCTGCAAAAATAGGAAACAATGGCCTAGATAAAACTGAACTTAGCTCCTTAAGTACCCGAGGATGTATTTTATCCGGTCCAGGAGATTTAATAATAAATTAACCTTATGTAGTTCTACTCACCGCTTTCTTTCTACCTACATTAGCAGGTGAAAGTGTAACCATTGAGAGATAGTTACTGTCAGTGAGTACAAGGCAAGTCCATTCACTGCTTTCCTTCTCCTACATGAGTTGGTGACAGTGTAACTAGTAGAGATTAGTTACTATCAGTGAGATACAAGGCAGGCCCATCACTGGTTTCCTTCTCCCTACATGGAGGTGACAGTGTAACCAGTTGGAAGATAGTTACTATATTGAGGTACAAGGCAGGTCCATTCACTGCTTTCTTCCTTTTCTACTTAGGAGGTGACAGTGTACTAGTTAAGAGATTAGTTACATCAGTGAGATACAAGTCAGGTCCATTTTACTGGTTCCTTCTCCCTACATTAGGAGGTGACAGTGTAACCAGTTGGAAGAATTAGTTACTAGCATAGATACAAGGCAGGTCCATCACTGCTTTCCTTCTACCTATATTAGGAGGTGACAGTGTAACCATTGGAGATTGTTTACTATCAGCGAGATACAAGGCAGGTCCATTACACTGCTTTCCTTCTCCCTACATTAGGTGGGTGACAATGTAACCAGTTGGAAGATAGTTACTACTCAGTGAGATACAAGGCAGATCCACTCATGTTTTTCCTTCTCTGTACATTAGGAGGTCACAGTGCAACCAGTTGAAAGATAGTTACTATCAGTGAGGTACAAGGCGGGTCCATTCACTGCTTTCCTCCTTCCCTACATGGGAGGTGACAGTGTAACCAGTTGGAAGAGTAGTTACTATCAGTGAGATACAAGGCCGGTATTCACTGCTTTCCTTCTCTGTACATTGGAGGGTGACAGTGTAACCAGTTGGCAGATTAGTTACTATCATAAGATACATACAGGTCCACTCACCGCTTTCTTTCTACCTACATTAGCAGGTTGAAAGTGTAACAGTTGGAGATTAGTTACTGTCGTGAGATACACAGGCAAGTCCATTCACTGCTCCTTCTCCCACATTAGGAGGTGACAGTGAACTAGTAAGAGATTAGTTACTATCAGTGAGATACAAGGCAGGGCCCATCACTGGTTCCTTCTTCCTACATTAGAGAGGTGACAGTGTAAACCAGTTGGAAAATTAGTTACTATCATTGAGGTACAAAGGCAGGTCCATTCACTGCTTTCTTCCTTTTCTACATTAGGAGGTGACAGTGTAACCATTGGAAGATTAGTTACTAGCAGTGAGATACAAGGCAGGTTCCACTCACTGCTTTCCTTCTACCTATATTAGAGGTGACAGTCTGTAACAAGTTGGAAGATTGTTTACTATCAGCGAGATACAAGCGAGGTCCATTCACTGCTTCCTTCTCCTCATTAGGGGTGACAATGTAAACCATGGAAGATTAGTTACTATCAGTGAGATACAAGGCAGGTCCATTCACTGCTTTCCTTCTCTGTACATTAGGAGGTGACAGTGCAACCAGTTGGAGATTAGTTACTATCAGTGAGGTACACGGCGGGTCCATTCACTGCTTTTCTTCTCTGTACATTAGGAGGTGACAGTGTAACCAGTTGCAGATTAGTTACTATCAGTGAGATACAAGGCAGGTCACTGACTGCTTTCTTTCTACCTACATTAGAAGGTGCAGTGTAACCAGTTGGAAGAATAGTTACTGTCAGTGAGATACAAGGCAGGTCCATTCACTGGTTTTCCTTCTCCCTACATTAGGAGGTGACGTGTAACCAGTTGGAAGATTAGTTACTATCATTGAGGTACAATGCAGGTCCATTCACTGCTTTATTTCTTTCTACATTAGGAGGTGGCGGTGTAACTAGTTGAAAGATAGTTACTATCAGTGAGATACAAGGCAGGTCCATTCACGCTTTCCTTCCTCTGTACATTGAGGGTGACAGTGCACAGTCGGAAGATTAGCTACTATCTGTGAGATACAAGGCAGGTCTATTCGCTGCTTTCCTTCTCTGTACATTAGGAGGTCACAGTGCAACCAGTTGGAAGATTAGTTACTATTAAAGTGAGATACAAGGCAGGTCCATCACTGCTTTCCTTCTCCCTACATTAGGAGGTGACAGTGTAACCATTGGAAGAGTTAGTTACTTGAGTGGGAGATACAAGGCAGGTACCATTCACTGCTTTCCTTCTCTCTACATTAGGAGGTGACGGTTGTAACCAGTTGGCAAGATTAGTTAATATCAGAGATACCAAGGCAGGTCCATTCATTGCTTTCCTTCTCTGTACATTAGGAGGTGACGGTGTAACCAGTTGGAAGATTAGTTACTATCAGCAAGACAAGGAGGTCCCTTCACTGCTTTCCTTCTCCCTACATTAGGAGTGAAGAGTAATCAGTTGGAAGATTAGTTACTATCAGTGAGAGACAAGGCAGGTCCATTCACTGCTTCCCTCTCTGTACATTTGGAGGTTACAGTGTAACATTTAAGCCTTTACCAATTGTACATTTTACCCCTTGGCTGGCTGCCCAGATTTAGGAGATAAATTTAATGGACACATTGTCTATCTGCGTTTTACTGCAGTAAGCAATTTATGTTAGTACAAATGGAGAACTTCAGCTTTGCTGCTCCTTATAGTTCTCTAGGCCATGGCCTATGTGGCCTTATGGGAAATCTGGCCATGGTGATCTTGTGAACTGAATATCAACCTGTGTGTATCTAGCATTAGATATTGTGAATAGTTTAGCCAGGTGGATTCCTTTATTCGACCACCTGTACATTTAATCTAATAAAGGATGTGGTGATTAACAGTAAAAGCCAACATGGAAAGAAAATCAAATTGTTTATTATAAATAGTTGCCTACATATGGTTTAATGGACTAAGGTGTCAATACAAATCTCTCTTGGCTGCCATTAGGTTCAAAGTCCCCTTAATTACTTAGAGGCAATGCAATATTGGCGGCCACAATCAGTGTAACAACAAAAAAGAGAGGTAGTCAAACTCCAATGAATGTGTTTATTGAAATCCACCATACTAGTCACAATGTGTCTTCTGGGTAACTCCATGATAGCCCTGCCACCACAATTTAAGCTTTGAGCCATCTCAGTGTAGTGCAGGCTTCTGGTTTTGGCAAGGAAACACCTATAGACAGACGTCACTAAGAAATAAATAAGATAGGGAGATATAAGGCATTAGTGCTCCCCTTTAACTGGCTAAGTTAAGTTTTGCGCTACTTTGAACACGTAACTGATGTCTCTGAATTGGAGGCGTCTTACCTGAGCGCGATGCATAAATCTCGCAAAAGGGGTTATTACATTGTGGATCTCGGGAAAGTAAGAGACGAGGGCTTGCGTATTGCATCACCCTGTAAGTCTTTTGGGGCTACAGTCTTCAACATTCCACCATGACATTAAAGATTTCTCTAGGTAGGTAGAATGTAAAGCACAAGTTCTCATTCTCATGACAGAGAAAGTATAAGGGTTAAAACCTTATTTATTTTCTCCAGAGTTGAGGGAAACATTTCCTTAGCATATAAATAACACTGATTCTGGGCACATTATTAGAGAGATGTATCCATAGACTGGCATGCCAGGAAATGAATGTATATGGTGGGCGCGTTCCCTCTGGCTCTGTGTTTATAGAGAATTTCCTGGGCTGCAGTTTTATGGGTTAACACTTGTTTATTGTCCTAATTGGGGAAAAGCATGCTAAATAAATGACTTAAGCACATCAAAGGCAGATTCCCAAGGCAGATACCATAAATATGCCGGGGAAAAATGCATGATTTTCATTATCAATAGCGGTTACAAAACAAATAACAAATGTGGTTTAAAGAACCTGTATTTTTATCTATTTATTCCTTTGTGAAAAATATGGTTTAGGTTTTTAGATTCGTTCTGCAGATTCCAATAGATATAAATCGAGGGCTATCGTCCATAAGGGTGACAAAACTATGATACCCAATGCAGTAGCAGCCAAGGAAGCTGGGAGTTGTAGCCTTATCCTAATAGTACGATGATACATAATCTAAAAATTAGGACCAATAGGGATGACCACATGAATATTATATTATACTGGATGACCACATGAAATATTATATTATATGGATGACCACATAAATAGATATATTATACACATGACCACATGAATTTTATATTGTCATATTGATGGTATATAAAAATATTAAGTCTTCTCCAGAGACCTTCCAGCTAATGTGAAGACATACCATGATAATGTCCAGGGCCCACAGTAGTTATATCTATATATAATTGACCTCAGTACTCAATTAACCTAATCCTAAGGCCGTTCGTACACACGTGCGTCACGGGTCAGCACTCCGACCGCACATGTGTACGAGCCTTTGGTGTAAGTGAGTCAGCTTTCGGATAAACAACAGCAACAGTTGGGGTAAGGTTGACCATGCATCCTAGGTCCGTGTTGGAGGTGGCGTCTTCGGTGTTTAAACATGTTATCAGTGGCGTAAAAATGTTATCAGAAGGTCCCATATGAAAATCTCTGGGCCATATTGTAAAGTCGCTGTATTGCTATTTTGCGATAGTTGCACAATAGTAAATTTCTGATGTTCTTAAATCTACTTAGCAGTCGGAAATTTACGTTCGCAATCATAATCTATTTCCTATTCAATACCATTGCGGTATTTTACTACCGCAATCATATGTTTACAATAACCTGTCCTATAGAAAATTTGTGAGACTGCAGCTTTTTTAAATGTGGCCCTCTGGGAAGAATAAGTGCAAAAAGACCGTTTAAGTAATTTTTTCATTAAAGAGAAAAGTAAATACAGATTTAAACTTCTAGCAGCAGGCATATAATAATAAGCTGTAACTTGCTTTCTATAAAACTTCCTATGATATCCAAAATTTAGAACAGAGACATATTCAGAAGATGGAAGCTTGCTACTGACCACAGCAAAGCATAGCAAAGGGTGTGAAATCTAACTGATTGTTTTTTTTTAAACAAAGAGATTTTTTGGTACTGAATGCCACTACTCAAATGGGAGGAAACAATCGGAGAGATTCAATAAAAGTTCTTATCCGTTTAAAATGGTGACTAATTTTGCCCCAACCAATCAGATGTTATTTAACATTTGAAAGCTAGATCTGATTGGTTGGGGCAAAATTAGCACCATTTAAACGATAAGAACTTTTATTGAATAAACCCTGATTGTTTTTTTTTAATGCTCTGACCTTTTTATCAACCACCCACAAAAAACAACCCCCCTCTCTCCTGCTGTCCCTTAGGATATTTCATTACTTGCTTGTTAGGGGACAGGGATTTTATATATTGGAGTTTACCATGTTGTAACAAACATCAAAGTTGGAATTACACTTAGATAAGATGTATTATTTTTTGTTTAGCAATTTCCAAACACACAATGAGAGGTGGTTCCCTCGATACTGTCTACTCCCAGAAATTGTAATCATGAAGTCAGAGAGATGAAGGGGCAGATAAGAGTTTATTACATAACAAGGCAGGTTGCGAAGGTTCTCATTCTCCAGGTCATGGTATATCTCTTGTATTCAATTAGATACAACTGACTTGAATGTAGTTCTTGAACGTTTCGCTAGTCATCCCGACTGGCTTTCTCAATTCAGAATGACTTACAAGAATCTGTGGCAATTATGTACCCTGGAAAATCCCAATTAGCATATCAACAGCCAGGTGTTAAGGGTGTGATTAGATAGTGGCTAAGAGGTGTTATAGGAACGACCCAGAGTAAGGTGTTTAAAACAGCATTGTACATGGCAGACGTCCATGCATATATGGACTCCCAAAGATACATAAGTGAAGGGCCCACTAAGACCTATGTCAGCAGCATCAACTCTTAACATACAAGGTGGCAAAATATCTAGCTAACATCTTAGACCTTGGTGGAAGTTTCTAAGCATCACATCCAGAACTACTCAGGATTTCACCAACAAGATTGAAGATATAGTACTCGGTTGTAGAAGAAAACTATGGTGTCCTATGATGTGACATCTCTCTTCACTTGTATAACCCACCAGGAGGCTGTTGATGGTGAGAAAACGCTAGGCCAAGACAGCACTCTTACCAGCAGAACTGATCTCAACCCAGAAAGGTGTGTTCCTTGTTGGACTTGTGCCTGAATACCACCTATTTCAAATACAGGGATAAGTTCTATAAGCAAAACACTGATGTGCTATGGGATCTCCAGTTTCACCTATTGTGCCAACCTTTACATGGAGGAGGTAGAAACACAGGCGCTTAATACCTTTAGGGCATAGCACCCAGCACTGGTTCAGATATGTGGATGACACCTGGGTTAAAATCCACCAGAAGGAAGTACAAGCTTTCACAGAACACATTAATGCGGTGGACCAAAACATTAAATTCACAGGGAAGAGTACAAAACACAAACTGGCTTTTTCTCTGGACTGCTTGGTAAAGTTAAGAAATGGTAAACTGGATAGGAAGGTTTACAGAAACCAACACACCAGATCAGTATTTGATGTTTTGACTCCCACCACCCTTTAGATCACCAAGCTTGGGGTCATCAGAACCCTGCAACACAGAGCTAAGAACATCCCCACTAGCACGAGGCGAGGCTAAAGAAATGAAACATCTCAGAGGAGCCCTCTTAAAACTTGGTGGATATCCAGACTAGGGCCTTTGTCAAAAAGTAGAAGGAAAGAAAAGAACACGAATACCAACAGTGAAGGGAAAAGCAAGACAGGAGGAAGAACATGGTCATCCATATGTATGCAGGGGTCTCCGAAATTAGAAGAATTTTCAAAAACTCGTATCCCTGTCTGCTTTAAACCGAACAACACACTGAGGCAGCAATTGGTACAATCCGAAGACCCAATACCCTAAAACAGAAAAGCGACATCATATATCAGTGCAGTGAAGAATGCTCTGATTTGTATGTGGGGGAGACCAAACAGCAACTGCATCAACGTATGGCCCAGCACAGAAGAGCCAATTCCTCGGTCAGGACTCAGCCGTGTATCTGCATCTTAAGGATAAAGGACATACCTTTGAAGATTGTAATGTTAACATACTGGGCGAAGGAACGTGACTGGTTCAAGAGAGGTGTTAAGGAGGCCATTTATGTGAAAATAAAGAAACCAAGCCTAAATAGAGGTGGGGGGTTCGACACCAACTGTCTGCCATGTACAATGCTGTGTTTTAACACCTTACTCTGGGCGTTCCATAACACCTTTAGCCACTATCTAATCACACCCTACACCTGGCTGTGATATTGCTAATTGGGATTTTCCAGGGTACATAATTGCCACAGATTCTTGTACAAGTCATTCTGAATTGAGAAAGCCAGTCGGATGACTAGCGAAACGTCTTCAAGATACATTTCAGTACCAGTTGTCTAATTGAATACAACAGATATAACAAGGCAGACAATTAAAGGAAAAAACATATACCAAAAGTTAATTCTGAGCTGACTCCTCTGCTTAATCGCCTTTATTGACTTTCTTGTGTTTACTAAAGTGCATTTCCCCCCCCCCACCATTTATCTCTATTCTTACCTTACCTACCCCAGCCTTCCCACCCCAAATACTGAGATCATTATACTTAATGGGTCACTATACTCACTCAAACAAACTTACATTATCTAAACTACAATGTGAGAGAAGAAATGGTAGTACTCACATATTTATCTGTGCTTGCTTTGTTATTAAAGGGCATGTCCACCCTTATTATCAACTTTTGCCCTATAATAGAATACGTCCCCCCAGCCCCAACCGCTATAAAAATAATTTAAGAAAGTGACCAGATGTTAACTTACCTTCCCTCTCTCCTCCGACGCCCGCCTGTGGCTTTCTGCTTGAAGACACTGCAAACAGGGGGCTGGACGGCAGCCGCGTCCGTGATTGGCTGAGAGGCAGCCAATCACGGACGCGGCTGCCGGCTTCTCAGAATCCCGGGGGAGAGAGGGAAGGTAAGTAGAGTTCTGGGGACTTTCTTAAAATATTTTTTTGTGGTTGGGCTGGGGAAAGTTATTCTATTTTATATGGCAAGGGTTTATGGTAGGGGGAGGGATAGAAAACAAGGAGTGAGAGGAGGGAGAGGGAGGGGGAGAAGGGCTGCAGTACACATGCCAAACTTCTCCGGAGGCAAGATAGGAGGCAGAGTCCTATGGACTCTGCTATCCTGCTGGTGGGCATTTTTGGACTTTGGGGGGGACTACAGGAGAACCTTATGGAGCTGGCATGTGAGGTAAGGATTTTACTACACACATGGTGGGGTCATTAGTGGGGGTATTATAGTTTTTGGGGTGGACATGCCTTTAAAATTAATGTAAGTGAGTGCCCCTAATTGCCCCCACCCTCCTTTACTCACTGCCTTCTTGTAGTGTCTGTGACTCTTATAAGTTCTGCACAGCCTCACCAAGACCCTGCTCTGCTTACATATCCCTCCCCCTCCCCTGCCTTCTTTCTCTGCTGATTCTCTTAATTGTTGAACAGAAAGTGTGTGGCAGGCAGGCAGACATGATCCTAGTATGAGGTCATTAATGGGTCACATATTACAATTTCTGAATTTTTGAAAATGTTATTTTTTTAGAGTATAGATTCCCCTTTAGGTATAAAGGTGGCCATACATACGAACAATAATATCGCTCATGTGTGTGGGCTTTTTTACGCCACTACGGTCGGTTGGGAAAGATGGAAAATTTACTTTCTTTAGTCAAGGGAGCCGATACTATCGTACCGTGTGTCGCCCGATACGCACGGTCAGCTATTTAAAAATGGCTGTCAGTGCAAGATTGTGTGAGGCAGGGTGTTCAGGGACCAGCCCTCAATCTCACATGGGTGCCCCGGGCCCCTGCAAGTATGCCCCTGTGTACACAGCCTACCCCCTGCGGTGCTTGAAGATCCTTATACCTACCTCTTTCAGCCAGCGAGGGTCTCTCCACTCCTCTTATTCTAGGCTGGGTACACACCAGCAGATATTTTCGGTGACCGACCGATTTGTGGCACTTATGCGGATCGGAGGAACGGACGATCAGACATGTCGTAAATCCTAGTCCCTATGGGATTGTTCAAATCGTGGTTCGAACTTTCGGCGTGCTCGTGTGTACCCAGCCTTAAAGAGCTCAAACAGCTCCAATGGAGGTGCATCAATTTACAGCCTAAGGTACTGTAATTGGCTGGTGATCTGCAATCATGAAGAAACTGGCATTGGAAGAAGTACAGGTGCTACATGTGGAGACAAGCAGGTAAAGGAGATACTGGTACTCTGGTAAGTAGTTATATATAAGGTGAGTGGGAAGGGTAAGTATACATTTAAAATGGGGGTAGACATACTACTAAACTGCATTTCTTCACTGTAGTATTTAATTACTTGGCTGCAAATGTGAAGCCTTTATCTCCATTGATACCAGGGTTTCTAATTAATTGTTTTTTATATTTTTACATTCCTACAATTATCACTTTACTACATATCACAACATATAATACTACATATATAAACTGTGCATAGACAGTCATACAGTATATGAGAAATTGCACACATAGGAAGCAATCTAACATGTTTTATAATAACTATAATAAATATATGGTCCTTTTGTATACAGGACTAATGCTACACCATTATAAGGATACAGTGGACTGTTGCACATTCAAGGCCCAAAACCATAATAATAATATTGTGACAGGAACTGAAAACCCTAAAAGCATTACGTGTTTTAGGAATTTGTGTTTATATTAGTCTAGATACTTAAAGGGTGACTGTACTGTATAAATGACTTTGCCTCATGTTAATCTATAAATAAATTCATGCAGTAGCCCTTGAGATGTGTGTTTTGTTGCAAGCCTTCAATCCAGTAATTGTTTTGCGCAGCCTTGTTATTCCCTCCCACTCTAACAACTTTTCCTTCCATCTGACTCGACTTGAGAAGTCAAGCATGCTCAGTAATGACTATGAGTCAGCATTGGAGAGGGAATTTCAAACCATGCAATTCACACATTCTAACTGCCACTATTTCAGTTCAGAAAAACTACACACAGCAGAAGGGATTTGATTAAAAGGCACTGATTGGTAGTGAAATGTAAGATGGTTCTAAAGATATCTAAAGAAATAGAGAGACAGATCTACAAAAAAATGGTTACAATGATATTTTGGGAAGAATGATAGTTTCCAGTAAGGGGTAATTAAAACTCTCTCTCTCAGATTTTACGTTCCCAACACACCTGACTTTAAGCTTTTCCCTTTACCCTATTATCAAGCCTCTTATAATATTGGGGATATGCTTCTGGAACATTTGTATAAGGGAAAATCGTAATTAACTACAAAGTTCCATATTCTGGGTTTTACAAATTATGTTTGAATACATTTGATTCAATTTATTAGGTGCATTTCAAACAGTTATTTAAAGGGTATCTATATTCTAAAATAGAATCCCATTGCTTCAAGATTCCACGATTCAAAACTTTTTCAGATTTTAAATCTGGGCTGTAGATCCTGAGAAATCATAATTTTAATCACAGCATTTACAGGGACAGACCTGTCACTCAGGAGCAGAGATTGTAATATGTGACCCATTAATGACCTCTTACTAGGGTCTTTAGCTGTCTGACAGCACACTTTCTGCAACCATTATGAGAATCCATCAGAGAAAAGAAGGCAGGGGGAGGGAGATGTGTAAGCAGAGCAGGGTCCATATGAGGCTATGCAAACTTATTAGTGTCGCAGAAACTGCAAGAAGGCAGTGAGTAAGGGAGGGTGGGGGCACTAGGAGCACTCACTAAACATTAATAAATTAATACCAAAGCAAGCACAGATAATATGTGAGTACCACCATTTTAATTCTCTTAAATGTAGTTTTCAGATAATGTAAAGTTGTTTGAGTGAGTACTTGACCCTTTAAGGATAATAATTGCCTTTATTCTGTCAGAGTAATTTGGCCCTTCCCTCATGCAGTCAATCAAGGCTGTTACTGCTGACATCACAGCCAATGATTGATTGCTGATTCGCCTGCTGCCTCCTCTGCACATGTTCAAGCTTATAACAAAGCTCTGTGAACCAAGAGAGGAGACTAGTACTTTTGTCAGAATGGAAAGAACTTCTCAGTAAACTATCTGCTTACAAGTGCATGTAATAAACTGGGGAAAATAGCTGTTGGGGTTGCGGGCAAATAACTGACCAGTCACCAGTTGTTTTTTTGGGGGGGTTTAAGGGTGTACATGCCCTTTAAAAGTAAATACAGAAAGATTTTTTTTTCCTTTTCATGCTTGATAAAATTTTTCTTTAATATTACGCCAAAAAGCTGAGTCTGGAATTAATCATTGTGTGTTCCAAAAAGCAAAATGAATAATAAAATATATCTTTGGTTTGATAGTCCTGGTAATTGAAGAAACGCTACATTTCCCATGTCAACAACACATGATAAAATAATCACAGTAATGATAATGACTATACTGATGGAATGAGTAGAAAATGAGAAAATTTAATTTAATGCATAAAAAATGTTCTTACTAGGAAAATTTTTTAATATTATTATTATTATTGTGGATTTATATAGCGCAACATCTTCCGCAGGCTTACAATTAATGTATACATTCACATCACCTGCCCTTACAATATAATCACTTTATGCACACATACAAACTATCAGTATGTCTTTATGATTGTTGGGGAGAAACCGGAGTGCCTGGAAGAAACCCACGGAGCACGGGAAGAACACAAACTCTTGCAGATGTGTCCAAGGGTGGATTCGAACTCGGACTTCAGCTCTGCAAGAATCAGTGCTAACCACTGAGCCACCGTGCTGTCCATCATTGCTGCCTTGCAACCATCAATAGAATAGAGCAGAATATATTTCTACTGATTTTATATTTGTATAAAGAAAACTAATGCTGCCTTTTCCAATTAGGATATCACAAGAAAATGTGGAAACAAATTGTTATCTTAAAGGGCAAGCCCACCTCTTTTTAAAAAAAAATCTGCTGTAGTGTAGGGGACCCTCACCCACAGGGAGGACTGCCCAGTAGGCTGAGGGGCAAATGCCCCCAGGGCTGGTTTCCAATTAAAAATGTTGGCTGCCACATATCATAGTATTAGTAAGTTACATGCTTGACAGGCACAGCGCACACCTCTAACTCTAACATAGGCAAGGAATAGGAAACTGCTGCTTCTTCAGATCATTTACCAGTCAGCTGTCCAGTTCATTAGCCAGTGTCCTCAGCTCTCCAGTTCATTAGCCAGTGTCCTCAACCTCCAGGTCATTAGCCAGTGTTGTCAGCCCTCCAGTTTATTAGCCAGTGTAAGTCAGCCCCTCAGTTTATTATTCAGGGTTAGCCAGCCCTCCAGTTTGTTAGCTGCTGTTAGTCATCATTCATTTCATTAGCCTGTATAAGTCAGCCCTCCAGTTCATTAGGAACAAAGGAAAATTTGGGTAAGTATAACTTGACTTAGAAAGTGTACCCAGGGGTGAGGACTTAAAAATGGGTAACTTAAAGTGTGAACCTTAGCAAAGTGGGCGTGGTCAAAAAATGTTGTGATCTTCCGTGAAAGGCCATTTGGTTGTATTTGATCCCCCAACACACATGTTGAAACACAACCTTATTATGAATACAAATTTATGATTTGAGATGTTTGAAACTGGCGAGTTTCATTCTGTTTTCCATTTTTGGAATGGGGAAAAAATCAAAAAATTCCGAAAAGTATAAATAAAGCATTGGTAACTTAATGTAGATGGCTGAGGCACCTGGCAAATGGAAATCGATTTCGCAAGCTATTTAGGAGCTTCAGCATGTATATTGAGGCTACTTTAGTAACCTTACAAAGCTTCGGTAACCCTTGAATGTAGCACCGCATGTAGACTTTCGAGGGTTACCCCATAACGAGGCACAAACTTTCAAAAGGTTTGAAAGTAGTCTAGTAATATCCAGTAACACTTTGAATGTAGCTCCCTACTTTAGAGGTTTACCGAAAATAAGGATCGTTTCCACAATCCGAAAGCTTTGATTCGTTCCGAAGGATCCGAAAGGAACTTCGGATCGGGATTTCCGTTTCAGTCCCAGGCTGCATCTGTACTGAGGAATCTCTTTACTTTATGTCATAAGATTTACCCCTTTCTGATATAATTTATGATTAGAAATAACCCACCAATGTCTTTGAACTTTCCGCTAAAATATAACAATTAAGTTTAATCCATTACTTGGAGCCAGGAGCAGGGTTGGTCTCAGGATCGAAAGAGCTTTATTGTTTTTTATTTTTATAAATTAATAATTTGGGTTTAACAATTCTGCTACAAGAATCCAAAGTTTAATAACTTTCCTGGATGATACATTTCTTAGCTATATGGAAGAACAATGACTGCTGCATGTGCGCAAGAGATGCATCACTGCTTGTATAGGCTTTTTGTAACATTTTACAATGTATTGTGGGGGAGTTTGCCTTTTTAAGGCTTTTCTTTATTTAAGTGTTTTTTGGCCCAGAGATGTCAATGGGATATAATTTAAATGAACATGAATACTTCACAAGACGTACTTAAACTTAATGCTTGCCATTAAATGATGTACACACACCACCCAAAGAGGTCCCACCATCCTGAGCAGGTGCAGATCAGATCCCTCTTGTTTCAGCTTCTGTGGAACAATTCATGGGGAGGAATAAGGTATCTAGTGATGTCACTTTCACCCCTTTGTGAGTCATGCACACAAAACGAAGATAAGATTCTTTTAAAACATCAATGCAGGGAGATTTATTTTCCTTTTATTTGCTATTTCCTTAAGCTGGCCATACATGGGAAGTTGTCTCCCCGATCAGATTGCAAACCAAGTGCAGCACTTGGAAATCTTATCGAAAAAAACACTCGAAACCTCCAACATTGTGGCTGAAGATTGGATGGAGGAAATTTTTTTCACCTGGCCTGATGTTCATTTTTCAATAGGTTGATCATGAAAGCAGTATTTTGAGCAATCCAATCGAATTTATCAAAATTACAATCTCGTTTATGGGGGGGGGGGGCTTTAGGAATGAAGAAACCCCTCCCCAAAATACAACACAACTTGGGACCTTTCCATAAAGCAAGACCATTGCCACTTGGATTAATCCATCAACATACAGAAATCCACCATATTCTTATCTATCTACTTCTAGTGCAACAACATAAATCCTCATCATTCAGGGAAACCATTGTATACAATAAAATAAAATCAACCAATAAATGAAGAAATTTAACTAAAACCAAATAACCTTCATGAAGAGGGAATATCCAGATCTCACATATTAGCAAATTTCAGATAATTTTAGATAATTTGTAAAAAATAAAATGAAACAATTCCCTTGCCAAGGGAGGGGTTCCAGTAGTAACAGCTTGTAAGGAAACGCCTGTTGTGTGTAAGTGTGAACATGTTATTCAGAAAGGAAATGGTTCTACTGGTTAGAACATTATATTGTTTGATGGGCAATCTTCATGGATCCACGAGATTATTATTATTATTTGGGTTTATATAGCGCCAACATCTTCTTTGCTTTACAAATACATGTTTACATTCACATTAGGCCTTATTGTTACTTTAAAATGAGAGCAGAGCACTCCATGTTGACCGCCTAAACATGGTCATACAGAAAAGAAATATTGGTTTCAGGATCCTTGGCCTTTATTTTTCGTAGTATTAGGTTCATAAGGAAAAAATAATGTAGCAAATGATACACATGTCTAACACAGTGATTACATAACAGAAATTTCTTTGGGAATCTGGGAAAGTAAATACATTTCTCAGACTTTACCATCATGCCAGTTATTTTGCGATGACTGTCACTTTAAAGTATTCCGCGGGGAATCCAGTGGTATTTCCATGGGAAAATGTTTTTTACAATTCTACTGTGTGGTTCTGTATCACAACCAAAACCCAAATATTTGTATTGTGAAAACATGACCATTTTCATATAAAAATGTACATAAACCCTGCCCGTGGAATGTTTGCATTCCATGGTTTGGAATCCTGGCGTTAGAAAAGAGTTTTGAAATCTGACAAATTAAAGAAAAACAAAAGAAAAGCCTAAAGTGTCACAGAAGATAAGACAGAAATCCAACATATTGATTCACCAACTTGATTATTATCCGGAAGGTTTTTTTAGGAATAGTAACCAGGACCATATTAGCAGGATTGTTACTACAATGGATATGGATCTTGTTCTGGACATGGCTATATCTTTTAGATGCTGGTAGAAGGGGAGGATGCTCTCAAAGGTCCTGTGCAGCTTCAGCTCTATCAAAAATGCTTGTTATCAGCTATTTGTCTGGCTATGGTATGTCTGCCCACCACTAAAATCTATATCCACTTTTCTCACCGCCCAAAGGCCAAGATCATTAAACTTACCTCCCTGTGCCCATGGTCCTTGAAGCTCCTTAAACTACCCCTGCAGTTCTCACCTCCTCTGCAAGCTCTATGAGCTTTGTGAGAGCTCACACAGCTGCAGATAAGATATGCAGCCCCAGCCATTGCCGGTGACATCACCATCACTGTGCAGTATTGCCTATAATATTCACATTTTAATAAACTATGTGAGAAGCTAAGCATCATTTAGAATTAATAAAGCATCATTTATAAGGATAGAATTTATTTACAGGATATTTAAGGCTAAACAAACACTTATTTTATAAAAAAACACATCCCCTCGTGCAATATCAGGGTATTAGACAGAAGGGATTTAAACCAGGATCCTCACAAATGTTGACCAAAATGTAAACTTGATTTAGACTAACAAACCCATTCCCAAATTTGGGTCTAGATTTTTAAGATTGGACCATAAACTATAATGTAAGTAAAATCTAAATATGGATATGGAGAGAAGTCCATATTTTTTCATCTTCTCCTGAGGAATCTAAAAAACAATATATTCCCAGACTTTAACAAATGTTGTTTTTTGTTAATAACTGCAAAATTGTCAGCTGGGGATTATGGATATTTTTTGGCCTAGGAAATGCTGCTTTTAATTCCGACAATGCCACTTTCTATAGTACATTGCATTTCCACTAAGTTTTAATTATTTAAAGGAATAGAAAGAGACATGCAGATTTATTAATTAATGATTAAATTTACTTAAAGACCAATTTTACCAATATGAAAATGATAAATATTCTAGAATTTTTATTTCTTCATAATTCACGTAGATGTTAGTACCCTTTGTTCTGAATAGAATTCTGGCATATGTATCCATAAAGGCATCTGACTTTAATGTTTCTGCTGCAGCCACACAGCTAGGAGCACAGCAATGGGGCCATACTCACGCCAATACCAATTGCTACATCCTACCATTAGAATTGTCAGTAATTGGCTGAAACATTGCATCTTAGCCAATCACTGATGCCTCTGCAGGTTCGGCCCTTGCTGTGCATGTAAAAGTTATGGGTCAGCAGCTGCAGAGAGACAAGGACACGAGTTTGGTATATTACGAACCAAGTTAAACCTGGTGGGTTTTGCAGGTAATTTGGTTAGATTAAATCTTTCATTGGGGGTTATCATACCTTTTAAAAAAAAATTTGTACCTATTGTAATCCATTAAGCTTTGCAGCTTGCTATGATACATTTGTCCATAAACCTGCTCATTCTTGAATTAATTATTATTATTATTCTGATGGATTATATATAGCGCTAACATCTTCCATAGCGCTTACAATTACATGTATACATTCACATCAGTCCCTGTCCCAAAGAGCTTACAATCTAAGCACATTTATAGACACATACAACTATCAGTATGTCTTTATGATTGTGGGGAAACCGGAGTGCCCGGAGGAACCCACGCAAGCACAGGGAGAACATACAGACTCCTTGCAGATGTGTCCAAGGTGGGATTCAAACTCAGGACCTCAGCGCCGCAAGGCATCAGTGCTAAACACTGAGCCACCGTGCTGCCCACGGTACAAATATTTTTTGTACATATTACATTTGCATTTTATAGCATATTACACACAGCAGTGATTTTATACCAGACAATTTTGTGTGCATGCCTATTTATTCGCATGCACAGACAGGGCTTCATGCACAGCTGGAAATGGACCAATTAAATGTTTTGTTAACTGAACAGTTCTGTATAAACGAACAGCTGACTGGCCACCGTGTTTTAATAGCAATGACAAAATATCTATTTTACTTTATGTTAGGTAACGAGACCAAAAAAGGTCATCAAAGAGGCACCAATAGTTACCCAAATCTCCCTTTCAGGCGACAATAAAGTTTAGATATGATTTCTCCTAAAAACCTTAATGACATTGATTAGCTTTAGCATAGGCTGGGCACACACAGTACCAATGTGTAGGAGATTATTCCAGACCGATCTCTCATATTAAGTACAGGGAAGAATAATGGGTAGACATGTAGTGCTCAGTGTCTGCTCCTTTTACTTAGGTTTAAGGCAAAACTTCAGCCATCTCTTAAAACATTTCCAATCAGGGCAAACGAGATTTATATTCACCAAGCAAATCTGGGGAAATGACAAAAATAAATGAATTTGGGGAAATTTCACATTTCTAGTCTGACCTCCTCTAAGATCAACAGACTAACCTGCCTGCCAAGTGCGTGATTCATTTTTACAAAATATAAATATTAGCCCCCAAACATTTTCTTTCTTTCATCTGAAAAAAAAATTTTTTATTTTTTACCAACCAGACAACCTGTTTAATGTTTTAGCATGAGAACCAGCTATGAAGCAGCTTAAATTACTACTCACTGTTTTACATTTCACACAATGGTATGGTCCACTGCAGGCATCCCCAATGCATGGCTAAGGTCAATTTAGGGACTGGCACAGGCGGAGTTAAGCAGGGGCTGCAATAGTTTGCTGCAGATTGGGGGAGGGTTGATCTGTCTTATTATGTGTCTCAAATCTATCTAAGGGGGGCATGAGAGGAATTGTTCCACAGGTTGAAAATCTCTCTTCCACAGGTAAAAGCCATTTCTGTCAGCCTCATTTACAGAGAGCCACAGTGCTTATTAACCTGCTATAACTTCGTGGTTAGTTCGTAAAAATAGATAGAATAAACTTACTTACCAGCCAGAGAGGCTGCCAATCACAGGCGCGGCTGCTGGCTATTGAAAGAGCCAATGGATCCCGGGCTGGTAAGTAAATTATTTTATCTTTTTTTACGAACTAACCATGCAGTTGGGTTAGGAGGGGGAGAGCTACAATATACTAAAATAGTTTTATGCTAGAACATAAGATGGTGGAGATGGATCTGGATAGAGGGGGTAATCGCTCCCCTGCGCATGCCTAGTAATCCCATGGGAAGAGAATAGGTGGAAACATTTACCCAGGAAGACAGGCTCCTACTCTTCACTTTCCTAACTTTACACAGACACTGCTGAGGACCTTTTGGAGCAGAGATGTAAGGTAAAGATTTTTTTGCACTATACAGTGGAGCCAGTATGAGGTTAAATTTTAGTTTTGGGGGTGGACGTGTCCTTTAAGATTGTAGACTAAACGTCCTGCAATAGCACAGTGTTCTTAAAAGTATTTTTACTTCAAAGCAATTTTTCAATCCCGTCCTGTAAATCTATTGATAGCAGCTGGTTCACCGTAGCAGCGGAATGTAACCTAATCCACAATTTCCAAGCCGACATCACTCATCTTTGCGCAGGTTCTGACTAATGAGGTGGAAGTAAGTACTTAAAATGTCATTTTCCAACATTCTTTAGCAGCCAAGATTATCACCCTATTTATCAGAGCCTTAAAAAGAAAGAAAGGCTTTTAGGGCGAGATAGGCCAGAAGGCTAATTCTTTTAACTTTGCAGTATGTTTCTTACCAACCCCCTACAATATACTAGATGGATCTCGGTCTCGGAAATTAGTTTATAGTCTCTGATTGCAGATCACTTGTTAAATGCGTCATTGTATCTGCTGTGAACGTGTGTTTAAAGAAAACAAGAGCTACTGGCTGATAGGGAGCCAAATGAAATGAAGAAAGAAGCATGGAATATGGTTGACCAGGTGCTATGTTGTACACCTGTGACAGAGTCAATCATGGCACATAGACGTGACCTTTGTTCTAACTGAGATGATAATTATAGCAAGCTTTTTCGAGCTGACCCAAATGTCCTAATTATTGCTTGATAGGATTATCACCTTAGAAATAAATTAAAGACATTATAGTCATTTTTAAAAACACTGGCTAACTTGACAACAGATGAGAATATCTGAGCCATTAATAAAGAAGAGATTCTTTTAGCCAATCCGTATGTTTCTGTTTATCCCTCTGGATATCAGATTAATGGAAGACCAGAGGACGTGCAGTAAAGCAGAGGCAGGATTAAGCGTTTAAATACAATGATTTTGCAAACATTGCAGCTCTGCGCACTAATTAAGAATGTCCACCAATCTTCACATGACCTGGCAGTGTTGAACTGGGTTGTTGGGGCCAACCAGAAAGCATAAGACCAGGAAACTACCATGAAGTATTAAGGGGCCCACACCATTTATCATCTATTTAGACATAGACTTAGAACCGAACCCAAGTTCAATCCGAACTTTCATAGTTTGGAAGAATTGGAACTATTGGAACTTTCCAAACTAGTTCAGTTTTCCGACTCAGGGATATATTTTGCTAATAATCGAAAATACGATAGTTGTCAAACTTACTGCTTTAATTGCGCTTCCTGACTCCTTAGGTTTATTCCTTGTTTTCCTGGATGAATATACTTTGAGCCCACTGGGAACCCTTGATCTGGGAACCCTAGCTCTCAGTAACATACCAGATGATGCTGCTCCCTAGTGAGTCAGTAAGCCACTGCATTATAGAAAATAACTATCAGTTCAATAGCCTGTATTGATATCTTTCAGATCAATTGGGAAATTCCCCAAGGATCAAATCCGTGGCCCACACTTCTTGAGCAGGCTGAAAGCAGACATTTTCTCAAGAGCACTGTTCTCAGAAGTCAATCAAATTTCCAATGCGAAGAAGTGATGGCTGCCCCATCATGCCCAGTTGACTAAGAATGGGAGCACTAAGGCTGGGTACACATGAGCGCTCAGCCGGGACAAATGTCTGTGTCGTTGTGGCAATAGTGGGTGCGGCCGATAGTCCATGCGAACTATTGTGCGGTCCCATATGGAACCACACGATCGGCCGTGATTTTACCGACACGTCCGATCGTCCGTTCGTCCGATCCGGTCAAAGTCAAATTGAAAAAGAAATGTAGTGGAGATATAAGTAATATGTTTTAAAGGCAACCAAGGTCAAGTCAATTTCCCAATTACATAGGATCTTCTGCCTCCTACTTCCCTTGTGGTCCCTAGACAGAGAGTTAGCTGAAATCTTACCACTCTTTCCTTGCATGTGTGAAATCTCTACATTGGAGATGGGAGAGGTAGTCATGTTTCATGCACAAAGGAGGAGCTATAAGCTGTCAGACAATGCATGAACAACTTACTGCTCATGCTACAGACCACCCTGGAAGAAAGAAGTATTCTTTCCTACCTCCATGGGAAATGGATGTTGACATTTTTTGGACCATAGTTGATTTAAACTTTGAACGTGGAGTTTAAGTAAAAAGTCTCGCCATTCGAAATACTCTAGTAAAGTAGAGGTACACAAAAAGCTTACCGATAATACAGTAGTGAATAATTACATATATTTAGTTACTGTTGCGTGACTGTGTAGTGGAGGTAGGATCTTGCTATAAGTCACTCAGGCTCATTTACCCAGAGTTGCTATCGCTCTGGGTAAATGATCCTTTCGCTATTCAATATCGTGTTTGTGAATCTGGGTAATTCCTGGTAAGGGAATTACCCACTGGTGTTAAAATACGCGGAATTGAATCGCGAGTGTCGAATGCACGGGGTGATTTAATATGGATTTAAAGTCGTTAACCAGTGGCGAACCCGTTAGCACGACTTCAATATATTTGCCCGGCGAGTCTGGGTAAATCGGCCCCAATGTCTTGCCAGGGTGTGATAGAGGTATAGGAACATTCCTTATGATAACAGGAATTTGAAATGTTGATTTCTGCAATCAGCAACGAATGTGAAAACATGAAGGATGAATATGGATAAATACCAAACTTTCGAATTCTGCAAGAAGCAGCAGTTTGAAACACAGAAAGCTGCACAACAACAAAATGACTAAAAAAACCTTGTACACAAGTAAAATATATCAGCGTCAGTACTTAATACCAGTACTTCCTCAATGACTGAACTCAAATAGAAAACAAAATTATACACACTAGAACATAAAACAACAGCAAAAAACACAAAGCCCAGTCACCTAGGGACAACCTGTTTTATTGGCTCAGGAGACAGGAAACACATGGCAGGAACATTCTTTAACCAGATTCTTTGCTGGATTTTTTTCCTTCTCTGAGCTAGTATTTGACTATCTGTTAGTAGATTTATCAATCCTTCAATGATCCAAGATGTAAAGCTGATATACCAATAAACCTTGTACATGAGTGACGAACAGGAGTTTTGGCCATTAGTGGACATGTGTATGCGTACGCATGAGCGACCGTCCATTGCGTCGGTGTGTATGTTGCTCTAGGCGTCATGCCTTGTCCATTACATCGGACGCGTGTATGAGGCTTTAGTGTCTGGGATGACATGAGTAGTTCCCAAAATTTCTCTTTTCATGAGACAGTGACATTTATTTAGTCATAATATAAATAAGATCTAAGTTTCTTAATAAATAACTGCATTCCAATTAAAAAAAAATACATAAATGTTATATTAGCAGGAACTGAAGAGGATTTTTGAGAATTTTCAGTCAAAATTTGTCTGCACTGCAGAGAGTAAATGGATTATTCATATTCCATGCTCGCCTCCTGCGAGCCCAGCTCATCTCAGGATATTGTAAAGTGGATGGGACTAAAGTTTAAACATTCCACTGCCCGCCTCCTGCGAGCCCAGCTCATCTCAGGATATTGTAAGATGGATGGGACTAAAGTTTAAACATTCACTGCCCGCCTCCTGCGAGCCCCAGTTCATCTCTGGATATGTAAGGGAGGGACTAAAGTTTAAACATTCCACTGCTCGCCTCCTGCGAGCCAGCTCATCTCAGGATGTAATAGGGATGGGACTAAAGTTTAAACATTCCACTGCCCGCCTCCTGCGAGCCCAGCTCATCTCAGGATATTGTAAGATGGATGGGACTAAAGTTTAAACATTCCACTGCCCGCCTCCTGCGAGCCCAGTTCATCTTGGATATTGTAAGATGGATGGGACTAAAGTTTAAACATTCCACTGCTCGCCTCCTGCGAGCCCAGCTCATCTCAGGATATTGTAAGATGGATGGGACAAAGTTTAAACATTCCACTGCTCGCCTCCTGCGAGCCCAGCTCATCTCAGGATATTGTAAGATGGATGGGACTAAAGTTTAAACATTCCACTGCTCGCCTCCTGCGAGCCCAGCTCATCTCAGGATATTGTAAGATGGATGGGACTAAAGTTTAAACATTCCACTGCTCGCCTCTGCGAGCCCAGCTCATCTCAGGATATGTTAAGATGGATGGGACTAAAGTTTAAACATTCCACTGCTCGCCACCAGCGAGCCAGCCATCCTCAGGATATTGTAAAGTGGATGGGACTAAAGTTTAAACTTCCACTGCCCGCCTCCTGCGAGCCCAGCTCATCTCAGGATATTGTAAAGTGGATGGGACTAAAATTTAACCATTCCACTGCTCGTCTCTGCGAGCCTAGCTCATCTCAGGATATTGTAAAGTGGATGGGACTAAAGTTTAAAAATTAGGACTGCTATTGTTGGTAATTACATTTTGCATCTAGAAGAATACTGCATAGACAAAAATACAGAGATTATGTGCACTGGTATTTAGGTTGTGTGGATGCACATTATTGACTTTTGATTAATCCCTGATTTGATCGTTTAATCTGATTTGCTGGGAATCTGGTGATCAATTGTAACAAATGATATTTTCACCAGAACAATAGCAAAATGCACACATTTAACCATGTGTACAAATAATCGCGCAAAATCCCAAAATTACCACACAAAATGTGCCTTAATATCATAAATGTGTACACTGGTCATACCTATAACAGAAGCGCTGCAGTGGATTAGGGGTACTATAGGCCAGTATAGCCCCTTGTCTTCTTTCTAATCATATGAAACAAACAAGCAGGATTATAATAAAATCCCAATATTCAATTTTCTTATTCTTACATGCAGCAGTAAGTAACCAGCTGTGGCTACAGGACAGTTTACTTCCCTTTTGGAATTGAGAAAAAAAGATTATTTTTGTTTGCTTTCATTTTTCAATTGTAATCAAATAACCCACTGAGAACATAAATATTTGACCTGAAAGAGCTCAACAACTATAACTACCACTTCAACTTCCACTACAACTACCACTATAACTACCGTATAATTACACTATATTACCACTAACAACTACACTATAACTACCACTATAATTACCACTACTACTACCACTGAAACGACCACGACACACGACCGACGAGGGAAGGACATAACAGAAGACCACGACAACGACCACGGAAAGGACACGAGAAGGACCACGACAACGACCACGAGAGACCAGACAACGACCACACCAACGACACGACAACGACCACGAGAAGGACAACGAGAACGACCACGAGAAGGACAACGAGAGGACCACACAACGACCACGAGAACGACCACGAGAAGGACCACGACGAAGACCACGAGAACGACCACGACAACGACCACGATGAAGGACACAGAACCCCACGACAAACGACCACAAAGGACAAAAAGAACAAGACAACGACCACGAAAACGACCACGAAAGACCACTACAACTACACTACAACGACCACGAAAGTACAAAACGTAGAACTACCACGACAACGACCCCGAAACTACCACGACAACGACCACTAGAACTACTAAACTACCAATAAACTCCACTACAACTGACCACTATAATGACAAACGTAAACTACCACTACAACGACCACGCACTATAACGACAACTGACCACAAACTACCACTACAACACCACTAAACACCACTACAACTACCACTAAATACAAACGGTAACGACCACACAACTACCACTACTATAAATACCACTACAGCTACCACTATAAACTACGATGATTAAGGACTGGAGGTCTGAAACGCGTTCAGGCGTATTGTTAATAAAGCTGTGATTTCATTCATTAGTGTTGTATCCGGAGTCTCTTTCTTTCCTGGTGATGCAGTGCCGTTTCTTTTTGCTAATACCACTCATTAACTACCACTAACAACTACTACTATAACTACCATCTACAACTACCACTACAAACTACCACTACTACACTACTAAACTACACTAAACTACCACTACAACTACCACTATAAGTGCAAATTGACTACACTTACTATAACTTACTACTACTACTACAACTACCACTATAACTACCACTACAACTACCACTATAATTACAACTATAACTACCACTACAACTACCACTATAACTACCAATACAACGACCACTATAACTACCACTACAACTAACACTATAATTACAACTATAACTACCACAACAACAACCACTATAACTCCCACTACAACTACCACTATAATTACAACTATAACTACCACTACAACTACCACTATAACTACCTCTATGACTACCACTACAACTACCACTACAACTACCACTATTACTACCACTACAACTACCACTTTAACTACCACTACAACTACCACTATAACTACTACTACTTTTCTGACATGAAATTTGCTACAAACGTGTAGATCATATCAGGCAAATCTACAGACATAATTTACACATAGACATAGAATGTCTTTCCAGCCTAATCAACACTGATTGCATTCAGCTGTGTCACAGGCACTGGTTTGAAAACTCACAGCACACACAGACACACACATTATTAGAGTTTTGTGCAGCCTTTCAAGGAAAATTCAAAGTTTTTCTTTCTAGTTATTAATTGGATTGTTTCCAAAGCAACCATACCTAAATCATCAAAAAAATTAATTTTTCTGCCATAAACAGAAAAACACACCTCTCACAGACAGATACACACACCTGCTGACGCACGCCTTCATGGACTGTGCTCTTTCAGTTTATGGCAACCATACATGCAATTATAATGTATTTCATTGTAACAATTTATGAAACATCTTTTTTCAGTTGCCATAGCAAGATGGCCCACATTTTCTTTCAAAGTGTAGCCTTTATAAGCCAAATTCAAAGTTTATGCTTAAACTTTTCTGGTTTATAATTTAACTAACACAAACAGTAGCAACATTCACATCAGGCCTTGTCCCAAAGAGCTTGTAATCTAATTGGCCAATCAAAATCACAACCTATCCATGGGTTTTTAATATTGACGTAAATTGTAATTAGCACATAAAGTACGCACTCTCTCCCCAGGGTAATATAACTGAACATTCCTAAAGACAGAGTTGTATTCCATGTGGTAAGGTCAGGATTCCTATGTAAGGAAGAGGCGTGTCTCTAATTATTTCTTTAGGTCCAATTATCTCTTTTGAATAAGGAACCAATCAGTTCATTTCATTTCCTTTTCTCTTTGTTCCTTAAACAATTTACTAAACCAATTTGCTAGTGACAAATTATCTTTGACGTAAATTTTTCTTTTCATGGGATTGTAAAATTAGTAAATTATTACACTGGGAAATACAAATATGAACAAACAACATTCTTTTGTCATGTGTGTGTGGGGGGTGAGAACCTACATAGTAGACTAAGACATTTTTAGAACCAAACACATTTTTAATCTAGTGTAGCCTTTAAATTAACTAAAAAAACAAACTGAAAATTGTTCTTTGTATTATTTATTTTACCATTTTCCCATGATTAGCCTGGTGATACAAAAAGACAGAACTCAGGTTACCCACATTAATCTACAAGGACCAAAATGCTGCTTTATATATTGTGTTTATTTTCTGCCAAATTAAATAAATAGTTGGAACTGCTGTTACTTTACAAACCTTTATTCACTTTTATCAGCCCCAACTGCTCCATCCCTGGAGCCTGAAAATCCTAGATGATGTCCCAGATCCTTCCGCCAAAACCACCATCATAATCAGGCCAAGGACTGACTGCTTCCTCGTACATGTGCCTCTGCAAATGCTGGTGCTTGGAGATGGGGGCACCAGCCTTTGCTGGAAAGAGGCAGGACCTAAGTCGCATTTTGCAATCCTCAGGTAAAGTAACTTTTGGGTGGACTTTAAGAGTTATATTCGGCCTGTAACAATATACCAGCTGTTCATAAGAGATTAACTACTGTATGTAGCATAGCAATCTTATTGCCTTGTAAATTATGTTGTGTATTCATGTATAGTTTTATATGTAAATCTCTGTGTATACATGTATACAGTAAATCAATAGGATATACACTAGGGAACATCTGCAAATAGATAATCAATGAATAAATAAATAAAAATAATCTAGCAATATCATATCAGAGTGTTAACTAATTAATTTAACACTTGATGCATTGCTAACCAGATATTTTAGGATAATGAATATCTCTATTCTGGCAGAGTAAGCTGGCCCTCCCTCCATGCAGTCAATCAAGGCCGATATTGCTAACATTACAGCCAATGATTGAATGTTAGCAATGTTAGCCTCCTCTGCACATGCTCAAGCTTATAAAACCTCATTATTACATGCAGTGGGTTAGGCACAGAGGATAATTATAAGAAATGGCTAAATATGTATATTATGTCCAGGTTCTCCTACATAAACAGTATAATCAAAAGAGAAAGTATGGACCCAAATGGGCACACCAAACAATCAGTATTCAATGAATAAAAATTTACAAATTTTATTAGCTCATTTAAAAATTTTTAGCACACACATTATCACAATCCCTAGAAAACCCACATAAAAGCATCCCTCATTAAATGACCCCTACCTACCTAGCCAACATACCGGTAAATATATATAATATAAATATATAAATACCAAATGTCAGCAATGAGGCAAACAAATGTCCAAAATATGGGTATCGTATTTTGGACAATTGTTTGCCTCATTGCTGGCATTTGGTATTAATATATGATTTGGTCCACTGTTTACTTGTATAGCATTGATGCACAATATACTGGTATGCTGTTTAAAAGGCCAATCACAAACTTCTGGTTTGGTTCTGCAAATTTAGGTCTGGTCTGAGAGGCAGCCAATCACAGACACGGCTGACGTCATGTGAAATGCAGCGGGAGAGAAGGCTGTGTAAGTAGAATTCGGGGGACTTTTTTAAAGAAATATGCGGCCGGTTGGGGGTGGGTAAGGGTTACCTAACTTACCCCCAAAGGATTTGAAGATAGGATCAACGATGGCTGAGGATGTATCTGGATGGTGGGAGGGGGGGAGGGCACTGCGCATGCCCCAGACATAGATGAGGACAAGGAAACATCGTGGATCAGTAGCCTCACAGACAGCCTGGAGTCTTCAGTGTCCTGGACTTTGAAGAGGAATATCTTTGGAACCATAAGGAGCAGAGATGTAGGGTAAGGTTTATTTTAAACTGCAGAGTGTGGCTAGTAGTGTGTTAAACTATAGTTTTTGGGGTGGTCATGCCCTTTAATGTATTCATTGAAGCCTGGTTAGGTAAAGGAGCTATGCTACATTCTTCAATCAATTGAGCAGGAGCCAGGGAAGAAGGTAAGTATATGGATAAGAAGTAAGTAATGGTAAGTAATGGATTAGAACCAGGAAGCGGTTGGAGATTTTCATCTCTGCAGTGGTGGATCACACAAAAGGTAAATATATTTATCTTCTTCCCTGGCTCCTGCTCAATTGATTTAAGAACAGGCGGTAAGGCATAGCTCCTTAACCTCGTGCGCTTAAATCAATACATTAAAGGAATAGTTCACTTTACGAATGAACTATTTCTTTAAGGGTGGACGTTTAAAATACAGAGCCTTTAGAAAGACCCCTACCATGGAAGTCTTAGGGCTCATTCACACTACATCAGTTTGTATCCGTTTTTCAAACGCAGGTGCGTTTAAAAAAATGGACAGACAGTAAAACCTCATAGGATTTCATAATATCCTTCACACCTGCCACGTTATATTTCGTTCCGTTCCAGTCCGTTTAAATAACGCACTGCATGCAGCATTTCTGACAGTTTTTTTCTTGCATTTTCTATAGAAATCTATGGAATACACATTGTGAAAAAATGGATACAAACTGACAGAAACACACGCTGTGCGTTACTGTCAGTTTCTAGTGTGAACGAGCCCTTACATGATTTTTTTTATGGAATAAGAAATGTTATAAATGAGGATTATTTACTGGTGGAAAGGTTAAGGCTTGGAGAGAGGTTTTTGAGAAAAACATAAGGTTCCATAAAAAGTGCCATTACTTGACCTTTTAGAGCAATGTTTCTCAACCAGGGGTCCGAAGACCACCAGGGGTCCCTAAGAGGTTGCATGGCAGTCCTCAATTGATTGACAGAAACTGTATGGATCCACCATTGGGATGAATTCAGATATATTTTTTTACATATTTACAAATGTTCTATATTTGTATGAATTGTGTGTTTGGTGTATTGATGTCTGAGAGAGAAATAAAAATAAGTAATAAGGTTATTATGGAAGGGTTCCCTGAGATATTTACATTTTTTCAAGGATTCCATAAGGATAAAAAGATTGAGAAACACTGGTATTGACCCATCCCCTGCAGGGCATTTTTTAAAAATAGAGATACATTTATAGCTCTATCATTTCTATTTGTAAATTATGTATTTTGATAATTTGATGACAGAGAAAGAAAAATTTGAATAATATTATATAATCATTATTTTATGTAGGGGTTCCCCGAGAAATAAAAATAGTTTCAAGGAGTCCCCACAGATATAAAGGTTGGGAAATACTGTTTTAGAGAGAAGATGGACAAAAGATTAGAGAAATTCTACAGAAGAAATTATATAGAGCAATGGTTACAGTTACAAATAAACAAAAGGCTGAAGTATTATATAAGCCTGGCGAGGGATACTAATTACACTTTGTGTTTACATTCCTCCCATATGATCGGTTCAGATAAGATGATGCTGGCATCCCCTCTGGAATTCGCTCTTGCCAGCTGCTCTCAAAGATTAAAGAAGTTCCCTAGTAAACAAACCCATCCTGCTCCTGTGAACCACACACTGGCCCCCTTGCCCTATCCTCTTTAGGGACAGGAAATACTTGGAAAACAGTTCAGGGGGAGGGAGAGTTCCTGGGCATTCAAACTGGACCACGCCAATGTATTCTATATACAGTGGAAGTTCTATAGTAGCCCACAACAGTGTTATTAATATATTTATGGCCAGAGGAAACAGAGTTAATGATGAGAAATAAGCATTTCAAGAGAAAACCCAAGCAAAGAAAATGAGTAAGGGTTAATGCATACATTAAAATAGTAGTAAAATGCGTTGTTAAAGTCATCCTGGTGATGACTAGTGATGGATCCGAACTCGAACCCGAACCCAATTTCAGGTCAAACTTTATGAGTTCGTACAAACTATGCAAGCTATCCAAACTCACTGACTTATTTTTAATAATCATCAAATTTTCGAAGTTTTATCCCTCGAATCTAGCGTTCAAATTCGGTAACCCCCAAATGTAGCCTTCGATTTTCAGTAACCCTCGAATTGGCCATAACCCATGTAAAGCCATGTAAAGGTGATAATTTTATTGGCTAAGATGATAACTATAGCAAGCTTTTAGAACCTGCAGGTCCTTTTTAGAGATAAGCAAAACTGCTAAAATACGTTCCACCTGCTGATTCACGGATTTTCAGTTTGAAAATTCTCGGAAAACCCATTACATTATAGTATATTGGCTAAGATGATAACTATAGCAAGCTTTTAGAACCTGCAGGTCCATTTTAGAGATAAGCGAAACTGCTAAAATACGTTCCGCCTGCTGATTCACGGATTTTCAGTTTGAAAATTCTTGGAAAACCCATTACATTATAGTATAGTATAGTATTTGATGTTGAATAAAGACATACGTCCGTCCAGTCCAACCCATCTAGCAATATCCTCATTTCCTGCCTAACTGTTGATCCAGAGGAAGGCAAAAAAAACCCCCACCAAATTTATGAAGGGGGAAAAAATTCCTTCCTGACTCCAAGTAGCAATCGGAAATTTCCCTGGATCAACTCTACTTTATGTATCAATACCAGTAACTTGCAACATTCCTTGTTTCCAGAAACTCATCCAGCTTTTTTTTAAACTGACCAATGAACCTGCCATAACAACGTCCACTGGAAGACAGTTCTATAGCTTTGCCGTTCTCACAGTGAAAAACCCTATCCGAACTTGAAGCCTAAACCTTTTTTTTTCCTTGTGTCCTCTGACATGTTCTATTGGTGAACAATACACAGTAATCATATCCCCACGCAAGCGCCTTTTCTCCAGCGTACATAATTGTAACTTTTCCAGTCTCTCTTCATATTCAAGCTCCCCCAATCCCCTTATTAATTTAGTTGCCCTTCTCTGAACCTTTTCCATTTCAAAGATGTCCTTTTTGTACACAGGATTCCAAAATTGCACTTCATATTCCAAATGAGGCCTTACCAATACTTTGTAAAGAGGGAGAATAACATTTTCCTCCCTTGAATCCATACCTCTCTTTATATAAGACAATACCATGCTGGCTCTGGCTGTTGCCTCTGTCACTGCTTGCTTCCTTTAAATTTGTTATCCACCAAAACGCCAAGATCTCTTTCCAACAGGGATTCACTTAACACAGAGCCATTTATAGTATAAGCAGCACAAGGATTTTTAAGTCCAAAATGCATCACCTTTTATCAACATTGAATCTCATCTGCCACTTAGCAGCCCAATGTGACAATCTATCTAGATTTCCCTGCAAAGATTGCACATCCTCTGAAGTTTTTAATGGTCTACAAAGTTTTGTGTCGTCAGCAAACACAGAAACCTTGCTGACAATACCCACTTCCAAATCATTAATAAATAGATTAAATAGAAGCGGCCCCAACACAGAACCCTGTGGCACCCCACTTAGCACTTTAGTCCATAATGATGAAGCCCCATTTACAACTACTCTCTGCATCCTATTCATTAACCAATTTTCTATCCATGTACAAATGCAACTTCCCAGACCAACAGACCTTAGCTTATGCATTAGTCGCCTATGGGGGACTGTATCGAAAGCCTTTGCAAAATCCAATTAAACTACATCTATTGCTATGCCTGTCTGTTTACTCTTAATGGAGGAATAAACTCACCTATTTTGCACCATATCTATGCCTGGACCCCTCTACACTTGGAATTCTACATCTACTGCTATGCCAGAGTCAAAATTTCTATTTACTTCCTCATAAAAGCCAAGCAAGTTACAAGATCTATTCCTCCTAAATCCATGCTGGTTACTACTTATAATGTTAGTCCTTGAAACATAGAACATGTTCCCTTATTAAACTTTCCGGTATCTTTCCCTTCCCCACCACTAAAGTTAAACTTACAGGCCTGTAATTACCCGGAGCTGAACGACTAACCTTTTTGAATATTGGAATAACATCAGCCTTTTTCCAATCCAGAGGCACACCTCCGGACATGAGGGAATCTGCAAAAATAGGAAACAATGGCCTAGATAAAACTGAACTTAGCTCCTTAAGTACCCGAGGATGTATTTTATCCGGTCCAGGAGATTTAATAATAAATTAACCCTTAGTATTCTTTCTGTAACCATATCCTTAACCAAGTGCACTTAAATCTTTTATACCGTTATTGCAACTCTACTCTAAGATATCTGTACTTGGATCTTTTATAGTGTATACAGAGCGAAAAAAAATATTCAAGACATTTGCTTTATCGCCATCCTCCGTAACTAACTTATCCCCATTAATTAATGGTGCCACATTCTCAGTCCTCATCTTCTTACTATTAATATACTTTAATATACTAAAAAAATTGGCTTAGTGATGCTTTGTTCACTATCCTAACTTCATTATCAATTTTAGCTAGTTTGATTGCTTTCTTACACTCCTTATTACAGGTTTTATAATCCATAAAGGCCCCTTCCATTCCCTCTGACTTAAAGGTTTTTAATGCCTTTTTCTTCCTTTCCATTTGCCTATTTACATCAGAATTCAGCCAGATGGGCGCAGATTTATTTTTTTTACAGTTATTTCCCAAGGGTATAAATTTAGATGTGAACTGGCTTAAAATCCCCTTGAACACAGTCCACTTCTGTTCAGTACCTTTACCTGATAATACATTATCCCAGTTGACATTCTGAAGAGCTACTTTTAACCTGGGAAAATTTGCCTTCCCGAAATTAAAAGTCTTTGTTAACCCAGTGCACTTTTCCCTTCGATAACAGTCCAAACGACACTATTTCATGGTCACTATTCCCTAAGCCTCCAGTTACCTTTATATCTATAATGCACTCCACGATGTTAGATATTACCAGATCCAACAGAGCTCCTTTTCTAGTAGGAACTTCAACCACCTGCGAGAGAAAATTATTGCCTTTTTCTGTGATGGCATTCGTCCCTAGAATACCATACGGTAGTAAACTACTGCCATGGTATTCTATGGGGATTGTATATCTATAATCATATTATCGTAGATTTACCATCGTTATCAGTAATTTCCGATAGTTAATTAACAATAACGATTGGAAGCTAATACAATAAGATTGTACCATCGTTATCAGTAATTTCCGATAGTTAATTAACAAAACGATATGGAAGCTAATACAATAGCTAATAGGTATTCAACTTGTGTATGACTGCAACTCATGACTTCAATATACAATGTGTACAAACCATCTCCAATATTTCAACATTAATGGAGACAGTCATGCCTGCAACACTAAAGAAGGCAGTGAGCTGCTCGCTTCTGCACAAGTGGCCACAGGGGGTAGGAGTAGGATTTCTATGTTACTGGGAAAGGGACTTGGTCATTAAGACATTCCAATCATTGTTTTACATAGTCCTTTGCTTGTTCTAATGTAAACTCCATTCAAGTCTACAGGTCTGGTGCCATAAAAAGATTAGACTCACACGAAGGTGTTACCAGAAGCAGAGGATCATGGGAGAAGAGAGGAGCACCACACAACACATACATTTCTAAGGTGAAATATATAGAAGTTCAGGAACTCATTACACAGAGAACACTGAACATCATTCATTATTATACTTTATTCTCTTCTCCTTAAAAACACATAAACAAATTAAATATGTAGGAGTGGTTAGTGTAAAACCTACAGTGGTGGTTTGGAACTTGTGAGCAGTGTAATATCTTGGTAGGATTGCACCTGCAACACTGTGTGGAAATAATTGTTGGGGTTACTGCTTATTTACAGTGTAGTGTGGCAGCCCAGTTAGAATTAGTCAGTCAAGCTCTATGTAGTTGTTTCTTTAGGCTGTAAAAATAGTTACTCCAGCATGGATCAATTAAAGCTCCATATTACAGGGCTGCATGGAATGTAGTCTTATAATGATGCCCAGCAAAATGCATTTTGTTCCCTTAACTATTTCACCGCTGGCTCACTTGCCTTAGAAGGAATGTTCACTACTTTTTTTCTTTCTGTGTAAGAGGGAAACTTTCTATCCTTTAGGCAGCAGTGACCATATTTATGAACCTTAAAACAATATTTGTTTTAAGGTCAACGAATAAGGTGATCAACGAAAGACCCCTGACCGAGCGCATACACATGGCCGAAACGGCCGTTCATCGAGTGTACCGCTTGCCGTCGGGGGGTCTTGCCTCGCTCGAAAATCGAGGGGTGTACGAGGCTAAGAACTAAATCCATCTAGATGATTCCAATCCATTAGATTGCAAATCTATTAACCTTTAGCCTTTAGGAATGAACCTTTCTTGGGTCAATAATGGTAGAATCATAATGCAAGTGCGTGTTAGAGATGAGCAAAAATAGACTGAGCATAATAAAGATTCTGAATGAGACCAAAGGAGCGCTCATTGACTGACCTTGAATTAATGAGCCTTGATTTAATGCATAATCCAATAGGAGAACGAAAGGTTAAATATAAAAATTTAAGAGACATTAACATACAAATCCAGCAAATTAAAATGTTGCCCTATCCATCTTAAAGCTTTTTATTTACAATAGGACTGGGAAGATAAAGTTATTCTGCAGAGTATTTTACCATCGTTTAGCGACAGTGAGGAGGAGCTGCCTACCCAATACATTCAGAATATCCTGCTGTTAGCCAAAAAACTTAGCTCCACCCATATGCGAGTCCAGGACCTGGCCATACTCATTGAAAGAAAGCCTTCCCATCAGTTAGGAACCAAATGCTCGGGACAATCGTTTCTAACAGGACCAGCCCCATACTGTTTATATGTCCCAAATTATAAAGATATTAGAAATCAGTTTCCCGTGTTCCGCCATATAGTTCCATATTCTCTACCGTGGAGTAAATGAATGAATAAATGTCCGCAAGACATTTTATATCTCGTTTTATGTTCCTTTCATTTGCACAACCTTTATTGTGTTGGACAGGCCCCACATACGGAAAATGTGCATGATGATCCGTTTTTCAAATTAAATACACTTTGTGCATCACATTTAACATGTCTGACATGTGCTGGGCTGCGTTTCACCCATGCACGCGGTCATTTTGACTAATTAAATTTAAATAAAAGACGGAACCACGTGCACTTAATCGCTCATCTCCACTGCTATCAAAAACGTAAGCGGCCACACTAACGTGGTTTTCCATGTTTGCGATGCATTTTGGCCACAGGATTTTGGTTAGAATGGAAATCGATAGTGTGTGTACCCAGCTAATGAATATACTTTATAACAAAAGTAAAGGATATATCTGTATTGGTTAACTGACATGATAATTATGGAAAGTAGAGAATATATATATTATTATTATATGATACATTTATAATAAAATATATGATGTATGTTAGATAAAGAAACTAAGTTAGATATAGAAACTAAAACTATGGGCCATATTTCTAAAGCGCAGTATCGCAATTTAGTTATACCGCACGTTATCGTACTGTACGACAGTGGCCACAAAATGTATATTGTTGTACATTTATGCCGAATGTTTGTTAATTAACGAACGTTCGTCCCTAGATTTACCATCGTTATCAGTAATTTCTGATAGTTAATTAACAATAACGATTGGAAGCTAATACCGGTAATTCAACTTGTGCTATGACTGACAACTCATGACTTCAATATACAATGTGTACAAACCATCTCCAATATTTCTAACATTAATGGAGACAGTCATGCCTGCAACACTAAAGAAGGCAGTGAGCTGTCAGCTTCTGCACAAGTGGCCACAGGGCGGTAGGAGTAGGATTTTTTATGTTTATGGGAAAGGGACTTGGTCATTAAGACATTCCAATCATTGTTTTACATAGTCCTTTGCTGGTTCTAATGTAAACTCCATTCAAGTCTACAGGTCTGGTGCCATAAAAAGATTAGACTCACACGAAGGTGTTACCAGAAGCAGAGGATCATGGGAGAAGAAGAGGAGCACCCACAAACACATACATTTCTAAGGTGAAATATATAGAAGTTCAGGAACTCATTACACAGAGAACCACCTGAACATCATTCATTATTATACTTTTATTCTCTTCTCCTTTAAAAACACATAAACTAATTAATATATGTAGCAGGTGGTTAGTGTAAAACCTACAGTGGTGGTTTGGAACTTGTGAGCAGTGTAATATCTTGGTAGGATTGCACCTGCAACACTGTGTGGAAATAATTGTTTGGGGATTTACTGCTTATTTACAGTGTAGTGTGGCAGCCCAGTTAGAATTAGTCAGTCATTAGCTCTATGTAGTTGTTTCTTTAGGCTGTAAAAATAGTTACTCCAGCATGGATCAATTAAAGCTCCATATTACAGGGCTGCATTGGAATGTAGTCTTATAATGATGCCCAGCAAAATGCATTTTGTTCCCTTAACTATTTCACCGCTGGCTCGCTTGCCTTAGAAGGAATGTTCACTACTTTTTTTCTTTCTGTGTAAGAGGGAAACTTTCTATCCTTTAGGCAGCAGTGACCATATTTATGAACCTTAAAACAATATTTGTTTTAAGGTTCAACGAATAAGGTGGATCAACGAACGACCCCTGACCGAGCGCATACACATGGCCGAAACGGCCGTTCATCGAGTGTACCGCTCTGCCGTCGGGGGGTCTTGCCTCGCTCGAAAATCGAGCGTGTGTACGAGGCTTAAGAACTAAATCCATCTAGATGATTCCAATCCATTTAGATTGCAAATCTATTTAACCTTTAGCCTTTAGGACTGAACCTTTCTTGGGTCACTAAGGGTAGAATCATAATGCAAGTGCGTGTTAGAGATGAGCAAAAATAGACTGAGCATAATAAAGATTCTGAATGAGACCAAAGGAGCGCTCATTGACTGACCTTGAATTAATGAGCCTTGATTTAATGCATAATCCAATAGGAGAACGAAAGGTTAAATATAAAATTTTAAGAGACATTAACATACAAATCCAGCAAATTAAAATGTTGCCCTATCCATCTTAAAGCTTTTTATTTACAATAGGACTGGGAAGATAAAGTTATTCTGCAGAGTATTTTACCATCGTTAGCGACAGTGAGGAGGAGCTGGCCTACCCATATACATTCAGAATATCCCTGCTGTTAGTCAAAAACACTCTAGCTCCACCCATATGCCGAGTCCAGGACCTGGCCATACTCATTGAAAGAAAGCCTTCCCATCAGTTAGGAACCGAATGCTCGGGACAATCGTTTCTAACAGGACCAGCCCCATACTGTTTATATAGTCCTCAAATTATAAAGATATTTACCCCATACAGTTTCCCATGTTCCGCCATATAGTTCCATATTCTCTACCGTGGAGTAAATGAATGAATAAATGTCCGCAAGACATTTTATATCTCGTTTTATGTTCCTTTCATTTGCACAACCTTTATGATTGTTTGGGACAGGCCCCACAATACGGAAAATGTGCATGATGATCCGTTTTTCAAATTAAATACACTTTGTGCATCACATTTAACATGTCTGCATTGTGCTGGGCTGTGTTTCACCCATGCACGCGGTCATTTTGACTAATTAAATTTAAATAAAAGACGGAACCACGTGCACTTAATCGCTCATCCCACTGCTATCAAAAACAGTAAGCGGCCACACTAACGTGTTTTTTCCATGTTTGCACATGCATTTTGGCCACAGGATTTTGGTTAGAATGGAAATCGAGGGAACACAAAAATTCCCACGATTTCCTGTTGCGCATGCGATTGCGCATCCACTTCCGTTTTGTGTGCACCATTTTTTTACGCAAACACATTCATTTTTATAATGTTAAATTACAAAATCGCATGCGCAATGCACAGAAATCGCTGGCGCAATTACGTGCGATAACACTCGCGATTACGTGCGTTGGTGCATTGTAGTGGAGCCTCAGCCTTATACTTTGTACCAATGTATCATACATATGATAGATTCCATTACTGCTGTTTTTCCTTAGTTTTGTGTGCTGGTAATGTTTTTCTTCAATAAAGTTTTCCCTGTTAATATAATCTGTAGCTATAAACTATAATTTAAACAGTTCATCCCTTTTGCCAACTTATTGTACTGTACTGTACTGACGGACATGTCAGTAAATTACGATCGATCATTCGCAAGTTCGGCCGTGGACGAATTTGCCTCAGCCGAAGGACATTTGTCCTGGCTGAGCGCTCGCTTGTAGCGAGTGCTCGGTCGGGACAAATAGTCCCTCCGCGTGTACCCAGCCTAAGTGTGTACCCAGCTTAAGGAAGAGGCAGAGTTAAGAGTTTGACCAGTGCCTTATTGAGAACTATGTAGTCAGAATGGATTTATGTGTCAGACAAATCTAATTGTTTTTTATGAAGAAGTGAGTAAGAATTTAGATTCAGGCATAGCAGTGGATGCAATATACTATCGGGGAGATTCAATTCCTTTCGCCGCGTTACTTACCTTAGCCCGATCCCACGATACAATACCTGCCATAAACGAGATAAGGAGATAAGGTAAGTAGCGTGACTTTAAAGCTCCACAGCCCATCCCGTTAGGTTTTGCGATACGAAGTAGGGGTTTTGGATCGATGGCACAGTGCTGTTTCCAAAAACATTTCCAAATGCTCTAAAATCCATCTAAAACCCACGTTAACCCAAAATTTCTTCAGGTTAATGTGGGTTTTAGAAGGATTTGGGCCATACTGAATCTCCCCCTTTTTTTGCTAAAGCTTTTGATACTGTGCCACATAGGCGACTAATGTATAAACTGAGGACTGTTAGCCTAGAAAAAAACATTTGTACGTGGATAGAGAATTGGTTATTGGATCTCATGAAGAGAGTGGTGGACAAGGCAGATTAGACAAGTTAGGGCTGTTTACATTAGAGAAGCAATGTTTGCATGGGGATATGATCACTTTATACACATATAGTAATGGGCCATACAGTGAACTCTCTGGTGCATTGTTTACTAATAGGTCATATCAGAGGACACGTGGACATCCTTTAAGGTTGGAAGAAAAGAATTTCATCTTCAGGTTAGGAAAGGTTTCTTTACAGTTAGAACGGTGAAAGTGTGGAACTGTCTTCCAGCAGATGTGGTAATGGCAAGTTCATTGAATAGCTTTAAAAGTGGGCTGGATAAGTTTCTAAAACTAAAAAATATTGAGATTCCCCCCTTGGACACATCTGCATGGAGTTTCTATGTGCTCCTCATGCTTGTGTGTGTTTCCTTCGGGCACTCACTCCAGTTTCCCTCACAATCATAAAGACATACTGATAGTTTGTATGTGTCAAATAAATGTGTTTAGATTGTAAGCTCTTCAGGATAGGGCCTGGTTTAAATGTTTACATGTAATGTAAAGCACTAAGTAAGATGTTGGCACAATAATAATAATAATAATTACTGGTATTAATACATATACTACAGTTCTGGTTGATCCAGGGATACTTTCCGAGTCAGGAAGAAATTTTTCCTCCTTTTTAGCTTATTTTTTTTGCTTTCCTCTGGATGAAGTGTTAGAAGAGTTAAAAAGGAGGGTGTAAAGGTTGGACTTGATGGACATGTGTCTTGATTCAAACTCAAATACTACGTAACTATGTAATTATGGGAAATCTCCTTCATTTTAGAGAGCAGGTCTTGGCGGAAATGAACAATTAAGACGAACTAATTAAATTATTACAACAACTATAATAAAATACATGGTTATAAAAAATAAGGCTATAAAAAAGGTCAGAATAGCTTTATTAAAAATCATTTTTTACATCCCAACCCTCTTTATATATTGGTTGTCAGATGCTTTTTATCTCAAAGATTTTTCATTTACGGCCCTCATGTGCTAGTTAGGTCACACTACTAACCAATCAAAAGCAGCTCATTTAAGCAAGTTGTAAAAGTTTATATGAGTGCAAAAAGACACTGTCAGGGACTTTAATTTTCAAACAACAAATTAATTAAAATAACTTTTACAATGGTCCTATTGCCAAATACTTTATTTTATCCCTGATGCATGTAAAATGTGTTAATGAAAAGTTAATATTCAGCTATGTCTCATTAAGTTCCTTCCCAGATACATTTTTTATTTAATTAAGCCAAACAAAAAACTGTTAATGTTCTCCAATCCGCCTGCAAGTGAGAATTCTATATATAAAGTAACTGTAATGAGGTGAAAATTAGGATCTGTTAACTTGCCAAGCAACTATAAATGGAAAGATTAAATGGGAGGTAAATGCTGTGTAATCGATAAAACGCGTCCGTCTAAACTTCGAAGACGCAAATCATTTCATTATCGGATCCGGTTAGATTTTTGATGTCTTGTTTGTGCGACTTTTACTGGCTCGCCGGAATCTTTGCTCAATTGGATTGAGCAGCCATGAAACCGTGCTTGTTTATGTTTTTCAATTGAAGGGTTCGGCCCATTTATTAACTAGTATGTATGTAATAAAAAACAAATCTGTAATGGCTGAAACTTGAATTTTTATTTAGATTCCTACAGTGTGCCACACTAGGGTTCCGGGAAAGACTGGATTGTTGATGCAAGGAAAGATGATCAAAGACTGAAGTGATTTTACTTTTTAAAGGAGAGTTATAATCCCGGCTCCCAGTCTCTTCTAGCAGGAAAGGCCGCAGTAAAGTTACCTTAAAATGAATGTCCCAAGGTGAGACATCAGTTGTAGAATGTCCTTTGATCTGATTAAAGTGCTGCCTCCTCACTCATTGGTCGAGCATGCACGCTTTGCAGGAAATGTGTTCTTTTAGGTTGGAGCTAAGCTAAGGGGTCGACACTAGGACTGGATTGACTTTCTACAAATTAAACCTTTTTTAGGGTGTTTATCCACAAATAAAACACAGGATGATAATCATCTTAATCAACCTCTGCAGCCAATAATTTGGTTGATGTGACCAATCACAATTTGCCTGACAGTCAGGGATATTGGGTCCTTGTTGTCCCTTGGTAATCAGGTCTAAGTTCTTATTTAATTATGATAGGTCTTTCCCATCTTGATTGGCATATTCTTAAGTCATACACTACCTTGTCATTACACTGATTCCAATTTTGATCCAACATTTTACCTTCCTATGAAGTTTTCCAGCTGGATCATGACTGTGATCACAATCATTGTGCACGTCGCTGGAACATCCGGAGGTAAGTTTGTAGTGTATGGATACTTGTGTAGGGCAGGCAGTGGAGCATGTAAAACAAGAAATAGCACCAATCATTGAATTGTTTTCAATATACGTACTGGCAGTTTAAAATGAATCATATAGAGACATAGATATGGAGCATTACCTCCTGTGAAGGGTTAATTCTCTGTATATTGCATGTTAGTGAGAGCAATCTGCATTACAAAATGTTCCTTCCCGCTAGTCACAATGGAATATTTGTTATGTCACAGCGTAACAAATGTCCCTGTCTGTCATTTCTCCTATGTGGGAAGCTGAAGAGACAGTGCCAAGAGTAGAGGAAGAACTATTGTTAGGAGAGATGGGCGTACTATTCCTGTACCAGCTTAGAATTGCACCGGACTAGCCTTTTCTTTGAGGTCTGGTACACACAGACGTCTGGATGTACGCAGTACCCTAATACTTTACATAAACAGAAATGTGAGCCAACCTATCGGCAAGATCTTTATCTCTACTTCATCAGCACTGGCATGCCATCGGGAAAATGCTTTATTTGTTTTAAAGTATTACAGCCTGATAGGATCAGCGTTTAAATAGCCTAATGTTAAACAGAGAACAACAGAAATGTCTTTAGAGAAATAACTGACCAAACCTGATAACCGTAAAGGTGCCCATACATGGGGAACTCAACTTTGGACATTCGAGCAACGCTGAAAGAACCTCCAGACTCAACTTATGATCACGAAATGAATGGGCCAGATGGGACCATCGTGGGAACGTCACAAGGTGAAAAAATGGCAGCACTATAGATATTAGACAAGCATCTAACCTATCTAATATCTAACTAGTGTAAGGAGTTCTAGGGCCTCATAAAAGAAAACAAATTTATGTTACTGATAATAAGGATCTGTGTTTTCTATTTGCTTCTCTCTATGAGAGAGAGAGAGAGAGAGAGAGAGAGAGAGAGAGATATGGATAGATGGATGGACAGACGGAGAGAGATAGATAGATAGATAGATAGATAGGTAGATAGATAGATAGATAGATAGATAGGTAGATAGATAGATAGCAACAACAATATGCCTAGCAGCCATAGACAAATACTGCAGCCTATTATTTTGTGAGTTTTCTCTTAGTCGAGTCATGCAATCTGTCAAATAGAAATCTGCATGTAATGTGTACATACAGCAATCTGCACCCTTGTCTATTTTAATAAAATGTACAATGCTAGGTATACAATTATCTATCCATCTGTCTGTCTGTCTGTCTGTCTGTCTACCTACCATCTATCCATCTATCTATCCATCCTAAGAATTATTCTACATTGGTGGCCAAAGCAATTGTACCCATACAACAGAAGATAATTGGCCGGAAAAGCCTTTCGCCTCCCACTCGTGTGTTTGGTGCTTCACAGTTCTTATTAAGAACCTACCAGGGTTATTATGATTGACTACCCCTGAGCTGCCCAGATGATCACAGCAGTTTAGTGTAGCAGATGCCCAGAATCCCTGAGTATACCTTTCACCGCCTATACTCCAATCTACAGTCGCTGTCTTCACCTATAGACAAGCCCCCGATTATCAGGAGACTTGTTGCGCCTCTCTGTAGACGGTTACCCCCAGGTCTTAGAGCTCAAGGTATAGACGCTGAGGCCGGGTATACTCTGGGAAGCCAGAACACTAATGGAGCAGAACAGAAACTGGAAGACAAAGAAAATGGCAATAATACAAGCTAACAATGAACAATGAGAACAAGATAATAAGAAAAGACAAGGAACCAGACTAGGCTACAGGGACTAGATTTGGCTACTAGAACAGTAACAGAAACCACTAGCTTGGCTAAAACCAAAACTATAACAGGCAAGGGAGAAATAATTGAAACAGGCTTAAGTAGAACAGAATAACCAATGAGGAATGGATGACAAGAGTTTGATGCAGGGATTGGCCAGTTTAAACTAAATTAGATCTCCTCCGTCCAATCAGAGGACTACAGGACTGGAGGAGATAAGAAGAGGTGCCTGTGCGTGTCTGCGCAGCACCACAAGACAGTCGGCCGGGTGTGCGAGCAGAGGAGGAGGCGCTCGCGCACGAAGACCGAAGACGTGACGTGATGACGTCAGCCACGACGTAGCTGACCGAAGATCTCCGAGGCCAGCCGACGGACCCGACGAGGGAGGGCGAGGCAGGTAAGCGTTGTGGCCTGACAATCTCAATGGGGTTTCAGAATATCGACAGCTATTGTTAGAAAACCAATTGTCGTTTTGCATGCAAAAAAGCCATCGACTTTGCCTTGTTCTGGCAGGTGCCCCTTAAAGATTTCCTATATGTAAGGTCAGGAAATATTGGGGGAGGGAGGGGGAGAAGGGCTGCAGTACGCATGCCAAACATCTCCCGGAGGCCAGAAAGGAGGCAGAGTCCTATATGGACTCTGCTATCCTCCTGGTGGGCAGTTTTTGGGACTTTGCGGGGGGGACTACAGGAGAACCATATGGAGCTGGGAGTTGAGGGGGGTAAGGATGAAAAAGAATTAAAGATACCAGACACTACACCAATGGGGCCAGTAGTGGGGGGGGGGGGATTATAGTTTTGGGGGGGGACAATTGCCCTTTAAAGATATCTATACTATAAAAATTAACTTTATAAAAATGGAAAGTAGATGGGACAGGGAAGTAGGAATGATTATTCCTACCTCACATATCATTTCGGTTGAGCAAGCTACGCAACTAACAGTTTTCATTTGCCAGGTTAGTCCTGGACTAATCCTGTATTAAAGATAGAGCTGAAGCCTTGAGGAAGACTGTCAGAATCAGTTTTCTTTGGGCTGGTGCTCCTCTCAGAAACAATATTGGGAGGTAGGAAATACCAGTCCTATATCCCTGTCCCAAGTACTTTTCAGTTTAACTGTTTTTTTAAATAAAATTTATACACGATAGTTATCCTTTAACCTCTCGCTTGCATTGGCTGTGTGAGTGTAGCAAGAGAGACTAGTGCAGCCGCCACAAGCTATTTACCTGCGGCTCTTCAGTTGCTAACATTTAAAACCAGCTAATAACATTACACAGTCACACGAGGTTAAATTTCCCCAGAGCTGCACAGAGGGTAAAGCTTCCCAGGTATGGACCATATTTCTAAACCCGCGGTATCGCTTTTAAGCGATACCGTGGGTTAGTTAATTTACGGTCGCGGTCGTAAATGTACAATCGCAAACATAAATTTATGACCAAATGTTCATTAATTAATGAATGTTCGATCATAGAATACTGAGTGGTAGTAAACTACAGCAATGGTATTCTATGGGGATCGTAAATCTACGATTTTGTTTTTGTAGATTTATGATCGATATCGTAGATTTATGATCGTTAAACTGATCAGTTTAGCGATCGTAAATTTACGATACCGATCGTTAAAGTCGCAGTATTGCTAAAAATCAATACCACGGCTTTATAAACATGGCCCTATCATGGTTATTCAATAAAAGTTCTTATCGTTTAAAATGGTGCTAATTTTGCCCCAACCAATCAGATGTTAGCTTTCCAGTGTTAAATAAGATCTGATTGGTTGGGTCAAAATTAGCACCATTTTAAACGATAAGAACTTTTTGACAAGTAATCATTCAGAACATTCTAGTTCCTTTTTCAAGCTGAAACAAATGAAGCTGTGGTGCTCTCGATATTTATCACCTTTATACCACTTTCGTTATTTTTTATTTCAAAAGGGTTCCCCTGTAAACATTTTGACTGGCTAACACGGTACACCACCTTTCCCTGCAACTTTTATTGAATAACCCTTATGTTTTAAACTAATTTTTTTTAATCACTTGCTCTATTAGTGGGTTAAACATAAATTACAGCATTCACACATCATTTCTGTGTTTTCCTTTTTTTAACACCATTATACATATTACCTATTATATATATATATATAAAATCCAACAAAATGTAGCAGCCAACCCAAATTCAGGGTAGAGAGAGAAGGGTTAAGGGGCACTCCATGCCTAAACATAACTTTATTGTAAGGGCAGTAGGCCAAAAGAAACCTAGCGTTTCAGCCATGGATACTACTGGGCCGTCATCAGGGTTACAGAAAAATGCCAACTGAACTGAAGCATTTAAAAAAATGATCCTCACAAACACACACCCCTCCCGCCCCCCACGTGATAAAATGTGTCAGGCTACGTAATGGTGATACCCGTGCCTAGCCACGCCCGCCCCGATAACAGAAACAAGAATCGTCCTAGCACAGAGGTCGGAGCCAACCACGTGTCAAATAGTAGTGTGGCAGGTCAGTCCGGGTACAATAAAGCAGGTCCGGATGGTCCCGGCAGGGAAAGAGTGCCTGCAAAGTAATAAAAGTGCTAGTGCTGGGCAAAAATAGGAATAAGAGATAGTACATGAGTCCACAATCCACTGGTATATTAAGTGAAATATATATATCATATACAGAGATAAAACCTCCCAAAAAGGTGACCACGATCAAGTGGACATAAAAAGACACATAGTCTCAATATAAAAAGATAGTGCTCCGTGCATATAAAAGTGCATAAATAGCTAAAAAGAGAAAGTGTCTATATAATTGTAATACCACAAAAAACAGTTAAAACATATACTAAGATATACACCTAAAACAATACATTAAAACAGCTATAAAATCTGTCGAAATTCCATAAATCAATATGGGAGGGGAGAGGTAGATACTAATCAAAGGAAGACACCAAAGAGATATGGATGACTCATTCAGCTATCTAAGTACTTTCTACGGTAATAAACCGAGTAAATATAGGGAAATACTGGTGGTAATAATAACAAGGGGGCTAAGGTAAACTACCAGACAGGAATATAAAGTCATGGGACTTAGTATATCCGGGGTAAGTATTATAGAAAACAATTAAGGACTAATTGTTCATTCATTCCTCTGGGCGAAAGGGTACAAAGTCTCTTTATCCAACGAGCTTCCCGTTGTAGGAGGGCTCTTTTGCGGTCACAGCCCTCCCTAGGAGGTTCAAAGTCTATGGCCATCCATCTAAATGAAGCAATGGGATGTTTTTGAAGTCTAAAATGTCGTGCGACTGATTGTTCGCCAAACCTCTCCACCTCCCCTCCTGGTGCAACCTTGGTGATCATATTGTCCTGTCCACTTGCCCTAATGGCCTGTCTATGGTTAGCCAGGCGTTCACGCAAAGAAGTCGTGGTCTTACCCACATAATACTTGCCACAGGGACAAGTAATTATGTAAATCACAAATCGGCTGAGGCAATTCAAGCGCACTACAGGGGTAGGTTATAAGGCTATAATCTTACAGTTCCTCCCATAGAAATTCACTACGGGGGTAGGTTATAAGGCTATAATCTTACAGTTCCCTCACATGAAATCCCACTACAGGGATAGGGTATAAGGAGTAAACTACCCCTGTAGTGGATTTCTATGGGAGGAACTGTAAGATTATAGCCTTATATCTTACAGTTCCAGGAGGAGTAGGAACCAGAAACCACAAAGGTGTAGGTTTATAATAATGAATGCACCCCCGAACTGTAAATATAAGGATATTAGATGTCACCTTGGAGTTCCGTGCCCTGTATAAAAGGTACTCGGCCTGCGGCCTCGTACTTTTATGTGGTCACTGAACTCCTCGGTGAATTATATATCCTTATAATTTACATGTGGTGGATCGGGTAGACAGATTATTGGGTGGGCTGGGAGGGACCCGGCGGGTCTTGGTTCACATTGGTGCCAATGACAAAGTTAGAGGTGGAGGTAGGTCCTTAAAAATGATTTCCGAGAATTAGGGGCCAAGTAAAAGCAAGGACCTCCAGGGTAGTGATTTCAGAAATACTACCGCAGGCCACGGTACCGCTAGGGAGGCAACGGGGGAGCTCAGGAGTTAAATGCGTGGCTAAGAGATGGTGTGTTGTAGGAGATGGGGGTTTGGGTTTTTAGAGAACTGGGCTGACTTTCTGTTGGCTACAGGCTCTTTAGTAGTGACGGATTGCACCTCAATGGTGATGGTGCAACTGTTTTGGGGGAGAAGATGGCTAGGGGTTGGAGGAGATTTTAAACTAGGTATGGGGGGGGGGGAACGTTTTAACTACACAGGGGAGATAGAGAAGTAGGGATCTGGGGGCTAGTAACCACAACGGAGGAGGAGAAGGAGGAGGGGGGAGCAATAGAGGATAAGGAGGCATGTACGACCATGTATGGAAGTAAATCAATTGATAATCTAAATGTATGTTTACAAATGCAAGGAGTCTGGCTGGAAAAACCGGCGAACTTGAATAATAGGTTAAAGGAAAGGTATGATGGAATGGTATAGCAGAATCATGGCTTAATGATTCACACGACTGGACAGTAAATATTGAAGGGGACTCCTTATTAGACATGACCGAGTTAATAAGAAAGGAGGAGGGTAGTATGTATGTATGTAAAACAGGAATTGAAGCCAAATTTAAAAGATGGATAGATGGGGGAGCAAACGATGCGGCAGAAACATTATGGGTGGAAACTGTGTACAGGAAGCAAGAAGGTAGGTAGATTAATTGGTGGAGTGTGTTATAAGCCGCCAAATGCCGGGGAAGAGTGGAAATGAATCTCCATATGCAGTTGGCGAAGGCTGCTGGTATGGGGCATTTCTGGTTATGGTGATTTTAACTACCCTGATAGATTGGAGTAATGGAACTGCCAGCACCTCAAAAGGTATAAGTTCTTAAATTTCCTATATGAGCCTTTCTTTCACAGATGGTAGAAGTTCCTACTAGAAAGAATGCGTTGTTGGATCTGGTGTATCTAATAACCCAGAGCTTTTGGAGATGAAGGTAATGGGAAGCTTAGGGAATAGTGACCATGATTTATGTCATTAATATAGGTTGCAGAAAACTAAAGTGCACTGGCTTAACAAAAACCTTTAACTTTAGGAAAAAGCTATTTATGCTTTTAAAGGAATCGCTTGCTCATAGACGGGGGGAACTGTTTCTAGGTAAAGATACTGAGCAGATGTGGACCACTTTTAAAGGGATATTAAACTAAACATTTTAAATCGGTACCTTTAGGAAACAAGTGATAAAATTAGGTACATCCTGCATGGCTAATGCTCAGGTAAAAAGGGAAATGGAAAAAAAAGAAAAGGGCTTTTAAAATTTGAAAGCAGAAGGCACAGAACAGGCTACAGGGACTTCAAAAAGTTGTAATAAAGAGTGCAAGAAAGCAATTAAACTAGCTAAAATAGAAAATGAAACACGGATTGCCGAACAAAGCAAGTCCAACCCCAAGATGTTTTTTAAGATATAAATGGTAAAAAAAATGAGACTGAGAATGTGGGACCATAAATAATGGAGCTGAGGTGGTTGTAGAGGATGCCGAAAAGGCTACTCGTAAACCGTTTTTTTACATCGGTTTTTACTGTTGAGAATCCTTACAGTAGGGATTGAACAAGTGCAGGGAGGAAATGAAAAGTTTTCCACATTGGATACAGAGGATATGGTACGGTATCAATTAGACAATAGTAATATATCAATAAAGCGCCAGGACCCAGATGGATTGCATCCTAGGATTTTAAAAGAGCTTAGTTCAGTTCTAGGCAAGACCACTGTGTCTCATCTTTTCAGATTCGCTTTTGTTGGGGATGTGCCGCTGGATTGGAAAAAGCCAATGTAAGACCAATATTCAAAAAAGGTAGTCGTTCACAGCCTGGTAACTATAGACCTGTAAGCCTAACATCAGTGGTAGGGAAGGTGATGGAAACTTTGTTAAGGGATCATATCCTTGACTTGTCTCCAGAGATCATCTTATTAGTAGTAGTCAGCATGGATTTATGAGAAATAGATCATGCCAGACAAAATTTAATGGGTTTTGAGAGAAAGTGAGTAAGAATTAGATTCAGGCACAGCTGTGGATGTGGTATATTTGGATTTTGCAAAAGCCTTTGATACTGTGCCACATAGGCGACTAATGTATAAAAACTGAGACTGTGGCCTTGAGAAGAAAACATTTGTTTCATGGATAGAGAATGGTTATTGAGACGCAAACAGAGAGTGGTGGTTAATGCGAGCTACATCTATGTGGCGCTAAAGTTCTAAGCGAGTTCCTCAGGGTTCTGTAGGGGCCGCTTCTGTTTATCTGTTATAATAAATGACTTCAAGGGGGCATTGAGAGCAGGTCTCTGTGTTTGCTGTATGACACTACAATTATGCAGAGCTTTGGAAACTTCCAATGATGTGCAGTGCTGCAAGCAGACCTAGATAGATTATCAAAATGGGCAGCAGAATTGCAGATGAGATTCAATGTTGATAAATGTAAGGTGATGCATTTGTGGGATTAAAATCCCGTGTGCCACCTAAACATAAATAACTCTGTGTTAAGTGCAGTCTGAATGGAAACAAAAGATTTGGGGTTCTGGTAGCTACAGTTAGCTTAGAAACAATGCCAGTAGCACAGCTAGAGCTAGCAAGATATTGTTCTTTGTATAAAGAGGGGCATGGACTCAAGGAGAAAATATTATTCTCCCTCTTACAAGGAACAATGGTAAGGCCACATTTGGATATGACGGTGATGTTTTGGGAATCCCCATATACAAAAGGGACATCTTGGAACTTGAGGCAGTCATAGAACGGGCACAATTAATAGGGGAATGGAGGGGCTTGAATATGAGGCAGTTAATTAGACAATTAGGGCTGTTACATTGAGAAAGCGGCGTTGCGTGGGACATGATAACCTTAATACAATATATTAAGGCCCTATACAGTGAACTTCTGTGTCATTGTTCACTAATAGGTCATATCAGGGACTCGTGGACATCCTTTAAGGTTGAAGAAGAAGTTCATCTTCAAGGTAGGAGGAGGCTTTCTTTAAAGTGAGAACGGTGAAACTATAACTTGGAACTGTCTTCCAGAATGGGTGGTAATGGCAAGTCATTGAATACTTTAAAAAGGCCTGATAAGTTTCTAAAAACTAAAAAAATTGAGACTTACGGTATATGCATTAGATCTGGTTGAGCATAGGGATACTTTCCGATTGCCGTTTGCAGTCAGAAGGAATTTTTTCCACTTTTTTAGCTGGGTTTTTTTGCCTTCCTGGATAAAAGTGTTAGGTAGGGTTTTTAAAAAAAAATAAATAAAAAAAAAAAAAAGTGAATAGGTTGGAGCTGATGGACAATGTTTTATTCAACCTTAATATATGTTCCTATGTTACTATTGTTTACTATGTTTACAGTGGGGGTGCCATTATCACTATATAATCTTACCGTTCTCCCATAGAAACCACTACAGGGGGAGGTTATAGGACTATAATCTTACAGGTCCCTCCCATAGAAATCCACTACAGGGTAGGTTATAAGGCTAGAATCTTACAGTTCCTCCCATAGAACCCCTACAGGGTAGGTTATACGGCTATAATCTTACAGTTCCTCCCATAGAAATCCACTACAGGGGTAGGTTATACGGCTATAACCGCTACAGTTCCTCACATGAAATCCACTACAGGGGTAGGTATAAGGTATAATCTACAGTTCCTTCCATAGAAATCACTAAAGGATGAGGTTATAAGGCTATAATCTTACAGTTCCTCCCATAGACCACTACAGGGATAGGTATAAGGCTATAATCTACAGTTCCTCCCATAGAAATCAACTACAGGGGTAGGTTATACGGTTATAACCCTACAGTTCCTCCCAGTGGAATCCACTCAGGGGTAGGTTATAAGGCTATAATTTACAGTTCCTTCCATAGAAATCCACTAAAGGTTAGGTATAAGGCTATAACTTACAGTTCCTCCCATAGAAATCCACCTCCGGGTAGGTTTAAGGCTATAATCTTACCGTTCCTCCCAATAGAAATCCACTAAGGGGATAGGTTATAAGGTTATAATCTTAAAGTTCCTCCCATAGAAATCCACAACGGGGTAGGTTATAAGGGTATAATCTACAGTTCCTCCCATAGAAAATCCACTACAGGGTAGGTTATAAGCTATAATCTTACAGTTCCTCCAATAGAAATCACTACAGGGGTAGGTATAAGGTTATAATCTTACAGTTCCTTCCCATAGAAATCCACAACGGGGGTAGGTTATAAGGTATAATCTTACAGTTCTTCTATGAAATCACTAGCAGGATAGGTTATAAGGCTATAATTTTACAGTTCCTCCCATAGAATCCACTACGGGGGTAGGTTAAGGCTATAACTTACAGTTCCTCCCATAGAATCCAAACAGTGGTAGGTTAGTTATAAGGTCTATCTTACAGTTCCTCCCATAAGAAATCCACTAACAGGGGTTAGGTTATAAGGCTATCATTTTACAGTTACTCCCAAGAAATCCACAGGGGAGGTTATAAGGCTGATAATCTACAGTTCCTCCCATGAAATACACTACAGGGGTAGGTATAAGCTATAATCTTAACAGTTCCTCCCATCATAGAAATCCACTACAGGGTAGGTATAAGGCTATAATCTTACAGTTCCTCACCCATAAGAAATCATACAGGGGAGGTTATAAGGCTAATTTACAGTTTACTCCCATAGTAAATCACTACAGGGGGTAGGTTCTAAGGCTATAATCTTACAGTTCCTCCATGGAAATCCACTCAGGGGGAGTTATAAGGCTTTCAATTTTACAGATTACTCCCATAGAAATCAACTACAAGGGTAGGTTATAAGCTATAATCTTACAGTTCCTCCATGGAAATCCCACTACAGGGGTAGGTTATAAGGCTATAATTTACAGTTCCTTCCATAGAAATTAACTACAGGGGTAGGTTTATAAGGCTATAATCTTACAGTGCCTCCCATAGAATCCCACTACAGGGGGAGGTTATAAGGCTAAATCTTACAGTCCTCCCATTAACAATCCACTACAGGGGTAGGTTATATAGGCTATAATCTTACAGCTCCTCCCATAGAATCCACTACAGGGTAGGTTATAAGGCATAATCTTACAGTTCCTCATAGAAAAATCCATTACAGGGGTAGGTTATAAGGCAAATCTTACAGTTCCTCCCATGAAATCCACTACAGGGGGGTTATAAGGCATAATCTTACAGTTCCTCCATAGAAATCCCCTACAGGGTAGGTTATAAGGCTATAATCTCTACAGTTCCTCCATAGAAATCCACTAAGGGGTAGGTTTATATATTAAAGTGTTATAAGAATAAATAGGTTATAAGGCTATAATCTTAAAGTTTCCTCCATAGGAAATCCACTACAGGGGTGATGGTTATAAGGCTATAATCTTACAGTTCCTCCCATAGAAATCCACTAACAGGGGTTAGGTTAACGGCTATACCTTACAGTTCCTCCAGGAATCCACATACAGTGGTAGTTATAGGATATAATCTACAGTCCCCATGGAATCACTACGGGGTAGGTTATAAGGATATAATTACAGTTCCTCCCACAGGAATCAAACTACAGGGATAGTTATAAGGATATAATCTTACAGTTCCTCCCATGGAAATCCACTACAGGGGTAGGTTATAAGGCTATAATCTTACAGTTCCTCCCATGGAAATCCACTACAGGGGTAGGTTATAAGGCTATAATCTTACAGTTCCAGGAGGAGTAGGAAACCAGAAACCACAAAGGTGTAGGTTATAATAAATAATGCACCCCCGAACTGTAAATTATAAGGATATTAGAGTCACCTTGACGTGCCCTGTATAAAGGTACTCGCCTGCGCATCGTTCTTTATATGGTCACGAAGAATCCTCTGTGACTCTAATATCCTTAATTTACCAGTGGGGGGGGTGCATATCCACTGGGCAATACACTATATGAATACTATAAGTTCCTCCCATAGAAATCCACTACAGGGGAGGTTTATAAGGCTATAATCTACAGTTCCTCTCCCATAGATCCACTACAGGGGTAGGTTATAAGGATATAATCTTACAGTTCCTTCCATGAAATCCACTACAGGGGTAGGGTTATAGGTATAATCTTACAGTTCTCCTATGAAATTCCACTACCAGGGGTAGGTTATAAGGCGATAACTTACAGTTCCTCCCATAGAAATCCACTACAGGGGTGGTTATAAGGCTATAATCCTTACAGTTCCTCCCATAGAAAACCACTACAGGGGTAGGTTATAAGGCTATAATCTTACAGTTCCTCCCATGAAATCCACTACAGGGGTAGGTTATAAGGCTATAACGTTACAGTGTCGTCCCAAGGAATCCACTACAGGGGTAGGTTATAAGGCTATAATCTTTACAGTTCCTCCCATGGAAATCCACTACAGGGGTAGGTTATAAGGCTATAATTTACAGTTTCCTCCCACTAAATCCACCACAGGGGTAGGTTATAAGGTATAATCTTACAGTTCCTCCCATGGAAATCCACTACAGGGGTAGGTTATAAGGCTATAATCTTACAGTTCCTCCCATAGAAATCCAATACAGGGGTAGGTTTATAAGGTTATAATGTTACAGTTCCTCCCATAGAAATCCACTACAGGGGTAGGTTAAGGATATAATCTTACAGGTCCTCCACATAGAATCCACTACGAGATAGGTTATAAGGCTTTAATCTTACAGTTCCTCCCATAGAAATCCACACAGGGTAGGTTATAAGGCTATAATCTTACAGTTCCTCCCATAGAAATCCACCACAGGGGTAGGTTATAAGGCTATAATCTTACAGTTCCTCCCATAGAAATCCACCACAGGGGTAGGTTATAAGGCTATACTCTTACAGTTCCTCCCATAGAAATCCACCACAGGGGTAGGTTATAAGGATATACTCTTAGTTCCTCCTAGTTTAAATCACTACAGGGGTGGTTATAAGGCTAATCTTTACTTCCTACCATAGAAATCCACTACAGGGGTAGGTTATAAGGCTATAGCTTACAAGTTTCCTCCCATAGAAATTCCACATACAGGGGTAGGTTATAAGGCTATAATCTACAGTTTCTCCACATAGAAATCCACTACAGGGGTATGGTTATAGGCTATAATATACAGTTCCTCCCATAGAAATCCACCTACAGGGGTGGTTATAAGGCATAATCTTACAGTTCCTCCCCATAGCAAATCCACTACAGGGGTAGGTTTATAAGGCTATAATCTTACAGTTCCTCCCATAGAAATCCACTACAGGGGTAGGTTATAAGGCGGAGATAAATCTGACAGTTCCTCCCATGAATCCACTTACAGGGTAGGGTATTAAGGCTATAATGTTACAGTTCCTCCCAAGAAATCCACTACAGGGGTAGGTATAAGGCTATAATCTGTACAGTTCCTCCATAAGAAATCCACTACAGGGGTAGTTATAAGGCTAAATCTTACACGTTCCTCCCATAGAAATCCACTAAAGGGTAGGTTATAAGGCTATAATGTACAGTTTCCTCCATAGAAATCCACTAACAGGGTAGGTTATTTAAAGGCTATAATCTTTACAGTTCCTCCCATAGAAAATCCACTACAGGGGTAGGTTATAAGGCTATAATCTTACAGTTCCTCCCATAGAAATCACTAAGGGTAGGTTATAAGGCTAAATCTTACAGTCCTACCCATAGAAATCCACTACAGGGGTAGGTCTAGTTAAGGATCAATATACAGTTCCTCCATAGAAATACACTCAGGGGTAGTTATAAGGCTATAATCTACAGTCTCATCCCATAGAGAAATCCACTACAGGGGAGGTTATAAGGACTATAATCTTACAGCTCCTCCCATAGAAATCCACTACAGGGGTAGGGTTATGAAGGCTATAACGTACAGTTCCTCCCATAGGAAATCTACACACAGGGGTAGGTTATAAGGGGCCTATAAATGTTACCAGTTACCTCCAAGAAACACACACTACAGGGGTATAGTTATAAAGGGCTATAATGTCTTTGTTTACAGTCCTCCCATTAGAGAAACCACTACAGGGGTAGGTTATAAGGGCTAAATGTTACAGTTACTCCCCATAGAAATCCCCACCAATACAGGGAGGTGATAAGGCTATAATGTTACAGTCCTCCAAATAGAAATCACTACAGGGGTAGGTTATAAGGCTATAATCTTACAGTTCCTCCCATAGAAATCCACTACAGGGGTAGGTTATAAGACTATAATATTACAGTTCCCCCCATAGAAATCCACTACAGGGGTAGGTTATAAGACTATAATCTTACAGTTCCTCCCATAGAAATCCACTACAGGGGTAGGTTATAAGGCTATAATCTTACAGTTCCTCCCATAGAAATCCATTGTTGTGGGGCCAGGCAGGCTTGGCCCCACTGGACATACCCCTCATCCCATTGGCTACTCTCCCTCAAGGTATGCTTCGTGCAAGGGAAAGCAGGTGAAAGGGTAAGGCTTCGTAGGAACAGCAACCATTGAGTTACAGCAGGCCAACTGCAGTTTGCCACCATTGTTGTGGGGCCAGGCAGGCTTGGCCCCACTGGACATACCCCCCACCACATTGGCTACTCTCCCTCAAGGTATGCTTCGTGCAAGGGAAAGCAGGTGAAAGGGTAAGGCTTCGTAGGAACAGCACCATTGAGTTACAGCAGGCCCACTGCAGTTTGCCACCATTGTTGTGGGGCCAGGCAGGCTTGGCCCCACTGGACATACCCCTCACCCCATTGGCTACTCTCCCTCAGAGTATGCTTCGTGCAAGGGAAAGCAGGTGAATGGGTAGGAACAGCACCATTGAGTTACAGCAGGCCCACACTTTGTAATATGGAGTACTGCTTGTGAAGGTTCTCATTCATCCAGGTCATGGTATATCTGTTGTATTTAATGGGAGAACCAAGTCTAAAACTATTGCTGAAGCTAGAGGCATCCAGAAAACATTTGCAACTTTAAATTGTATGTGGACTAGTTCTGTGGTATGACATATTATTCAAGTCAACCTCACAGTAAAAGACTTCAGGAAATTGTGGAGAGCCTACATCGGCAGTGGAGCAGATAGAAAATACCAGGTGTTCTTGCAAGATTATCGGTCAGATGAAAAATTTTGAAGACACCCTCAAGACTGCTCAACGTTTTAGCTGAAGAACTAGGCATTGATGGCAATTTTCCATCTGAACAATGTGGTAGAGTACGGCGCAACAAAGAGAAAATTTGACTATGAATCACGGGATGAACCGGTTACAATCCAAAGCAAAAGTTTAAGGTGGAATTTTTTTACAGAGTTCTAGATGTGTATGGGAGTCACTAAAAATCGATTTGACCAAATCAAGGAGCACAGCAGCAAGTTTGGTTTACTGGTTCAATACCAAAGTCATGAGTCAACAAAAGGAGCATTCGTCAGCAATGTGATCAGTTGGAAAAAAGTACTTTCACATGATGCCCAAAAGATATTGATGCTGAGGAGTTGTGCTATGAGCTGTATGCACTCTGAGAAATCTACCCACAGACTGTAAGACACAAGGACTGTTCTAGAGTATATCTACAAAACCAAGATGAGCACAATCTTTCCAAATGTCTGCATTGCCATTCGTATACATAACGCTTCCTGTTACCGTTGCAAGTGGTGAACGCAGTTTTTCCAGTTAAATTAATAAAGACATACTACGCTCTACGATGACACAGGAGAGAACTTGTTGGGCTTGCTACAAATCTATTGAGCGGAGTTGCTCACAGCTTAAAACTGGATGATGCAAATTCACACATTTGCTTCTCAGAAGGCCAGGAGGCCCCTGTAAAGACTAGTGGCCAGTAAAGGCGATCCCTACGCAATCAAGTAAGAGTTTTGTATTCTACACAATATATAACACACTTGTACATCCACTATTTAACTAAACTTTGCCTCCTTTTTTTCTAGGGTAATCGGATGTGAAGTCTGAACAGTCTAAGTTTCTCCACCTGCTGTGTCTTCGAATCCACAACTAAAGCTGCACCCTCCAATCCTGTCAGGAGCGACGTGGCTAGTAAAGGCTGGATCCCCTACGCTACCAAGGTAGAAAGCTTACGTTGTTACACACATGCATACACACACTTGTACATCCCCCTATTAAATAAAACTTTGCCTCCTTTTTTTCTAGGGTATCCGGATTGTGAAGTCTTGAACTCCAAAGTGCTCCACTGCTGTGTCTTCAAACCACAAGTAAAGCTGCAACCCTCCCATCCCGTCAGGAGCCGATGTGGCTAGTAAAGGTGGATCCCCTACGCTACCAAGGTAAGAAAGCTCTACGTGTTACACACATGCATACACACACTTGTACATCCCCCTATTTAAACTAAACTTTGCCTCTTTTTTTCTAGGGTATCCGGATTGTGAAGTCTTGAACAGTCTAAGTTTCTCCACCTGCTGTGTCTTCGAATCCACAAGTAAGCTGCCCCTCCAATCCCGTCAGGAGCCGATGTGGCTAGTAAAGGCTGGATCCCCTACGCTACCAAGGTAAGAAAGCTCTACGTTGTTACACACATGCATACACACACTTGTACATCCCCCTATTTAACAAACTTTGCCTCCTTTTTTCTAGGGTATCCGGATTGTGAAGTCTTGAACGATCCAAGTGCTCCACCGCTGTGTCTTCAAACCACAGTAAAGCTGCACCCTCAATCCGTCAGGAGCCGAGTGGCTAGTAAAGGCTGGATCCCCTACGCTACAAGGTAAGAAAGCTTACGTTGTTACACACATGCATACACACACTTGTACATCCCCTATTTAACTAAACTTTGCCTCCTTTTTTTTCTAGGGTATCCGGATTGTGAAGTCTTGAACAGTCTAAGTTTCTCCACCTGCTGTGTCTTCGAATCCACAAGTAAAGCTGCACCCTCAATCCCGTCAGAGCCGATGTGGCTAGTAAAGGTGGATCCCCTACGCTACCAAGGTAAGAAAGCTCTACGTTGTTACAAACATGCAACACACACTTGTACATCCCCCTATTTAACTAAACTTTGCCTCCTTTTTTTTCTAGGGTATCGGATTGTGAAGTCTTGAACGATCCAAAGTGCCCACCTGCTGGTCTTCAAATCCACAAGTAAGCTGCACCCTCCCATCCCGTCAGGAGCCGATGTGGCTAGTAAAGGCTGGATCCCCTACGCTACCAAGGTAAGAAAGCTCTACGTTGTTACACACATGCATAAACACCCTTGTACATCCCCCTATTAACTAACTTTGCCTCCTTTTTTTCTAGGGTATCCGGATTGTGAAGTCTTGAACAGTTAAGTTTCTCCACCTGCTGTGTCTTCGAATCCACAAGTAAAGCTGCACCCTCCAATCCCGTCAGGAGCCGATGTGGCTAGTAAAGGCTGGATCCCCACGCTACCAAGGTAAGAAAGCTCTACGTTGTTACACACATGCATACACACACTTGTACATCCCCCATATTAACTAAAATTGCTCCTTTTTTTTAGGGTATCCGGATTGTGAATGTGAACAGTCTAAGTTTCTCCACCTGCTGTGTCTTCGAATCACAAGTAAAGCTGCACCCTCCAATCCCGTCAGGAGCCGATGTGGCTAGTAAAGGCTGGATCCCCTACACTACCAAGGTAAGAAAGTCTACGTTGTTACATACATGCATCACACACTTGTACATCCCCCTATTTAACTAAACTTTGCCTCCTTTTTTTTTAGGGTATCCGGATTGTGAAGTCTTGAACAGTCTAAGTTCTCCACAGCTGTGTCTTCGAATCCACAAGTAAAGCCGCGACCCTCCAATCCCGTCAGGAGCCGATGTGGCTAGTAAAGGCTGGATCCCCTACGCTACCAAGGTAAGAAAGCTCTACGTTGTTACACACATGCATAAACACAACTTGTAATCCCCCTATTTAACTAAACTTTGCCTCCTTTTTTTCTAGGGTATCCGGATTGTGAAGTCTTGAACAGTCTAAGTTTCTACCTGCTGTGTCTTTGAATCCACAAGTAAAGCTGCACCTCCAACCGTCAGGAGCCGAGTATGGCTAAAGGCTGGATACCCTGCGCAATCAAGGTAAGAGTTTGGATTCTTACACATTACACACACACTTTTATTTCAACTATTTGCCTAAGCTTTGCTTTCTTCCTACCTATTGCTTTACTGAAGTTCTTTTTTTCAGCTCATTTCAGCAGCAGTGCAGTCTTCTGTACTCTGTCCAAAAAACATCTTTAAAACAGATGATTCAAATGGCAAACACTAGATCCCCTTCACTGTTCACAATCATGGTAAGAGTTCTACATTCTTAAATACACACACTTCAACCCAACTTCCATGACCTGAGATTCATGTATTTCTTTCCAGGATGTCCACATTTCCTGGAACTGACCACAACAAGTTTCCAACTGCCAGTCTTGGAACAAGAAAAGCTGCAATCTCCATCAACACAGCTGAGAATATGGTCTGAACAAGAGGAATCGGTAGACATGGTACAACTTGATGCCCTCTTGCTGAAGAGAAGAGAAGACGGCACCAGATAAGAATGCATTTTAACCTAATATTTTAAGTTGCCTTGAAAAAGTAATGTAATTTAGTAAGATTAGTTTATCAAGTATGATCGGTCTATTTCTACTTTGTTTTGTTTCATGGTATTGAAAGGTTTTGACCAAAAGATTTAACTAATGACTTTTATTGAATTTGCCTAATGAAAGATATAACTGTAGACTATAGATTCCATCAGATTACAATTCCAAAGATGTTTTTTGCTGCAGATGTCTTTAAAATGTATTTTTTTCCACTAAAGATGTGTTGGATATTGTTTAAGTTCATATGGCAGATTAGCTTTAGTTAGAATTTGTTAGGTTAGGCTAGGTTAGAATAGTTAGGTTAGTTAGGGCCCTGCTGAAAGAGTCTCCTTGACTGTGGGTAGCGGGCTTACAAATCTTTTGGCCACATCTTTTATTCCACAGAGTATGGTAGGGCTTTCTAATGTAATGTACAGTTGCACCAACATGTTTTTTGTACAGAGTATGGTAGGGCTTCTAATGTAATGTACCAGTTGCACCAACATCTTTTATTGTACAGGTATGGTAGGGCTTTCTAATGTAATGACCAGTTGCACCAACATCTTTTATTGTACAGAGTATGGTAGGGTCTTTAATGTAATGTACCAGTTGCACCAACACTTTTATTGTACAGAGTATGGTAGGCTTTCTAATGTAATGTACCAGTTGCACCAACATCTTATTGTACAGAGTATGTAGGGCTTTTAATGTAATGTACCAGTTGCACCAACATCTTTTATTGTACAGAGTATGGTAGGGCTTTCTAATGAATGTACCAGTTACACCAACATTTTATTGTACAGAGTATGGTAGGGCTTTCTAATGTAATGTACCAGTTGCACCAACATGTTTTATTGTACAGAGTATGGTAGGGCTTTCTAATGTAATGTACCAGTTGCACCAACATCTTTTATTGTACAGTATGGTAGGGCTTTTAAGTAATGTACCCGTTAACACAACATCTTTTATTGTACACAGTATGGTAGAGCTTCTAATGTATGTACCAGTTGCACCAACATCTTTATTGTACAGAGTATGGTAGGGCTTTCTAATGTAATGTACCAGTTACAACACTCTTTTATTGTACAGAGTATGGTAGGGCTTTCTAATGTAATGTACCAGTTGCACCAACATGTTTTTAGGTTTTCTAAAAAAAGAGAACCATTATCAAAAACAAAATTATTAAATTTGCCAGCCCATGCAACAAGCCACACCCACACACGCTAAGCCACGCCCACACGCTAAGCCACAAAATTATTAAATTTGTCACGCGCCCATGCAACAAGCCACCCACACGCTAAGCAAGCCACACGCCAAGCCACACCCACTTTCCCGCTACGCGCGCCGCTCATCTACGGGCAGCATTCAAAGTTGTTTCAGGTGCCAAAACCCTAGGGACACCCTGGCTATATGGCTGGTACTTATAATTGTATATACCTTACCATTAAGCAATTACACACACCACATTGGCCACTTCCCCTATATAGTATTTTTTTCACACAACAAGGGAAAGAAGGGATGGGGTACTGGGTTACATAAGTCCAGCGTGGTTGCCACCATTGTTGTGGGGCCAGGCGCGCTTAGCCCCAATGGACATACCCCTCACCCCATTGGCTACTCTCCCTCAGAGTATGTTCATGCAAGGGAAAGCAGGTGAAAGGGTAAGGCTTCATAGGAACAGAACACCATTGGTTACAGCAGGCCCACTGCAGTTTGCCACCATTGTTGTGGGGCCAGGCAGGCTTGGCCCCACTGGACATACCCCTCATCCCATTGGACTCCTCCTCAAGGTATGGCGTGCAAGGGAAAGCAGGTGAAAGGGTAAGGCTTCGTAGGAACAGCAACCTTGAGTTACAGCAGGCCAACTGCAGTTTGCCACCATTGTTGTGGGGCCAGGCAGGCTTGGCCCACTGGACAATACCCCCCACCATTGGCTACTTTCCCTCAAGGTATGCTTCGTGCAAGGGAAAGCAGGTGAAAGGGTAAGGCTTCGTAGGAAACAGCACCATTGAGTTACAGCAGGCCCACTGCAATTTGCCACCATTGTTGTGGGGCCAGGCAGGCTTGGCCCCACTGGACATACCCCTCACCCCATTGGCTATCTCCCTCAGAGTATGCTCGGGCAAGAGGAAAGCAGGTGAAGTGTAGGAACAGCACCATTGAGTTACAGCAGGCCCACTGCAGTTTGCCACCATTGTTGTGGGGGAGGCAGTGGGCGCCAAGACATACCCCTACCCCATTGGCTACTCTCCCTCAGAGTATGCTTCGTGCAGGGAAAGCAGGTGAATGGGTAGGAACAGCACCATTGAGTTACAGCAGGCCACACTTTGTAATAGGAGTACTGCTTGTGAAGGTTCTCATTCATCCAGGTACAGTATATCTTTGTATTCAATTAGATCAACTGGACTTGAAATGTAGTTCTTGAAGACGTTTCGCTAGTCATCCGACTGGCTTTCTCAATTCAGAATGACTTGTACAAGAATCTGTGGCAATTATGTACCCTGGAAAATCCCAATTAGCATATCACAGCCAGGTGTTAAGGGCGTGATTGGATAGTGGCTAAGAGGTGTTATAGGAACGCCCAGAGTAAGGTGTTAAAACAGCATTGTACATGGCAGACAGTTGGTGTCGAACCCCCCACCTTATTTAGGTTGGTTTCTTATTTTCACATAAATGGCCTCCTTAACACCTCTCTTGAACCAGTCACGTTCCCGCCAGTATGTTAACATTACAATCTTCAAAGGTATGTCCTTTATCCTTAGATGCATGCATACACGGCTGAGTCCTGACCGAGGAATTGGCTCTTCTGTGCTGGGCCATAAGCTTGCAGTGCGTTGCGTTTGGTCTCCCCACATACAAATCAGAGCATTCTTCACTGCACTGCACCGCATATATGATGTCGCTTTTCTTGTGTTTTGGTATTGGGTCTTTTGGATGTACCATTGCTGCCTCAGCGTGTTGCTCGGTAAAGCAGACAGGGATACGATGTTTTTTGAAAATTCTTCTTAATTTCTCGGAGACCCTGCTACATATGGGATGACCATGTTTCTCCTCCTGTCTTGCTTTTCCCTTTACTGTTGGTATTGTGTTCTTTTCTTCTTTCTTTCTTTTGACAAAGGCCCAGTCTGGAATCCACAAGTTTTAAGGATTACTGGTTATTAATCATATACTACAGTTCGGTTGATCCAGGGATACTTTCGAGTCAGGAAGAAATTTTTCCTCCTTTTAGCTTATTTTTTTGCTTTCCTCTGGATGAAGTGTTAGAAGAGTTAAAAAGGAGGGTGTAAAGGTTGGACTTGATGGACATGTGTCTTGATTCAAACTCAAATACTACGTAAACTATGTAATTATGGGAATATCCTTCATTTTAGAGAGCAGGTCTTGGCGGAAATGAACAATTAAGACGAACTAATTAAAATTATTCAACAACTATAATAAATACATGGTTATAAAAAATAAGGCTATAAAAAAGGTCAGAATAGCTTTATTAAAAATCATTTTTTACATCCCAACCCTCTTATATATTGGTTGTCAGATGCTTTTTATCTCAAAGATTTTTTTCATACGGCCCTCATGTGCTAGTTAGGTCACACTAAACCAATCAAAAGCAGCTCATTTAAGCAGTTGTAAAGTTATATGAGTGCAAAAAGACACTGTCAGGGAATTTAATTTTCAAAACAGCAAATTAATTAAAAAACTTTTACAATGGTTCTATTGCCAAATACTTTTTTATCCCTGATGCATGTAAAAGTGTTAATGAAAAGTTAATATCAGCTATGTCTCATTAAGTTCCTTCCCAGATACATTTTTTATTTAATTAAGCCAAACAAAAAACTGTTAATGTCTCCAATCCGCCTGCAAGTGAGAATTCTATATATAAAGTAACTGTAATGAGGTGAAATTAGGATCTGTTAACTTGCCAAGCAACTATAAATGGAAAGATTAAATGGAGGTAAATGCTGTGTAATCGATAAAACGCGTCCGTCTAAACTTCGAAGACGCAAATCATTTCATTATCGGATCCGGTTAGATTTTTGATGTCTTGTTTGTGCGACTTTTACTGGCTCGCCGGAATCTTGCTCAATTGGATTGAGCAGCCATGAACCGTGCTTGTTATGTTTTTAATTGAAGGGTTCGGCCCATTTATTAAAATCAGTATGTATGTAATAAAAAAACAAATCTGTAATGGCTGTGACTGAAACTTGAATTTTTATTTAGATTCCTTACAGTGTGCCACACTAGGGTTCCGGGAAAGACTGGATTGTTGATGCAAGGAAAGATGATCAAAGACTGAAGTGATTTTACTTTTAAAGGAGAGTATAATCCCGGCTCCCGTCTCTTCTAGCAGGAAGGCCGCAGTAAAGTTACCTTAAAATGAATGTCCCAAGGTGAGACATCAGTTGTAGATGTCCTTTGATCTGATTAAAGTGCTGCCTCCTCACTCATGGTCAGCATGCACGCTTTGCAGGAAATGTGTTCTTTTAGGTTGGGAGCTAAGCTAAGGGGTCGACACTAGGACTGGATTGACTTTCTACAAATTAAACCTTTTTAGGGTGTTTATCCACAAATAAAACAGGATGATAATCATCTTAATCAACCTCTGCAGCCAATAATTTGGTTGATGTGTGACCAATCACAATTGCCTGACGTCAGGGATATTGGGTCCTTGTTGTCCTTGGTAATCAGGTCTAAGTTCTATTTAATTATGATAGGTTTCCCATCTTGATTGGCATATTCTTAAGTCATACACTACCTTGTCATTACACTGATTCCAATTTGATCCAACATTTTACCTTCCTATGAAGTTTTCCAGTGGATCATGACTGTGATCACAATCATTGTGCAGTCGCTGGAACATCCGGAGGTAAGTTTGTAGTGTATGGATACTGTGTAGGGCAGGCAGTGGAGCATGAAAACAAGAAATAGCCCCATCATTTGAATTGTTTTCAATATACGTACTGGCAGTTTAAAATGAATCATATAGAGACATAGATATGGAGCATTACCTCCTGTGAAGGGTTAATTCTCTGTATATGCATGTTAGTGAGAGCAATCTGCATTACAAAATGTTCTTCCGCTAGTCACAATGGAATATGTTATGTCACAGCGTAACAAATGTCCTGTCTGGCATTTCTCCTATGTGGGAAGCTGAAGAGACAGTGCCAAGAGTAGAGGAAGAACTAGGTTTAGGAGAGATGGGCGTACTATTCCTGTACCAGCTTTGAATTGCACCGGACTAGCCTTTTCTTTGAGGTCTGGTCACACAGACGTCTGGATGTTACGCAGTACCCTAATACTTTACATAACAGAAAATGTGAGCCAACCTATCGGCAAGATCTTTATCTCTACTTCATCAGCACTGGCATGCCATCGGGAAAATGCTTTATTTGTTTTAAAGTATTACAGCCTGATAGGATCAGGTTTAAATAGCCTAATGTTAAACAGAGAACAACAGAAATGTTCTTTAGAGAAATAACTGACCAAACCTGATAACCGTAAAGGTGCCCATACATGGGAACTCAACTTTGGACATTCGAGAACGCTGAAAGAACCTCAGACTCAACTTATGATCACGAAATGAATGGGCCAGATGGGACCATCGTTGGGAACGTCACAAAGGTGAAAAAATGCAGCACTATAGAATATAGACAAGCATCTAACCTATCTAATATCTAACTAGTGTAAGGAGTTCTAGGCTAGGCCTCATAAAAGAAAACAAATTTATGTTACTGATAATAAGGATCTGTGGTTTCTATTGCTTCTCTCTATGAGAGAGAGAGGAAGAGAGAGAGAGAGAGAGAGAGAGAGAGAGATATAGGATAGTGGATGGACAGACGAGAGAGAGAGATAGATAGATAGATACATAGATAGGTAGATAGATAGATAGCAACAACAATATGCCTACGCAGCCATAGACAAATACTGCAGCCTATTATTTTGTGAGTTTTCTCTTAGTCGAGTCATGCAATCTGTCAAATAGAAATACTGCATGTAATGTGTACATACAGCAATCTGCACCCTTGTCTATTTTAATAAAATGTACAATGCTAGGTATACAATTATCTATCCATCGGTCTGTCTGTCTGTCTGTTGTCTACTACCATCTATCATCTATCTATCCATCCTAAGAATTATTCTACATTGGTGGCCAAAGCAATTGTACCCATACAACAGAAGATAATGGCCGGAAAAGCCTTTCGCCTCCCAACTGGTGTTGGTGCTTCACAGTTCTTATTAAGAACCTACAGGGTTATTATGATTGACACCCCTGAGCTGCCCAGATGATTACAGCAGTTTAGTGTAGCAGATGCCCGAAATCCCTGAGTATACTTTCACCGCCTATACTCCAATCTACAGTCGCTGTCTTCACCTATAGACAAGCCCCCGATTATCAGGAGACTTGTTGCGCCTCTCTGTAGACGGTTACCCCCAGGTCTTAGAGCTCAAGGTATAGACGCTGAGGCCGGGTATACTCTGGGAAGCCACAGAAACTATGGAGCAGAACAAACTGGAAGACAAGAAAATGGCAATATACAAGCTAACAATGAACAATGAGAACAAGATAAAAGAAAAGACAAGGAACCAGACTAGGCTACAGGGACTAGATTTGGCTACTAGAACAGTAACAGAAACCACTAGCTTGGCTAAAACCAAAACTATAACAGGCAAGGGAGAAAATATTGAAACAGGCTTAAGTAGAACAGAATAACCACATGAGGAATGGATGACAAGAGTTTGATGCAGGGATTGGCCAGTTTAAAACTAAATTAGATCTCCTCCGTCCAATCAGAGGACTACACGGACTGGAGGAGATAAGAAGAGGTGCCTGTGCGCGTCTGCGCAGCACCACAAGACAGTCGGCCGGGGTGCGAGCAGAGGAGGAGGCGCTCGCGCACGAAGACCGAAGACGTGACGTGATGACGTCAGCCACGACGTAGCTGACCGAAGATCTCCGAGGCCGCCGACGGACCCGACGAGGGAGGGCGAGGCAGGTAAGCGTTGTGGCCTGACAATCTCAATGGGGTTTCAGAATATCGACAGCTATTGTTAGAAAACCAATTGTGTTTTGCATGCAAAAAAGCCATCGACTTTGCCTTGTTCTGGCAGGTGCCCCTTAAAGATTTCCATATTGTAAGGTCAGAAATATTGGGGGAGGGAGGGGGAGAAGGGCTGCAGTACGCATGCCAAACATCTCCCGAGGCCAGAAAGGAGGCAGAGTCCTATTGGACTCTGCTATCCTCCTGGTGGGCAGTTTTTGGGCACTGGCGGGGGGACTACAGGAGAACATATGGAGTGGGATGTGAGGTAAGATTAAACTACACTACACACATGGGGCCAGTAGGGGGGGGGGGATTATAGTTTTGGGGGTGGACATGCCCTTTAAAGGATTTACTAATATAGACTAATAAAGAATCTATACTTAAAAATAACTTTTAAAAATGGAAAGTAGATGGGACAGGGAAGTAGGAATGATTATTCCTACCTCACAATATCATTTCGTTGAGAAGCTACAGCACTAACAGTTTTCATTTGCCAGGTTAGTCCTGGACAACCTGTATTAAAGATAGAGCTGAAGCCTTGAGGAAGACTGTCAGAATCAGTTTTTTGGGCTGGTGCTCCTCTCAGAAACAATATTGGGAGGTAGAAATACCAGTCCTATATCCCTGTCCCAAGTACTTTTCAGTTTAACTGTTTTTTTAAATAAAATTTATACACGATAGTTATCCTTTAACCTCTCGCTTGCATGGCTGTGGTGAGTGTAGCAAGAGAGACGTGTGCAGCCCGCACAAGCTATTTACCTGCGGCTCTTCAGTTGCTAACATTTAAAACCAGCTAATAACATTACACAGTCACACGAGGTTAAATTTCCCCAGAGCTGCACAGAGGGTAAAGCTTCCCAGGATGGACCATATTTCTAAACCCGCGGTATCAGCCTTTAGAGATACCGGGGGTTAGTTAATTTACGGTCGCGGTCGTAAATGTACAATCGCAAACATAAATTTAGACCAAATGTTCATTAATTAATGAATGTCGATCAGAATACTGAGTGGTAGTAACTACAGCAATGGTATTCTATGGGGATCGTAAATCTACGATTTTGTTTTTGTAGATTTATGATCGATATGTAGATTTATGATCGTTAAACTGATCAGTTTAGCGATCGTAAATTTACGATACCGTCGTTAAAGTCGCAGTATTGCTAAAAATCAATACCACGGCTTTATAAACAGGCCATAATGGTTATTCAAAAAAGTTCTTATCGTTTAAATGGTGCTAATTTTGCCCCAACCAATCAGATGTTAGCTTTCCAGTGTTTTATAAGATTGATGGTTGGGTCAAAATTAGCACCATTTTAAACGATAAGAACTTTTATTGACTAAGATAATCATTCAGAACATTCTAGTTCCTTTTTCAAGCTGAATACAATGAAGCTGTGGTGCTCTCTGATATTTATCACCTTTATACCACTTTCGTTATTTTTTATTTCAAAAGGGTTACCCTGTAAACATTTGACTGGCTAACCGGTAAACCACCTTTCCCTGCAACTTTTATTGAATAACCCTGATGTTTCTAAACTATTTTTTTTTAATCCACTTGCTCTATTAGTGGGTTAAATATAAATTACAGCATCACATCATTCTGTGTTTTCCTTTTTTTAACACCATTATACATTTCCCTATTATATATATATATATAGAAAATCAACAAATGTAGAGCACACCAAATCAGGTTAAAAGAGAAGGTTAAGGGCACTCCATGGACAAACATAACTTTATTGTAAGGGCAGTAGGCCAAAAGAAACCTACTGCGTTTTCAGCCGGATACTACTGGGCCGTCATCAGGGTACAGAAAAATGCCAACTGAAGCATTTAAAAACAAATGATCCTCCCATAAACACACACCCTCCCCGCCCCCCAAGTGATAAAATGTGTCAAGGCTACGTAATGGTGATACCCGTGCCTAGCCACGCCCGAAACAGAAACAAGAATCGCTCCTAAGCACAGAGGTCGGAGCCAACCACGTGTCAAATAGTAGTGTGGCAGGTCAGTCCGGAGTACCATAAAGGCAGTCCGGAGGTCCCTGCAGGTAAAGAGTGCCTGCAAAGTAATAAAAGTGCTAGTGCTGGGCAAAAATAGGAATAAGAGATAGTACATGAATCCACAATCCACTGGTATATTAAGTGAAATATATATATCATATACAGAGATAAAACCTCCCAAAAAGGTGACCACGATCAAGTGGACATAAAAAGACACATAGTCTCAATATAAAAAGAGTGCTCCGTGCATAATAAAAGTGCATAAATAGCTAAAAAGAGAAAGTGTCTATATAATGTAATACCACAAAAAGTTTAAAACATATACTAAGATATACACCTAAAACATACATTAAAAACAGCTATAAAATCTGTCGAAATTCCATAAATCATATGGAGAGGGAGAGGTAGAACTAATCAAAGGAAGACACCAAAGAGATATGGATGACTCATTCAGCTATCTAAGTACTTTCTACGGTAATAAACCGAGTAAATATAGGGAAATACTGGTGGTAATGATAACAAGGGGGCTAAGGTAAACTACCAGACAGGAATATAAAGTCATGGGACTAGTATATCCGGGGTAAGTATTATAGAAAACAATTAAGGACTAATTGTTCATTCATTCCTCTGGGCGAAAGGGTACAAAGTCTCTTTATCCAACGAGCTTCCCATTGTAGGAGGGCTCTTTTGCGGTCACACGCCCTCCCTAGGAGGTTCAAAGTCTATGGCCATCCATCTAAATGAAGCAATGGGATGTTTTTGAAGTCTAAAATGTTCGCGCGACTGTTGTTCGCCAAACCTCTCCACCTCCCCTCCTGGTGCAATCTTGGTGATCATATTGTCCTGTCCACTTGCATAATGGCCTGCTATGGTTAGCCAGGCGTTCACGCAAAGAAAAGTCGTGGTCTACCCACTAATACTGCCACAGGGACAGTAATATGTAAATCACAATCGGTGAGGCAATTCAAGCGGCCCCTGATCCAATCCGCTGGCCAGTATGAGGGTGAGGGAAATCTCCACCCCGTGAGGGCGCTATTGCATGCCACACAGCCATGGCATTTAAAGCACCCTCCTTATTGTTCGGGAGGCAAGTGGTCTTAGAATAGTGGTTTCCCTAAAATCGGTATGCATCAGCATATTTCGGAGATTACGTCCCCTTCTATATGCAAACAAAGGAGTGCATTCTTAAATGGCAAATTGGAATCCCGTGTCAATCTCCCATCTGGTTTTGATACTTTTCTTTAGAGTTCTGCTTAATGGGGAGTAGGTGCTGACAAATGGTATGGTTTGTCTTTAGTGTGTAGAATTATTCGTACTATTGTTACCACCATCAACTCTAGCGATTCCGCTGGACCTGTTGTTCCACTGTTTCCTTAACAACCCCCAGTCACAAATTTTTGTTTAAGCTGTTCGAGTTGTATCAGTGCCAAGTCTGGGTCCGTATTATTTCTAAGGACCCTCAGGCTTTGTGAATAAATAATTCCTTTTTTCTGCGATTCTGGGTAATAACTGTCTGCGTGCATAAGCGTATTGCGGTCAGTGGGTTTGAAATAGCGTAGAGCCAATAACTGTGCCATGCCTATATATTTTGAGGTCCAGGAATTCTATGGATTCAGTACTGGCCTGCATAGTCAGTTTCACTGGTGAGTTAATATTATTGCACTAAATGGTGCGGCATACTAAATCGATGCTCCTTTGACTTACTCTTGTTGGTAATCGAGTACACGGGCAAGGAATTACCAGCTGTCCGTGATGAAATTAAAAAAATGGAATATGTACATAAGGATAACCTCATTAAGGATCAGTCATGTAATTGGATGGAGAAACTTGACCTACAAATTATGAAATACAAAGAGGATTTACTCACTTTTAAAAAGAAGAAATTGGTAAAAGTGGATAACGACTACAGTGAAAAAAGAGTTTACGGTTGGCTTTATGGTAAACCACATGACATGGGACCATACAGGAAACGTTTTCGGCGTAGAACACTACGCACTATGGACAGCTCAGATGAGTCTAATCCATCGGATGGTGAACAGGATACCCGGGGCTCTAGACCCAAAGCTGATAAACCAGACGGCTTGGAGGAGCCTTTTTTAGGGGTTCATACGAGATCTACTGCCAAAATAAAAAACCCCGGCAGAGGAAATCCACCAGGAGGGGTGGCCGCTATAAGTCTAAAAAGCTTACCACCCAAACCTCCGCGGAGGAGGTAATTTATAACTTGAGTACCCATCTACTCACCCCTGCAGAACACAAATTACTTAATAGAGGCTTATCCTTTGTTCCTACCCCCAAATGTGACCCTTTCAATGATGAGGTCGATCTTTTCAGACTCTCTAGAACGTTAAAATTACGTGATTTATTCCGCAATACAGATAATAGAGATATGGGGTTCAAAGTAAAAAGCAAATTTGATCCCCCGAATGTGCCCCCTGCGATTAAAGTCTTCAATGACATGGTTAGGAGTGACATGAGTCTTGTGCCTAAGGACAGGCAGGCTTCGATCTGCAAATGGTCCAATTTGTCCAGTGAAGAGAATCGGGCAATACGGTCCCTGGCGGATGACAAACAATTGGTCATCCGCCCGGCGGACAAAGGTGGTGCTATTGTACTACTAGATACTACATATTATACGTCTGAATTACTCACTCAACTTGCGGATATCTCCACGTATAGACCCCTTATGAGTGACCCCACTATGACACTTAAACAGCAGTTGGACACTAAGACCCAGGTGGCCATGAACTGTGGATGGATCACGGGGGAAACCAGAGAGTATCTTACCACGGAATTCCCTAAGGCCCCTACGATATATACGATCCCCAAGATCCACAAGTCACTAACGAACCCTCCGGGCAGACCCATAGTGGCGGCGTGTGGCTCGATCTTCAAACCAGTAGCCGTATACTTAGATTCTTTTCTCCAACCGATTGTTAAGAACATGGCCTCCTACTTAAGAGACAGCCAACACCTCTTGCAAATTTTAAAGCGATTCACCAGGGTGACCACTGACACAGTGTTTATGACCTGTGATGTTAGCAATCTGTATACTATTATCCCCCAAAGACCGGGGGTTGATATGTGTAGAAACGCCCTGATAAAAATAGGACACAAGTCTCCACCAGTTGAGTTTCTTCTAGACCTTTTATTGTTTTCACTTGAAAACGATTGTGGTCATATCGATCACTGAACGTCTGCATACAGTGGATGATACTAGGTACCCATACCAAAATGAAACTCAAATGAGTTTGTCCAAACACTTGTCCATCACCCCGATTTAACCTAAACATATTGCCTCCTTTTTTTCTAGGGTATCCGGATTGTGAAGTCTTGACAACTAATGTTCTCCACCTCCACCCTCTGTGTCTTCTCCATCCCATCCACAAGTAAAGCTGCACCCTCCAATCCCATCAGGAGCCGATGTGGCTAGTAAAGGCTGGATCCCCTACGCTACCAAGGTAAGAAAGCTCTACGTTGTTACATACATGCATACACACACTTGTACATCCCCTATTTAACTAAACTTTGCCTCCTTTTTTTCTAGGGTATCCGGATTGTGAAGTCTTGAACAGACTAAGTGTCTCCACCTGCTGTGTCTTCAAATCCACAAGTAAAGCTGCACCCTCCAATCCCATCAGGAGCCGATGTGGCTAGTAAAGGCTGGATCCCCTACGCTACCAAGGTAAGAAAGCTCTACGTTGTTACATACATGCATACACACACTTGTAATCCCCTATTTAACTAAACTTTGCCTCCTTTTTTCTAGGGTATCCGGATTTTGAAGTCTTGAACAGACTAAGTTTCTCCACCTGCTGTGTCTTCAAATCCACAGTAAAGCTGCACCCTCCAATCCCATCAGAGCCGATGTGCTAGTAAAGGCTGGATCCCCTACGCTACCAAGGTAAGAAAGCTCTACGTTGTTACATAACATACATCACACCTTGTACATCCCCTATAACTAAACTTTGCCTCCTTTTTTCTAGGGTATCCGGATTGTGAAGTCTTTAACAGTTTCTCCACCGCTGTGTCTTCAAATCCACAAGTAAAGCTGCACCCTCCAATCCCATTAGAAGCTCATGTGGCTAGTAAAGGCTGGATCCCCTACGCAATCAAGGTAAGAGTTTGGCATTCTTACACATTACACACACACTTTTATTTCAACTATTTGTCAAAGCTTTGTCTTCTTCCTACCTATTGCTTTACTGAATGTTTCTTTTTTTCAGCTCATTTCAGCAGCAGTGCAGTCTTCTTGTACTCTGTCCACAAAAACAATCTTAAAACAAGATGATTCAAATGGCAAACACTAGATCCCCTTCCACTGTTCACAATCATGGTAAGAGTTCTACATTCTTTAAAATACACACACTTGAACACCGACTTCATGACCTGAGCTTCATGTATTCTTTTCCAGGGTGTCCACATTTCCTGGAACTGACCACACAAAGTTTTCCAACTGCCATGTTCTTGGAACAAGAATAGCTGCAATCTCCAATCAACACAGCTGAGGATATGGTCTGAATAAGATGAAATCGGTAGCAATGGTACAACTTGATGCCATCTGCTGAAGAGAAGAGAAGACGCACCAGATAAGAATGCATTTTAACCTAATATTTTTAGTTGCATTGAATAAGTAATGTAATTGATTAGATTAGTTTATCAAGTATGATCAGCCTGTTTCTACTTTGTTTTGTTCATGGTATTGAAAGTTTTTGACCAAAAGATTTAACAATTGACTTATTGAATTTGCCTAATGACGATATAACGGTAGACTATAGATTCCATCAGATTACAATTCCAAAGATGTTTTTTTGCTGCAGATGTCTTTAAAATGTATTTTTTTTTCCACTAAAGATGTGTTGGATTTGTTTAAGTTCATATGGTCAGGTTTAGCTTTAGTTAGAATTGTTAGGTTAGGCTAGGTTAGAATAGTTAGGTTAGTTAGGGCCCCTGCTGAAAGTCTACCTTGACGTGGTAGCAGGCTTACAAATCTTTTGGCCAACATCTTTATTCTACAGAGTATGGTAGGGCTTTTCTAATGTTATGTACCAGTTGCACCAACATGTTTTTAGTGTTTTCTAAAAATAGAGAAGCGTATAAATAACCAATTTCAAAATCAAAATTATGAAATTTGCCACGCCCACACGATAAGCCACACCCACAAACCAAGCCATGCCCACACGCTAAGCCACGCCCACTTCCCCCGGCGGCGGCGCGCTTTGCGCCATTTAAAGTTGTTTCAGGTGCCAAAAACCCTAGGGATACCCCTGTACTTACCCTGGATATACTAAGTCCCATGACTTTATATTCCTGTCTGGTAGTTTACCTTAGCCCCCTTGTTATCATTACCACCAGTATTTCCCTATATTTACTCGGTTATTACCGTAGAAAGTACTTAGATAGCTGAATGAGTCATCATATCCTTTGGTGTCTTCCTTTGATTAGTATCTACCTCTCCCCTCCATATTGATTTATGGAATTTCGACAGATTTTATAGCTGTTTTTAATGTATTGTTTTAGGTGTATATCTAGTATATGTTTTAACTGTTTTTTTGTGGTATTACAATTATATAGACACTTTCTCTTTTTAGCTATTTATGCACTTTTATATGCACGGAGCACTATCTTTTTATATTGAGACTATGTGTCTTTTTATGTCCACTTGATCGTGGTCACCTTTTGGAGGTTTTATCTCTGTATATGATATATATATTTCACTTAATATACCAGTGGATTGTGGATTCATGTACTATCTCTTATTCCTATTTTTGCCCAGCACTAGCACTTTTATTACTTTGCAGGCACTCTTTACCTGCAGGGACCTCCGGACTGCCTTTATGGTACCTCCGGACTGACCTGCCACACTACTATTTGACACGGTGGTTGGCTCCGACCTCTGTGCTTAGGAGCTTCTTGTTTCTGTTATCGGGGGCGTGGCTAGCACGGGTATCACCATTACGTAGCCTTGACACATTTTATCACGTGGGGGGGCGGAGGGGGTGTGTGTTTATGGGAGGATCATTTGTTTTTAAATGCTTCAGTTGCCATTTTCTGTAACCCTGATGACGGCCCAGTTAGTATCGCTGAAACGCGTAGGTTTCTTTTGGCCTACTGCCCTTAAAATAAAGTTATGTTAGTCCATGGAGTGCCCTGAACCCTTCTCTCTTTGAATATCCTGCTGGCAGCACCCGGGCATTTGTCCAGAACGGAGTGCATCGGATCCCTCCTTATACTATTATATATATATATATATCTATATATATATATATAGAGATATATATATATTTATATACACATCCAAAGGGCCGCACTCCTCATCACTAAGCGAATGCCCTGGTCGATCCCCAAATCAATATGTAATAACGTCCGTAAGGGAAGCACTCGCAAGGGACTAAATACATCAGTAATGAAAAAGTTTATTGTAGTTCAACGCGTTTCCGCCCACAGGGCCGTCGTCAGGACACACACATCAATCACCATATGCACTATATACCACATGATCCTAAGAGTGCCCACCCCTCACACAAGTGCCCAGGATTAACCCTTACCAGGATAAAAGACCAATAAGGTGTACAAATATAAATAGATAAAACCTTCACCTAAAACATCACATGAATACATGATATCATAAAAGTAGATAAAATACACCACCTGTGCGAGAAACAGTTTCCGATCCATCCTCCAATGGGGATCCTTATGAAAGTCAAAAGACCACTCCATCACTCGATAAGAAGAGCACGTCCCCAAAAAATAAAAGCACTTGCTCAGAATGTAAGTACGGTCGCAAGCGCGCTGCCTCACGGAGCACAAACTATGTATCCGCTCCTACTATCAAAACAGATGACAGCTTCGTGTATCCAGTCTGTCCCATCTAACACATGGTCGCATATATCCAATCACCACACCGGCACTCAGCGGTAACTAGGCAACCGTGCGTACAAAGAGCGGCACACCTAAAAGGGAGCCGCCAGTAGAAATATGTAACAAGAGGGCAACAAACATAGATCCCGGAGAATCATCAGCAAACCATTCCCAAATCCACCAATACTATAAAAGATAAAAACCATACAAACACCAAGTCTCAGAAAATACATCATAGAATACACCTCACTCACAGATAACACAGGAATAAATATAGCATATCATAGATACAGTTACATCGGTTAATCCTATACTTGAGGTAAACATACTATAAAAAAACATGTAAGGGAACACTCTCATTAAGACCCTTGGGTACAAGGGTATTAAGTTTTTTATCCAAAACACTTCCCTTCTTAGCAGGAGTATATCCCTATCACTCCTTGGCTGGGTCTACCCAATCAATGCCATCCATTTGAGCGTGGCTGGACTATGGCTCATTTTAACAAAATGTCTAGCCACGATTGTTCACCATAGCTTTCTGCGCGTGTTCTTTATTTTTATGGACTATTGCATTTCGTATAGCCATGCGATGGTTGGCTAATCTTTCCTCAATGTAGTGTTGTTTTACCAACATAGTAGAGTCCACAAGACACACTAGATGTATATCACATATTTGCTCTGACACGACAGGCGTGACCTAATCGTGTACCTATTACCACAATGGGGGTGAGGAAAATCTCCCCCTACAATATAGAACTACATGCAATACATCCCAAGCATTTATAGCACCCATTCTTTTAGCAGGTAACCATGTCGTGGATTTCTCGTCGGGATTCCTTCTGATATCAGTCCTAACCATAGGTTTCTCAGATTACGTGCTCGTCTATAGGAGAATTTTACTCTATTGTTAACAAATACAGAATGGGTTCACTCTGGATTATAGGCCAATTCTGTATCACACTTTTTCGAATGGCCATACTGCCCGGGGTGTAATCTGAACAAAAAAACAGGTCTTCCCCCTGGTATTTGATCTTATCTAGTTTATCCACAGGTCCTTTCTAAATCTCTCTCGAGCTCTTGACAGTTGTTCTTTCAAAGTTTATCTGAGTATCCTCTGTCCAAAAATCGTAGAGTCATTTCGCAATTTGTGTCTCCGCCATACTGGTATCAGAGTTGTTCCTCAAACTCTGAGATATTGGGAACATGGTATAGCCTTCACCTGGTTCGGGGGGTGAGCACTTTTGGCATGTAGTACGGTGTTTCTATCAGTGGCCTTCCGAAAAAGGCTTGTGCCCAAACCATCTTCACATTTAAATATCCTCAGGCCAAGAACTCAATGGACTCCATCCCAACATTCATTGTGAGTTTGATGGGGGTATCAAGACTATAATGGACTCAACAAATGCTGATGCGCTCTCTGTGTCGCCTTGCCATACAATAAATATGTCGTCAATATAACGCCGATAGAAAATAATCTTATCGGCATATATGGGTAAGATAAACTCTTCTTCAAACTGACACATATAGAGATTAGCAAGGCAGTGCCACATTTGAACCAATAGCCGTCCCAGTCTTCTGTCTGTAATATGTCTCCTCAAATCTAAAAAAGTTATTGTGAGGATATAGTGTAACAGGTCCATCAAAAACTCAACTGGAGGTCTGCACTACCATATGCTGTCAGTTTTTGTCTACAACACCTCCACACCCTCAGACTGAGGGAATAACCGTGTAGAGACTGGAGACATCACAGGTTAGAAGAATGGTGCCACTTAAGTCACCTTTAATGTTTTTCAATTCTTCAATCAATTGTTTACTGTCTCTCAGATAGGATTGCATTTGTTTAACTATGGGTTGTAGAAACCAGTCTATGAATTGAGCTATGGGTTTAAATAGAGAGTCAAATGAGGCAATGATGGGTCTACCCGGGGATCTGTCAAAGATTTGTGGACTTTAGGCAAAGTATAAATATAGGACATTTGGGATTTGTGTGGATAAAAATTTTACTCATTGTCAGTAATCCACCCCATCTGGAGAGCAAATAGTATCTTAGCATCAATGCCCTGTTTAAAGCGGCCACTCGGGTCCCCGTCTAGTTTCTCATATACCTCATTGTCCAAAGTTGTGTCAGGAGTTCAGACTTATAATATTCTAAGTCAAGCAGGACAATGGAACCTCCCTTGCCGCTGGACGGATCACATTTGGTCATCATCACTCAATGTTTAATCGCCCTGATCTCCTCTTTGGACAAATTCGGATACCATTTGGGATGAGTATCTATGATATCCTTTTTAATCATATTCCAAAAACTTTAAGTCTAGCTAGTGTATTGGGAGGGTCAAATTGCTTTGGCCCTAAAGGGGGAGTCCTGTTTCTCTTTACCTTATTGAAAAAATCCCGAAGTTTCAATGAGCGTTGAAAACGTGTAACATCCACCTCAGCCATAAGAGGATCGAACTTCTTATCGGTGATGGAGTGGTCTTTTGACTTTCATAAGGATCCCCATTGGAGGATGGATCGGAAAACTGTTTCTCGCACAGGTGGTGTATTTTTCTACTTATGATATCATGTATTCATGTGATTTTTTTAGGTGAAGGTTTTATCTATTTATATTTGTACACCTTATTGGTCTTTTATCCTGGTAAGGGTTTAATCCTGGGCACTTGTGAAGGGGTGGGGCATCTTAGGATCATGTGGTATATAGTGCATATGGTGATTGATTGTTGTGTGTTCCTGACGACGGCCCTGTGGGCGGAAACGCGTTGAACTACAATAACTTTTTCATTACTGATGTATTTAGTCCCTTGCGAGTGCTTCCCTTACGGACGTTATTATATATATATATATATATATATTCGTAACTCATAGGCCAATTCATAAAGGCATGGTATTGCTTTTTAGTGATACCTGTGCCCTAAACGATTGGTTTAATGATCGTTAAAATGATCGTTAATTTCCGATCATTTTAACGTTTGTTAATTAACGATCGTTATTGCAAATTACCAATCACGATTGTAAATCTATGATAACGCAATCGTAGATTTCCGATCTTCATAGAATACCATTGCGGTAGTTTACTACAGCCCAACGTTCCTGGCCATACATTGACAGCCTTGACTTCACCTTTTACGTATTTATTTAAGGCTGGAAAATTCTGGAGCCTTGCGCCTAAAAAGTTATGCCTGGCAACTTTGTGTTAGCCTGGCATTGTTTTCTCTTGCGATAACGGATCACAAAACGCCTTTGTAAGCGTGTGAGTTTGGATTAGATGTATTTACATGGACAGAGATGTTAGTTTCATATACTCATTACCTTATATAAACATTATAAATGGCATTACCTTTAGCTCGGATTTTTATAGCCATATTGATAGAAATGGTTCTGGATCCGATGGGTAATGTGAGTTGTAAGAGGAAGGTACACATCTCATGGGAATTGCCATGGAATTTCTACTGCCTGGCACAAAAATTAACACAGTCCACATGTGTATTGTGACATACATGATGTTGAACCAGCGGTAAATTGGAAACTAAAACTCCCAGCATGCCTTGGTTACAGAATACTGCAGGTTTGACGTTACTGGATCATAGACCAATTCCTTAGGGAAAGGTCACACTACAATGCCGATTCCGGTGTGATTATGTGCTTTGTTTGTGCATGCGATTTACCAATTTTCCGTTATGGTAACGGATGCGATTGTGTGCGTTACAAAAACGGATGCGCAAAACGCAACGCATCTGAAATCGCTAATTTTGTTTTCTTCTCGCCATTTCCATTATATGTAAGATCACGCTAGTGCGATCTAGCCCTCAGACAGCATTGGCTATTGCTAGTAAGGACACAGATAATCCGTTAACTATATTTTATATATCAGCTTGCATATCACCAATTCTAGTAGAGTCTAAACACACCAATAACACTAGCCAGAGAAAGGAATTTGTTCTCATACACTGATCTGTCATTTCCAACCATTTTAATAACATAGGCTCTAGATCAGATGGTAATGTGCAGAGTCGTAACAAGAAGATGCACATTCACACATGTGTGAAACCCCCATTCTCATTTGTCAGAACCAGAAGGATCGTAGTACTAAGCCCCTTCCATGACCAATTCCAGCAGAACCTGCTAAACATTATGGAGACAAACCCCCACCCATATCTTATGTCGTATCTCTCTCCCTAACTCCATATATTGTATTAGAGATTATCCCAATACTGATTTCTCCAGAGACAGGAAAACCCTTTTACATTACATAAACCATAGCGGATAACTCTGCTATGATATGCAAAACAAATAACCTTTGTCTCTCATTTAACGCTGTAGGTTTCTGGTGGCACATGCTCAATGAATTCTCCAGCTGCTCTCCTCTGTCCCCCCTTCCTTCTGGCAGAATATCATGCCACTACTGAGTGATCTGCCACACCTGAGGAAGGGGGCATTTGTGTTTGTGCTAATAAATCTCTGACAAGACATTACACGTCTTTAACTGGACAGGAATGCAACACATTGTGTAATGTCAAACCTGCAGTACCCCAGATGTTTTGGAAACTACAACTCCCGGCATGCAGAAATGCCATAATCTTGCAGAATTACTGTGCACGCAAGAGCACATCTTCATTGACTCTATTGTAAGGGGAGCAGCACCAGAGGCAATCTGCACCACTGGCTGCAGTATTTGTATGCATGTATTTTATTTCTTATATAGTGCTACATATTCCCAGCGCTTTAAATTATTTACTCAATGCACATCAGGCCCTGCCCCGAAGAGCTTACATCTAATCACTTTATGTACACGTACAACCTATCAGTATGTCTTTATGATGTGGGGGAAACCGGAGTGCCAGAGGAAACCCACGCAAGCCCTTGCCTAAATATACATAAGACAGTAATCAGCTGTAAGGACTAGACATATGTTAATCTGTGCTGTCTGTCTCTATATGAGTTTTTTGTTATAGCCGCAAGTGCTATTAGGGGGACAGCTATTTTTGGAGGTCTTTCCCTCCAAATAAACCCTTTGTTTCCATTAATCTAATCTGGTCCGCTCAGCACCATCAATAATATTTGATAGTTGGCTTGTCACTATAATAAGTAGTTGGTGATCCCTTATCCTATTTTTATAATTACGTGTCCAAGGGTGAATCGAACTCAGTACTTCAGCACTGCAAGGCATCGGTGCTAACCACTGAGCTACTGAACAGAATATTTTCGTTTTGGCAATTCTTCTGTCAACAAACCGTGGTACGGCAATGGGATCTAATATTGTCCGTCCTTTGCAACATATTCATGGAGGAGTATGAAACCAGGTACATCATCCCCATGGGGGGAAAAACACATCCTATTGTACAAGAGGTACATTGATGACCTGTTCTTTTTATGGCAAGGGTCTTATGAGGAATGTGAGGCCTATGTGGCCAGCCTCAATAATATTAACTCACCAGTGAAACTGACCATGCAGGCCAGTACTGAATCCATAGAATTCCTAGACCTCAAAATATATAGGCATGGCACAGTTATTGGCTCTACGCTATTTACAAAACCCACTGACCGCAATACGCTTATGCACGCAGACAGTTAATACCCCGAATCGCAGAAAAAAGGAATTATTTATTCACAAAGCCTGAGGGTCCTTAGAAATAATACGGACCCAGACTTGGCACTGATACAACTCGAACCGCTTAAACAAAAATTTGTGACTGGGGGTATGTTAAGGAAACAGTGGAACAACAGGTCCAGCGGGCGGCATCGCTAGAGTTGATGGTGGTAACAATAGTACGAATAATTTACACATACTAAAGAAAAACCATACCATTTGTCAGCACACCTACTCCCATTAAGCAGAACTCTAAAGAAAAGTATCAAAACCAGATGGGAGATATTGACACGGGATTCCAATTTGCCATTTAAGGAATGCACTCCTTTGTTTGCATATAGAAGGGGACGTAATCTCGAAATATGCTGATGCATACCGATTTTAGGGAAACCACTATATCTAAGACCACTTGGCTCCCGAACAATAAGGAGGGGTGCTTTAAATGCCATGGCTGTGTGGCATGCAATAGCGCCCTCACGGGTGGAGATTCCCTCACCTCATACTGGCCAGCGGATTAGGATCAGGGGCCGCTTGAATATTCATCACCGATTTGTGATTTACATAATTACTTGTCCCTGTGGCAAGTATTATGTGGGTAAGACCACGATATCTTTGTGAATGCCTGGCAACCATAGCAGGCCATTAGGACAAGTGGACAGGACAATATGATCACAAGGTTGCACCAGGAGGGGAGGTGAGAGGTTTGCGAAACAATCAGTCGCACGACATTTTAGACTTCAAAAACCATCCATTGCTTCATTTAGAGGATGGCCATGAACTTTGAACCTCTAGGGAGGGCTGTGACCGCAAAGAGCCCTCCTACAACGGGAAAGCTCGTTGGATTAAAGAGACTTTGTACCCTTTCGCCCAGAGGAATGAATGAACAATTAGTCCTTAATTGTTTTCCATAATACTTACCAGCGCTGCTGTCCTACCATGAAGCAAGTTGAAACACTTGCTCATGGCGGGCACCTCAGACCCAGTCACCGAAAAAAAACCTAGGCGGCATTTCCCCACCCCTAAAGCGCAGCGTTACCTTCTAGGAGCGCGACCTTATCGGTCCTGACAGTCCGGGACAACTTCGGGGGAGTCTCTGGACCCAGAACCACTCACTGCGGCTGCCATGTGAAGTAAGAAGAAACCCGGAAGTTCGGGTCAATAGAAGCAGGGGGAATAGATTTTTTATAAAATTTCCCGATCTTAGCTCTTGATTGGCCCGCGCGCAGCGGCGCGGCTGCGTAAGTGACGCACTTATGTACGTGACTTGTGCCGCGCGGCGCAACGCTTGGTACCTCCCCCGAGCCTATATAAAGTGCAGAGGATTGGCGGTTAGGTGCTGACGGAGCGGTGAATGGTGAATGGAGACACAGTTGGATTTGGGCTGGCTGAGTCTGTTCACTCAGTTACTCTGACCCGAACGGGACCGGCTGAGTTTGATCTGAGCTGCCTGAGGCTGCAGAATGCGCCTGAGCTAGTGAGCTGAGCTTATCTTTATCTGGCCTGGGCCTGGCTGTTGTGAACTACTAGACTAGTTCAACTAGTGAGTGGCACAGACAGTGTGAGTGAGGCCTGTAGGGCATTTTTCTTTTTTGGGGGGGGATGGCCTTGGGAATTGGGGGGTATCTAGGTGCAGGGGGGTGAGGGTTTGTGTCCTACTGGCGGGCTCTGTGTGGTTTACGATGTGTGGTGGCTGGTGGTGAAATTTGTTTCTCCTGGGTCCTAATTGAGAGCTGACTCAGCTGAGAGATATATTTTGGGCCTGTGGTTTTGTGTGAGCACTGAGCGTGTATGTGTGTGGGGGGCGTTGTGACCTGGGGGACTAGCCTAGGTTAGGGCCTGTGTGTGTGTGGTAGGAAGGAAGATCATCAAGAGTCTCTCAAGACTGAGGACGAGTCGGACAAGCGTGGACGACTGAGGACACCTGGAAGGAAGGACGTGTGGACGTCGCCGGCCAAGGACATCTGGAGGAAGCTGGAGCCTGGTCCCGGGGGAAACCTGTCTGTCTGGTATGTATGAATTATAATTATATAACAATTTATGTCATATAGCTGCTTTATATATAGGTTTATACTCGAGTATAACAGAGGGTACCTAATTTACCTCAAAAAGTGATTGACTCGAGTGATTGAACCAAAGGTAAAAATATCACCACTATTACCCTCTGATTCAGTATTGTTTTGATGCTTTAGTTGCCCTTTAAATGGACAGCAGAATTCCCATACAGTATTCCCATACAGTAATAGCCAAATCCAGTGTCTATTACTGTATATGGGAATACTGCTGTCCTTTAAAGGGCAACAAAGTCTCAAAACAATACAGAAGTAGAAGGCAATGTTTTAACAATAGTCTTAGATACCATCCTCTGTACATTCTGTATTGTTTTGCTTAGTTGCCCTTGCCACTGTTGCCACAGTAACCCCCAATTCCTTGCCACTCCAGATGTTTGGAAACTACAACTCCCAGCATGCTTTAGTTGCTGGGAATGTAGTTTTCAAACATCTGCAGTGGCCAATACTTGCAAATAGGGGTAAAACCTCTTTATTTGTGCATAAAGTATGTCTGGTGTTATTGTGCATAAGTATTGATTGGTGTTCCTTCCCCTCCTGCTTTGTGCCTTCTCCTACCTTATCCGGCGGCCGTCGCTCCGCATCCTCTTGCTTCTGATGACGTCATTCTATCACTGGGTAGTGAGGCGCTGCATAGTGACATCATCTGTAAGCATGGAGGATGCAGAGCGAGCGGCCATGGACAAGGTAGGAAAAGTATGAGTCGAGTATAAACTGAGGTTTAATTTCCTACTTTTTTTAAAGCCCGAAAAACCTCGGTTATATACGGTGTGTGTGTAAACATTTATCAGGCCTGGTCCAAGAAACAGGGACTGAAACGTTGCCACTCGTGTGTGTATACACACATATTCTGACATGTTATTAGATATTATGAGAGTATTATTAAAGGTAAATGTAATGTATTGATTGAAACCCAGGAGGCTTTGGGGGCACTTTTGTCCTGGTTTTACTTGTTTGGAGCTACGACTCCGTTCTTCCGCCTTCTTTTTGGGCTGTTGTTGTCCGGCTCGGCGGTTCCTTTACTTACCTGTGCACTTTATTTAGTCACTGTCACTGGGGCTCTGTTCTTTGTGGCCCTTTTGGATGCCTGTGATGGGGGCGGGTCCTTGGTATCTTGTCATGCTGTATAGATATTCATTTGACTTGGTAGATCATGTGGGGGACAGGCTCGGGGGGGCGTGGGCGTGCGGGGTGTGTTGTTGCTATTTATGTCCATTCGCTAATTGGTCTAAACCCTGATGACGGCCCTACATGTTCGATGAAACGTTTAGCCTCACAGACTGCTTTGATTTTAATAAAATTGTTTGTTTCAAGACCTAGGAGTGTCTGTACCATATGGAATATAATATATATATTCTGACATGTTATTAGATATTATGAGAGTATGTTAAAGGCAAAACTATAATGGAAAAATGATGTATTTAAGTAATAGTGTTCACTTGAAAATTCTTTAATGTATTGATTGAAACCGGGAGGTTAAGGAGCTTATTCTTCCCTCCCTCCCATTCTTCATTCAATTTCACAGGAGCCAAGGACAAATGTTAGTATATTTACCTTGGCAGATCCGCGCTGCTGAAATAATGTTCATAATAAGTCCATGACTGCTTCCTGGTTCTCAACCCTATAGCGCACATTATTGTGCATGCTGACTATAGTGATTGAGAACCAGGAAGCGGTTGGGATGTTTCAGTTCAGCAGCGGTGGATCGCACAAATGGTAAATATACTCACCTTCGATCCTGACTCTTGAGATATTGATTGCAGAATGGAAGGTAGACATAATCCTTAACCTCCCGGGCTTCAATCAATGCATTAAAGGAAAAGTTCACTTTTCAAGTGTGATAAATATGATCAGAATTTAAAGTTAAATTTCTCTGTGCAATGCAGCGAGCGGTGGGTGCGCAGGATTTGAACTTTAACAGTCGCCGCTCATGCTGTGGCTAACATGGAGATAGGAATAGGATTTTCTGTAGAAATAGATTTTAACATTTGAACATTTTCTTTTATAGTTTTTTAAATATATATGTGGGTATTTTACCTTAACATGGCAGTCTAAATTAATAATTAAAGATTGTGCAGCTTCAAATGGGTTATTAGTGGTCAAAGCTGCAGAGAAAAGATGTTGGAATGATGTTATGGGGGCGTGTCTGGAATGTCTGTTCAATTGCAATAGGACATAGTCAAGCAAAGGTATTTTAAATACTGTCTATAATTGTATAATTTGTCTAGCTGGGTGGTAGCTAACACTGTGCTGAAATGTTGACTATCAAAATTAGACAATGCAGTTGTAGGGTGTTTATGATAAGCACAAGTTTTAATAGGACAGGAAATGTCTGTGGTTGGAATTTGCAGTGTTTGATTTATTATGAAATGTCATTTGTGTTGAATTTGTGGGTTATTTACACAGGTTTTATTTAAAACACACAGAAACCTGAGTATTTTGAACTAATACTCTACATTGTATATTTATTAAGGGTGTCCTCCATTTTACATGAATTTGGTGTATGTATTTTATAGTAGGTGTTTAGGTAAAACCATTTTCATTCCATTTTCAGTGCTGATTATTTTGATATAGTAAAATTTTTTACGATTGTTACAATTGATAGAGCAAAAACAGGATGTCCAACTTGCAAAGTCCAGATGAAAACTACATTCCCAGCATCCCCCCTCATACTTTCTGGCTGCCCACTTTGGTGTTGCCAACATTTGAATAGACAAGTTGTACAATCCGTTCCATGGGTTGTAATCCTATTAGTGTTCGTTTAAAATTGAATGATAATCTGTATAATAAACAATGCCAGGTGTTTTTAGGTCTGTGTTGTAGTATACACTTTTTTTTTTTTAGGGTAAGTTATCATCATCCATAATCATCCATAATCATCTTCCATAATGCAGCGTTACTCAGGTGACTTATCGCTCTCACCCTTTGTGTCTACACCTAAGTAGCAGATTAAAAGAGAACCAGAACCATGACGCCAGCCTTGACTGTAGCTGAAACGCTTTGGTTAAGGTTTGACACACCTGTTCTTATCTAGGTAATGGCACACCAAACATGGGGGAACATGCTGGAAAATGGAGTTACGTGTGTGGATATGGAATAAATTTGAAACTTTTTGGTCAGTTTTGTAAGTACACAATTTTTCATTTCAGGCTAAAAAAAGCTCTACGTTGTTACATACATGCATACACACACTGTACATCCCCTATTTAAACAATATTGCCTCCTTTTTTTTAGGGTACGGATTGTGAAGTCTGAACAGCTAAGTGTTCTCCACCTGCTGTGTCTTCCTTACACATAAAAGTGCACCCTCCAATCCCATCAGGAGCCGATGTGGCTAGTAAAGGCTGGATCCCCTACGCTACAGGTAAGAAAGGTCTATGTTGTTACATACATGCATCACACACTTGTACATCCCCTATTTAACTAAACATTGCCTCCTTTTTTCTAGGGTATCCGGATTGTGAAGTCTTGAACAGACTAAATTTCTCTCACCTGCTGTGTCTTCCCCATCCACAAGTAAAGCTGCACTCCAATCCCACAGGAGCCGATTGTGGCTAGAAAGGCTGGATCCCCTACGCTACCAAGGTAAGAAAGGTCTACGTTGTTACATACATGCAAACACACACTGTACATCCCCTATTAACTAAACATTGCCTCCTTTTTTTCTAGGGTATCCGGATGTGAAGTCTTGAACAGACTAAGTTTCTCCACCTGCTGTGTCTTCCCATCACAAGTAAAGCTGCACCCTCCAATCCCATCAGGAGCCGATGTGGCTAGTAAAGCTGGATCCCCTACGCTACCCAAGGTAAAGAGAAGGTCTACGTTGTACATACATGCATACACACACTTGTACATCCCCTATTTAACTAAACATTGCCTCCTTTTTTTCTAGGGTATCCGGATTGTGAAGTCTTGAACAGACTAAGTTTCTCCACCTGCTGTGTCTTCCCATCCACAAGTAAAGCTGCACCCTCCAATCCCATCAGGAGCCGATGTGGCTAGTAAAGGCTGGATCCCCTACGTACCAAGGTAGAAAGCTCTACGTTGTTACATACATGCATACACACACTGTTAATCCCCTATTTAACTAAACTTTGCCTCTTTTTTTCTAGGGTATCCGGATTGTGGAAGTCTTGAACAGACTAAGTGTCTCCACCTGGTGTCTTCAAATCCACAAGTAAAGCTGCACCCTCCAATCCCATCAGGAGCCGATGGGCTAGTAAAGGCTGGATCCCCTACGCTACCAAGGTAAGAAAGCTCTACGTTGTTACATACATGCTACACACACTTGTACATCCCCTATTTAAACTAAACTTTGCCTCCTTTTTTTTCTAGGGTATCCGGATTTTGAAGTCTTGAACAGACTAAGTTTCTCCACTGCTGTGTGTCTTCAAATCACAGTAAAGCTGCACCCTCCAATCCATCAGGAGCCGATGTGGCAGTAGTAAAGGCTGGATCCCCTACGCTACCAAGGGAAGAAAGCTCTACGTTGTTACATAACATACATACACACACTTGTACATCCCCTATTTAACTAAACTTTGCCTCCTTTTTTTAGGGTATCCGGATTGTGAAGTCTTTAACAGTTTCTCCACCTGCTGTGTCTTCAAATCCACAAGTAAAGGTGCACCCTCCAATCCCATTAGGCTCATGTGGCTAGTAAAGGCTGATCCCCTACGCAATCAAGGTAAGAGTTTGGCATTCTTACACAATACACACACACTTTTATTTCAACTATTTGCCTAAGCTTGTCTTCTTCTACCTATTGCTTTACTGAATGTTTCTTTTTTTCAGCTCATTTCAGCAGCGCGTGCAGTCTTCTGTACTCTGTCCACAAAAAACAATCTTAAAACAAGATGATTAAATGGCAAACACTATGATCCCCTTCACTGTTCACAATCATGGTAAGAGTTCTACATTCTTAAAATAACACACACTTGAACACCGACTTCATGACCTGAGCTTCATGTATTCTTTTCCAGGGTGTCCACATTTCTGGAAATGACCACAACAAAGTTTCCAACTGCCATGTCTTGGAACAAGAATAGCTGCAATCTCCAATCAACACAGCTGAGGATATGGTCTGAATAAGATGAAATCGGTAGCAATGGTACAACTTGATGCCATCTTGCTGAAGAGAAGAGAAGACGGCACAGATAAGAATGCATTTTAACCTAATATTTTTAAGTTGCATTGAATAAGTAATGTAATTAGTAAGATTAGTATTATCAAGTATGATCAGCCTGTTTCTACTTTGTTTTGTTCATGGTATTGAAAGTTTTTGACCAAAAGATTTTACAATTGACTTATTGAATTTGCCTAATGACAGATATAACTGTAGACTATAGATTCCATCAGATTACAATTCCAAAGATGTTTTTTTGCTGCAGATGTCTTTAAAATGTATTTTTTTTTCCACTAAAGATGTGTTGGATATTGTTTAAGTTCATATGGTCAGGTTAGCTTTAGTTAGAATTGTTAGGTTAGGCTAGGTTAGAATAGTTAGGTTAGTTAGGGCCCTGCTGAAATCTACCTTGACGTGGGTAGCAGGGCTTACAAATCTTTTGGCCAACATCTTTTATTCTAGAGTATGGTAGGGCTTTTCTAATGTTATGTACCAGTTGCACCAACATGTTTTTAGTGTTTTCTAAAAATAGAGAAGCGTATAAATAACCAATTTCAAAAAAAAAAAAATTATGAAATTTGCACGCCCACACGATAAGCCACACCACACAAACCAAGCCACGCCCACACGCTAAGCCACGCCCATCCCCCCGGCGGCGGCGCGCTTTGCGCCATTAAAGTTGTTTCAGGTGCCAAAAACCCTAGGGATACCCCTGTACTTACCCCGGATATACTAAGTCCCATGACTTTATATTCCTGTCTGGTAGTTTACCTTAGCCTTGTTATCATTACCACCAGTATTTCCCTATATTTACTCGGTTATTACCGTAGAAAGTACTTAGAAGCTGAATGAGTCATCCATATCTCTTGGTGTCTTCCTTTGATTAGTATCTACCTCTCCCCTCCATTTGATTTATGGAATTTCGACAGATTATAGCTGTTTTAAGTATTGTTTTAGGTGTATATCTTAGTATATGTTTTAACTGTTTTTTTGTGGTATTACAATTATATAGACACTTTCTTTTTTAGCTATTTATGCACTTTTATATGCACGGAGCACTATCTTTTATATTGAGACTATGTGTCTTTTTTGTCCACTTGATCGTGGTCACCTTTTTGGGAGGTTTTATCTCTGTATATGATTATATATTTCACTTAATATACCAGGGATTGTGGGTTCATGTACTATCTCTTATTCCTTTTTGCCCAGCACAGCACTTTTATTACTTTGCAGGCACTCTTACCTGCAGGGACCTCGGACTGCCTTTATGGTACTCCGGACTGACTGCCACATACATTTGACACGGTGGTGGCTCCGACCTCTGTGCTTAGGAGCGTTCTTGGTTTGTTATCGGGGGCGTGCTAGGCACGGGTATCACCATTAAGTAGCCTTGACACTTTTATCACGTGGGGGGCGGGAGGGGGGTGTGTTATGGGAGGATCATTTGTTTTTAAATGCTTCAGTTGCCATTTTCTGTAACCCTGATGACGGCCCAGTAGTATAGGCTGAAACGCGTAGGTTTCTTTTGCCTACTGCCCTTACAATAAAGTTATGTTAGTCCATGGAGTGCGCCTGAACCCTTCCTCTCTTGAATATCCTGTGGCAGCACCCGGGCATTTGTCCAGTAACGGAGTGCATCGGATCCCTCCTTATACTATATATATATATATAATATATCTATATATATATATATATAGATATATATATATATATTACACATCCAAAGGGCCGCACTCCTCATCGACTAAGCGAATGCCCTGGTGCTATCCCCAAATCAATAGTAATAACGTCCGTAAGGGAAGCACTCGCAAGGGACTAAATACATCAGTAATGAAAAAGTTTATTGTAGTTCAACGCGTTTCCGCCCACAGGGCCGTCGTCAGGAAACAACAATCAATCACCATATGCACTATATACCACATGATCCTAAGAGTGCCCCCCCCTTCACAAGTGCCCAGGATTAACCCCTTACCAGGATAAAAGACCAATAAGGTGTACAAATATAAATAGATAAAACCTTCACCTAAAAACATCACATGAATACTGATATCATAAAAGTAGATAAAATACACCACCTGTGCGAGAAACAGTTTCCGATCCATCCTCCAATGGGATCCTTATGAAAGTCAAAAGACCACTCCATCACTCGATAAGAAGGCACGGTCCCACAAAAATAAAAGCACTTGCTCAGAATGTAAGTACAGGTCGCAAGCGGCTGCCTCACGGAGCACAAACTATGTACTCGCTCCTACTATCAAAACAGATGGACAGTTCCGTGTATCCAGTCTGTCCCATCTTAACACATGGGTCGCATATATCCAATCACACACCGGCACAGCGGTAACTAGGCAACCGTGCGTAACAAAAGAGCGGCACACCTAAAGGGAGCCGCCAGTAGAAATATGTAACAAGAGGGGCAACAAACATAGATCCCGGAGAATGATCAGCAAACCATTCCCACAATCACCAATACTATAAAGAATAAAAACCTAACAAACACCAGTCTCAGAAAAATACATCATAGATACACCTCAACTCACAGATAACACAGGAATAAATTTAGCATATCATGATTCAGTTAATCGGTTAATCCTATACATTGAGGTAAACATACTATAAAAAACATGTAAGGGAACAATCTCATTAAGACCCTTGGGTACCAGGTATTAAGTTTTTTATCCAAAACACTTCCCTTCTTAGCAGGAGTATATCCCTATCACATCCTTGGCTGGGTCTTACCCAATCAATGCCATCCATTTGAGCGTGGCTGGACTATGGCTCATTTTAACAAAATGTCTAGCACAGATTTACCATAGCTTTCTGCAGCGTGTTCTTTATTTTATGGACTATTGCATTTCGTATAGCCATGCGATGGTTGGCTAATCTTTCCCTCAATGTAGTGTTGGTTTTACCAACATGTAGAGTCCACAAGGCACACTATGATGTATATCACATATTTGCTCTGACACGACAGGCGTGACCTAATCGTGTACCTATTACCACAATGGGGGTGAGGAAAATCTCCCCCTACAATCATAGAACTATGCAATACATCCCAAGCATTTATAGCACACATTCTTTTTAGCAGGTAACCATGTCGTGGATTTCTCGTCGGGATTCCTCTGATATCAGTCCTAACCAATAGGTTTCTCAGATTACGTGCTCGTCTATAGGAGAATTGTACTCTATTGTTAACAAATACAGAATGGGTTCACTCTGGATTATAGGCCAATTCTGTATCACACTTTTTCGAATGGCCATACTGCCCGGGGTGTAATCTGAACAAAAAAACAGGTCTTCCCCCTGGTATTTGATCTTATCTAGTTTATCCACAGGTCCTTTCTAAATCTCTCGAGCTCTTGACAGTTGTTCTTTCAGAAGTTATCTGAGTATCCTCTGTCCAAAAATCGTAGAGTCATTTCAGCAATTGTGTCTCGCCATACTGGTATCAGAGTGTCTCAAGACTCTGAGATTTGGGAACATGGTATAGCCTTCACTGGTTCGGGGGGTGAGCACTTTTGGCATGTAGTACGGGTGTTTCTATCAGTGGCCTTCCGAAAAAGGCTTGTGCCCAAACCATCTTCACATTTAAATATCCTCAGGTCCAAGAACTCAATGGACTCCATCCCAACATTCATTGTGAGTTTGATGGGGGTTATCAAGACTATTAATGGACTCAACAAATGCTGATGCGCTCTCTGTGTCGCCTTGCCATAACATAAATATGTCGTCAAATAACGCCGATAGAAAATAATCTTATCGGCATATATGGGTAAGATAAACTCTTCTTCAAAGACACATATAGAGATTAGCAAAGGCAGGTGCCACATTTGAACCCATAGCGTCCCAGTCTTCTGTCTGTAATATGTCTCCTCAAATCTAAAAAAAGTTATTGTTGAGGGATTAGTGAACAGGTCCATCAAAAATCAACTGGAGGTCTGCACGTACCATATGCTGTCAGTTTTTGTCTACAGACCTCCACACCCTCAGATGAGGGATAACCGTGTAGAGACTGGAGACATCACAGGTTAGAGAATGGTGCCACTTAAGTCACCTTTAATGTTTTTCAATTCTTCAATCAATTGTTTACTGTCTCTCAGATAGGATTGCATTTGTTTAAATATGGGTTGTAGAAAACGTCTATGAATTGAGCTATGGGTTTAAATAGAGAGTCAAATGAGGCAATGATGGGTCTACCCGGGGGATCTGTCAAAGATTTGTGGACTTTAGGCAAAGTATAAATTATCGGACATTTGGGATATTGGTGTGATAAAAATTTTGACTCATTGTCAGTAATCCACCCCATCTGGAGAGCAAATAGTATCTTAGCATCAATGCCCTTTTTAAAGCGGCCACTCGGGTCCCCGTCTAGTTTCTCATATACCTCATTGTCCGAAAGTTGGTCAGGAGTTCAGACTTTTAATATTCTAAGTCAAGCAGGACAATGGAACCTCCCTTGTCCGCTGGACGGATCACAATTTGGTCATCATCACTCAATGTTTTAATCGCCCTGATCTCCTCTTTGGACAAATTCGGATACCATTTGGGATGAGTATCTATGATATCCTTTTAATCATATTCCCAAAAACTTTAATGCTAGCTAGTGTATTGGGAGGGCAAATTTGCTTTTGGCCCTAAAGGGGGAGGGATTCTGTTTCTTTTACCTTGAAAAAATCCCGAAAGTTTCAATGAGCGTTGAAAACGTTGTAACATCCACTCAGCCATAAGAGGATCTGAACTTCTTATCGAGTGATGGAGTGGTCTTTTGACTTTCATAAGGATCCCCATTGGAGGATGGATCGGAAAACTGTTTCTCGCACAGGTGGTGTATTTTATCTACTTTTATGATATCATGTATTCATGTGATGTTTTAGGTGAGGTTTTTTCATTTATATATTGTACACCTTATTGGTCTTTATTCCTGGTAAGGGGTTAATCCTGGGCACTTGTGAAGGGGTGGGGCACTCTTAGGCTATGTGGTATATAGTGCATATGGTGATTGATGTTGTGTGTCCTGACGACGGCCCTGTGGGGGAGGAAACGCTGTTGAACTACAATAAACTTTTCATTACTGATGTGATTTAGTCCCTTGCGAGTGCTTCCCTTACGGACGTTATTATATTATATATTTATATATATTTGAACTCATAGGCCATATTCATAAAGGCATGGTATTGCTTTTTAGTGATACCGACTGTGCTAAACGATTGGTTTAATGATCTGTATATAAAATGATGTAATTTCCGATCATTTTAACGTTTGTTAAATTAACGATCGTTATTGCAAATTACCAATCACGATTGTAAATCTATGATAACGCAATCGTAGATTTCCGATCTTCATAGAATACCATTGCGGTAGTTTACTACAGCCCAACGTTCCTGGCCATACATTGACAGCCTTGACTTCACCTTTTACGTATTTATTTAAGGCTGGAAAATTCCTGGAGCCTTGCGCCTAAAAAGTTATGCCTGGCAACTTTGTGTTAGCCTGGCATGTGTTTCTCTTGCGATAACGGATCACAAAACGCCTTTGTAAGCGTGTGAGTTTAGGATTAGATGTGATTTACATGGACAGAGATGTTTAGTTTCATATACATCATTAACCTTTATATAAACATTATAAATGGCATTCCTGTAGCTCGGATTTTATAAGCCATATTGATAGAAATGGTTCTGGATTCGATGGGTAATGTGAGTTGTAAGAGGAAGGATACACATCTCAAATGGGAATTGCCATGGAATTTCTACTGCCTGGCACGGAAAAAATTAAACACAGTCACATGTGTATTGTGACATTACAGTGATGTTGAACCAGCGGTAAATTGGAAACTAAAACTCCCAGCATGCCTTGGTTACAGAATACTGCAGGTTTGCAGTTACTGGAGCATTTTTTTTTTTATGATTCTTATATGTTTTCTTACCCTTAGGGAAAGCCGTCCCACCCACCCCTACATATTGTGCCCCACTATGTTTCCTCTTGGCCTTTTTGTTCGATTCATCGTGCTTTGTTTGGTCGCCACCTCGCGAATTTCACCACCAATTTTCCCCGCTCATGATACCCCCCCAGGTAACGGCCATTGTTTGTGACTTGATTTTGTATGGGCGTTACACAAACGACGGGCACCACCCACCCCCCACATCGCGCCCACAAACCCAGCACCCGCTCATGATATAAGGGCGCGCTCCCTTATCCCAATTTCGTTGTCTTAATCGCCATTCTCCAATAATACTGTAAAGACAGTCCACACCGCTAGTCGCCGATCCTCGCCCTCAGAAAGCACTTGCGCTATTGTACAGCTAGACCACAGCACCAATCCGTTCAAACGATATTTCCATATATCACGCTTCGCCCTAACTCACACCAATTATAGTAGAATACTAAAAAACCACCACCCAATAACAACTAGCCAGTGTGAGATCAAAACGGAATTTGTTCTCACACTACACACTGATCTGTATTTACCCAAACCCATTTTGCCACCCCTAAGCCATAGGCCGCTAGATCCACGCACTGGGTACATGTGCGAGTCCCGAGCAACCAAGAAGGCATGCACACTGTCCACACATGTGTGCAACCCCTCTATTCATTTTAGTTCCAACTTTTGTCAGTGGTGCCCATTTCTTTAATTATTGAGCTTCTAGGAGTTTCCCTCAGTATTCCCACAGTATGGCATATGGAAATATGTTATTCACATGGGGGTGTGTGACTGTACCTGTCATTCACTTATTGATTGACAGGTCAGTAAAGCTTATTAAGATAATATCTACACAACCCCGGTGGATGGATTAGGTAATGAAATACACCTTGGAAGATATAGGGGAAATTTTAGTTTGAATGTAGGGTGCGCCTCCAGATGTTTGAAAACTACAGCTCCCAGCATTCCCTGTTTTCAAACATATGGATTTGAAAACCCTAAGATTATAAACAGTTCCATATAGAACAGATATGGACAATTCAATATTCTAATCCATAATTCTGACAGTCACCAATCATTACATGTAAAAAGGAATTTGTTCTCATACACTGATCTGTCATTTCCAACCATTTTAATAACATAGGCTCTAGATCAGATGGGTAATGTGCAGAGTCGTAACAAGAAGGATGCACATGTCACACATGTGTGAAACCCCCATTCATCATTTGTCAGAACCAGAAGGATCGTAGTACTAAAGGCCCCTTCCATGACCAATTCCAGCAGAACCTGCTAAACATTATGGAGACAAACCCCCCACCCATATCTTTATGTCGTATCTCTCCTCCCTAACTCCATATTATTGTAGTAGAGATTATCCCAATACTGATTTTCTCCAGAGACAGGAAAAAACCCTTTTACATTACATAAACCATAGCGGATAACTTCTGCTATGATATGCAAAACAAATAACCTTTGTCTCTCATTTAACGCTGTAGGTTTCTGGGTGGCACATGCTCAATGAATTCTCCAGCTGCTCTCCCTCTGTGCCCCCTTCCTTCTGGCAGAATATCATGCCAACTACTGAGTGATCTGCCACACCTGAGGAAGGGGGCATTTGTGTTTGTGCTAATAAATCTCTGACAAGACATGTACACGTCTTTAACTGGACAGGAAATGCAACACATTGTGTAATGTCAAACCTGCAGTACCCCAGATGTTTTGGAAACTACAACTCCCGGCATGCAGGAAATGCCATAATCTTGCAGAATTACTGCGCATCGCAAGAGCACATCTTCATTGACTTCTATTGTAAGGGGAGCAGCACCAGAGGCAATCTGCACCACTGGCTGCAGTATTTGTATGCATGTATTTTATTTCTTATATAGTGCTACATATTCCGCAGCGCTTTACAATTATTTACTCAATGCACATCAGGCCCTGCCCCGAAGAGCTTACAATCTAATCACTTTATGTACACGTACAACCTATCAGTATGTCTTTATGATTGTGGGGGAAACCGGAGTGCCAGGAGGAAACCCACGCAAGCCCTTGCCTAAATAATACATAAGACAGTAATCAGCTGTAAGGACTAGACATATGTTTATCTGTGCTGGTCTGTCTCTATATGAGTTTTTTGTTATAGCCGCAAGTGCTATTAGGGGGGACAGCTATTTTTGGAGGTCTTTCCCTCCAAATAAACCCTTTGTTCCATTAATCTAATCTGGTCCGCTCAGCACCATCAATTAATATTTGATAGTTGGCTTGTCACTATAATAAGTAGTTGGTGATCCCTTATCCTATATTTATAATTACGTGTCCAAGGGTGGAATCGAACTCAGGACTTCAGCACTGCAAGGCATCGGTGCTAACCACTGAGCTACTGTGGTGCCCATTTCTTTAATTATTGAGCTTCTAGGAGTTTCCCTCAGCATTCCCAGAGTATGGCATATGGAAATATGTTATTCACATGGGGGGTGTGTGACTACCTGTCATTCACTTATTGATTGACAGGTCAGTAAAGCTTATTAAGATAATATTTACACAACCCCAGATGTCCTGGGGGAAATTTTAGTTTGAATGTAGGGTGCACCTCCAGATGTTTGAAAACTACAGCTCCCAGCATTCCCTGTTTTCAAACATGGATTTGAAATCCCTAAGATTATAAACAGTTACATATAGAAAAGATGTGGACAATTCATTATTCTAATCCATAATTCTGACAGTCACCAATCATTACATGTAACACCTATCATTTTAAGAAAGCAAATCCTTCTTTAATATTCACAATATCCTTTCCGAGGTTCCAGATCAGATGGGTAATGTGCAGAGTCGTAACAAGGAGGATGCACATGTCACACAAACGCATGATTTTTCCCATTCATCATTTGTCAGAACCAGAAGGATCAACATTCTACGGGGCACATTCCAAACCCAATTCCAGAAGAACCTAATAATCATTATGGCGATAACCCCCTCGCCTTATCTTTATGTCATGCCGTTCCTCCCTATCTCTATACTAATGCGCTAGAGGTTTCCCTATGCTTATTGTCCCCAGAGACAGTAAAACATTCGACGAACCGTGCCAGAAGCCGCCTGCTTTATTATGCATTCCTATTAGCCAATCAGATTTCCATAGCGTGACAATGCAAAACGCGCCCTTGACGTCCCGGAGTCAATAAGGATTCCATAGTGACGCCGGTACAAGGAAGACATTTTTTAAATGGGCAATGGGTTTTCACATTTGACGTCCGGCCTTTAATACTGTTCTCGCGATAGTTTCTCTCTGTCGTAAAGCGCGGACTACACACGTTGGTTAGGGCTGCCGGTTTGGGGGACAGAAGCACGTGATAAGGGAAATCACCAGGATGCAGCACGATGATGTGAGTACTGTTAATCTGGACCGATTACTGAGGCACATCCTATAGACATTGCTTGCTGTTGGTTTTTTGGACCGTGTGTTTTGATTGGTCAAGTTGTTCCCATGTATGTGATGTCATAGGTCTGCAGACACATGTTATACTCTTACATCACGACTGACAACTACATGTTTATTTTCCTTTACTTTAATAACTTCATGTTCCTTATGGGCACCAAGTTGCCAGATCACTAACCTCAAATGACTTTAAGTCTGCTTTTTCACGATCGAACGTTGAAACTATCTAATGTCTTATAGGTGTATGACCAGAATTACAGTACATGACCTCACAAGTGGCAGATGAGATTCAATATTGATAATTGTAAGGTGATGCATTATGGACTCCTTGTGCTGCTTATACTATAGTGGCTCGGTCAAGTGAATTCCTGTTGGAAAAGGATCTTAGGCTGGGTACAGACGAGCAGATTTTGTTGGCCCAATCGGTTGGTCGGGCTGAAAATTCTGTGCTAATTTTAGCTACAAACCTAAATGGGCTCATTTACCAGGGAGTATTGCAGCTGTGCAGCGCTCTTTTCGGCTATAAAGTCGCGCTAACTGATTAACGTTTGGCTAGCACGACTTTAAGCCTTGGTTTGTGAAGGCTGCACGAGTGTCTCTTCCAGTACTTGCAGTTGCCGCAAGCCTATTCACTAGAGGCTGTGCGGCTGTTTGTGCACAAGTGTTTAATTTTAAATACCTAAGTGCGGGAGAGATTCACCTAGAACCATGCAGCCTCTGGTAAATCTGCTATGGGAGATTTGCCCAGAGCACTTGTGGCTCTCCTGTGTGTTTTAGCTGAGCTCCAATTCCCCCTCCCTTCACCTTCTTCCGTTTGAAACATTGTTGCAGAGTAGGGAGTGGTGAACTCTGCTCATTCTATTCGGCAACAATGTTGCAAACGTTCTAATACAGAATATAGTGAAAGGGAGGGGGAATAGGAACTCCGCTAAAACGAACAGGAGATCAGTTCTAACACCAAGTCGCTAGTAAACAATTTTCAGTCACCCTGGCGACCAGGATTTGTCCAGCCCAGCTTTGGACAACTCATTAGTTCATTTGGGTACCAGTATCACCTGTATGCAGACGATACCCAAGTTTACATCTCTGCCCCAGATCTCCCCACGCGGACATCTGACGCTAGATTCCGATCTTTCCTTCAAACCTCATGTCAATTTGCTTGTTAACTCCCGTCGGCTCCAACTCAAAAACATCTCCCGCATTTAACCCTTCCTCTCGAAGGAAGCTACAAAAATCCTAGTCCATGCCCTAATCATATCCTGGCTAGACTACTGCAACACACTTCTGTGTGGTTTACCAAACAACCGACTGGCACCGCTTCAATCCATTCTCAACTCTGCTGCCCGGCTCATTAATTTCTCTTCTCGCTTCTCTAATGCCTCTACTCTCTGCCAGTCCCTCCACTGTTTGACCATCACGCAAAGGATCCAGTTCAAACTGCTTACCTTATCCTATAAAGCACTATCCTATACAGCCCCTCCATAAATCTCAGAGCTGATCCAGCGATACCGTCCCAGGCGCAACCTCCAATCCGCAAACAATACCCTCCTCTCATCCACCCTGGTCACCTCTTCCCATGCTCGCATTCAGGACTTTACTTGTGCTGCCCCTCTGCTCTGGAACTGCCTTCCTCCGTCTGTCTGTCACTCACCATCTCTTTACACCATCAAACATAACCTTAAAACCTACCTCTTTAGGCTAGCATATAACCTGGCCTAAACATTACCCCTCTTACTACCCAATATGATCCAACCCGTCTTTCACGCTCCACTGCCAATCTATTTACAGCCTACCGATTCCCGCAACCTAATGTCTCAACCCTATATCCTCTAGTCTGTAAGCTCTTTGGGCAGGGTCCTCTCTCCTATTGTATCACGGTATTGCTGTAAGAAACTCCTCACTCTGTTTACTTATATTATGTATTACCTGTGTATGTAATATGTATGACTTTGTATAACATGTATTACCCTGTATGTAATGTATGACTGTAATTGTAAAGCACCACAGAAGATGTTGGCGCTATATAAATCCATAATAATAATAATATTGATGTCTGAGAGATAAATAAAAATAAGTAATAATGTTTTTATTTAAGCGTTCCCTGAGAAATACTGGTACAGACCCATTCCCTGCAGTAAATTTGAAAGCATTTTTTTTTTTAACGGAGATGTATTTATTGATCTATCATTTATATTTGTATAAATTATGTATTTTGATGACCGAGAAGGAAAAATAATAATAATATATAATGATTATTTTATATGGGAAGGTTCAGAGAAACATAAAAATGTTGAGAAACACTTGTCTAATGTATCTAACATCTGCCTGATGTATGGCCAACTTTAAACGGTTTCCTTTATTCACAAATCATTTATTACTGGATTGGACAAATTCTAGCAGGCAGGATGCCAATACCCCTTGACATTTCCATCTGATAATCCCACGGTATCATCTCTTTAACATTAGTGTGTACCCACCTTTACTAACCTAGCTAGTTGGTCACCGTGATCTGATATGCATCACATTTCTATATTGTGTTTACATCCATATGGTCGTTGGTATTAACGCAATTAATTATCAATGTTCTGTTTCTCGTATAGGTTATCTGGGATATTGTCGGGAATAAACAGTTTTGCTCCTTCAAAATAAAGTAAGTATAGCCGGGACACAAAAATAAAATGGAAAGTTATTAGCAGGTATGATACTTTTACTAATAATTTCCCAGTATTTCCCATATTTTGTGGTTGTTTGGTATATTCTAGCCTTTCAGAAAAACGCACCTCCATGCTGTGAGAGAAAGCAAAAGGGCAAAGCAACTTGGACAGGGAAATGATTACCTATACTCGAATATAAGTCGATCAGAGTATAAGTCGAGGTACCCATTTTTACCCAAAAAATTAGTAAAAACTGATTGACTCGAGTATAAGTCAAGGGTAGAAATTATTACCACTACTGCCTTCTGATTCTGTAGTTTTGATGGTTTAGTTGCCCTTTAAATGGACAGCAGCACTCCTATACAGTAGTTCCATACAGTAATAGCCAAATCCAGTATGGCCATTACTATATGGGAAGTCTGCTGTCCATTTAAAGGGAAACTAAAGCCTCAAAACAATACAGAATCAGAAGGAAATCTATTTAACAATAGTTACCATCCTCCTGATTCAGTATTTTTTTCAGGCATTAGTTTCCCTTTAAATTAACAGTAATCCTTAATTCCTTGGCACTCCAGATGTTTGGAAACTACAACTCCCAGCATGCTTTAGTTGCTGGGAGTTGTAGTTTACAAACATCTGCAGTGGAACTGCACACACTGAACCAACTATCCTGTCCCTTACCCAAATGCCCCCCTTACTCTCCCCCCACACACCCACAAATAAAACCCTATTGCCCTGCACCCATCTTCTCATGCAGCCTTACCACTGTTTCCATTTTGTGGCAGGTGAGTCCAGGCCAAATACCAGGAATCAAGACCAGCCGCCATCACTAACTTAAAAGGAGGAATCCGGCTGCTGAGTGGATGCGGAAGCTGGATTCTTCCTTTCAGGTTAGTTTCTGACCCTAGTATAAGTCGAGGTTCAGTTTTTAGGCTGTTTTTACAGCCTGAAAATATACGGTATATTTAAAATATGGCACTTACAATGCTTTGAAAGGCGCTGACCTGATTCCTAAATCATACTCTGTATCTCTTAAAGCATGGCTAGACAAATAGCAGGAGGCAGATCGATTTTTTTTTTTTTTTTTCATTTATGTCTCATCGTGCTAATGCACTTTTGGTGAGACACATTAATCTACTGGAATATAAACTCGGTAGCACACAACATTTTGTAAGCGCTCAGAAAATATATATCTGCTCACAGTGCTTGTGAAGGTTCTCATTCATCCAGGCCATGGTATATCTGTTGTATTCAATTAGATCAACTGGACTTGAAGTTTAGTTCTTGAAGACGTTTCGCTAGTCATCCAACTGGATCTCTCAATTCAGAATTGCCACAGATTCTTGTACAAGTCATTCTGAATTGAGAAAGCCAGTCGGATGACTAGCGAAACGTCTTCAAGAACTAAACTTCAAGTCCAGTTGATCTAATTGAATACAACAGATATCTGCTCACAGCCGATTAAAAATTAAAGGAAGCATTGATGTCTATGGAACTGGCTACCTAAAATGGTAGAATGGTTTGTAGACTTGCACCTTTTGATGTCAAAAATAATTTGTCTACCCATCTTAAAAGGAAGCCATTTTCCTACCTTTAAAATAAGCCCTTTTTGTTAATGCATGTTTTAGCTTCCATCAGGAACAGGTTAATAATTCTTGAAATAAGTGCCTCCTAGCTATATTGAAGCTGCTTTATCATTGCCAGCCTCCTTTTATTGCTGGTAAGCATATTGCCTGCATATCCTGCTTATTACCTGCAGGTGGAAACCTTTTGCTTGTGACATAAGGGATCCTAGTATCTTTGAATGTGTAATGGAGAGAGCAGAGCAAGAAAAATCAGAGCACCGGAAGAGCCCTACACTAATGTGGTGGCTATACCTGATAGCAAGTGGGAAATGGCAGAAAAAAAACAAGAAGGGAACACAGATTGGCTTAGTTTACTCTCATTACCAATACTTCTATGTTCTCTTTTTATGTAATTTAATGAGATGACCTAATAGGAATCTGGTGCAGCCATTGTGGAACCATAAGAATCTGTTTCCATTTATTTTGTAAAGATAAGTTATTGCTACTTTACTTTCTGTGACCATCTATATCCACATTATGTAACCTATCCAGAAATGCCCCAATATTTTCTGTGTGTACTGAATTCTAAACCATATTATTTCAGAACAAAGACACAGAACTTCTGTCGAAATGAATACAACATAACTGGTCAGTGCAATCGATCTTCCTGCCCCCTGGCAAACAGTCAGTATGCTACCATTAAAGAGGAGAAAGGTAAGAGTTGTACAAAGCAGACATTTATATTGCCTTACTTACTAAGGTATTTTAACCATAGATGAGACCTTTCATGTAGTAGACAAAACGTTCAACTTCCCAAATTACTTCTTAAAGGGCATGTCCACCCCCAAAACTATAATCCCCCCAACTACTGGCCCCATCATGTAGTGTAGTTTAATCCTTACCACACATCCCAGCTCCATATGGTTCTTCTGTAGTCCTGTAGTCCCCCCCCAAATTCCCAAAAACTGCCCACCAGGAGGATAGCAGGTCTCTGCCTCCTACCTGGCCTCCGGGAGAAGTTTGGCATGCGTACTGCAGCCCTTCTCCCCCTCCCTCTTAGGATTCCCTCCCCCTAGTGTAAATTGCTTTAGATATAGTATTCCCCTTGTCTCCCCAGCCCCAACCGCTACATTTTTATTTTTAGAAAGTGCCCCGAACATTACTTACCTCCCCTGTTTCCTCCGCTGCACTGAATGACAGGCAGCCGCGTCCGTGATTGGCTGCCGCTCAGCCAATCACAGAAGCGAAACAGAGGGCCGGCAGCGCGGCGGGGGAAAGAGGGGAGGTAAGTAGAGTTTAGGGCACTTTCTAAGAATAAAAACATAGCGGTTGGGGCTTGGGGGACAGGGGGAATACTATATTAAAAAATAGTTTTAAGGGTGGACATACCCTTTAACACCAAATTCACTGCTTCAACCCATACACGCTGCTTAGAGGAAATTACACCCCTTAAAAGAAAAAATTAACATATAGGCGAGTCACCCCCTCTCCTCCCCAAACACAAAACTGCAATTGTGAGAATGCTGACAGATGTAGGAATAACCTGAAATGTTGCCCCTGGTTCTGTCAGATAGCAGCTGTCAGCCATGGATGTGACACTTGCCATCACACCCGATTAATGCTATTCCCCTAGCTGCCTCCTGTGAGCATGTTCAAGCTTGTTAAAGAATGTGGGTAGGGGGTGGAACCTTTTGAGTGGCAAAGGGAAGGGAGAGAAGAACATTTCACTGCACAACAGGTTATTCCTACATCTTTCAGATTTCTAACTATTGAGGTTTGGGGGTGATTTACCTTTATATGTTTTTTCATTTAAGCCATTTAAACAATGCCAACCTTATATTCATGTTAAGCAGAGGCTCTCTAAAGAGATTTATTTTTTGTATCTTTTGTATTCTTTTTATTGATTAGTGCCTACACTGCACTGTGTATTTAAAGGAATAGTTCACTTGAAAAGTGAACTATTCCTTTAATGTATTGGCTGAAGATCATGAGGTTAAGGAGCTATGCCTTACCTCCCATTCCTCAATCAATATCTCAGGAGCCAGGGACGTCGATGGCAGAAACTTACTTTTCACGCGATCCACCACAGCAGAACTGATAGGTCCCAACCTCTTCCTGATTCTAATAAACTATAGTGTGCATTATCCTGCACCTGTCAGTTCTGCTTTGGTGGATTGCACGAAAGGTACGTTTCTGCGATCTTCTTCCCTTCCCTGGCTCCTGAGATATTTATTGAAAAAAGGAAGGTAAGGCATAACATTAAAGGATAAGTGCACTGTAAAATCAAGTTATGTTCATTTGGAAGCTGCAGCTTTAAAAATACTGTTGCCATATTTTTTTTACCTATGTCCCTCCAGAGCCTAGCTTTGTGCCTTGGAAGTTGCTGACAACTTGATACTGGTTTGATGAATGTTAAGCTCCACCTCACGCACGTGCACGGAACTCACAGGCATTACTGTTTGAGGCTCAAGCAGGAGAGTGCACGGAATGGACCTGCCTTGTATCTCACTGATAGTAACTAATCTTCCAACTGATTACTCTGTCACCTCCTAATGTAGGGAGAAGGAAAGCAGTGAAGGGACCTGCCTGTCACCTCCTAATGTAGGGAGAAGGAAAGCAGTGAAGGGACCTGCCTTGTACCTTGCTGATAGTAACTAATCTTCCAACTGGTTACACCGTCACCTCCTAATGTACAGAGAAGGAAAGCAATGAATGGACCTGCCTTGTATCTCACTGATAGTAACTAATCTTCCAACTGGTTACACCGTCACCTCCTAATGTAGAGAGAAGGAAAGCAGTGAATGGACCTGCCTTGTATCCCACTCATAGTAACTAATCTTCCAACTGGTTACACTGTCACCTCCTAATGTAGGGAGAAGGAAAGCAGTGAATGGACCTGCCTTGTATCTCACTTATAGTAACTAATCTTCCAACTGGTTGCACTGTGACCTCCTAATGTACAGAGAAGGAAAGCAGCGAATAGACCTGCCTTGTATCTCACAGATAGTAACTAATCTTCCGACTGGTTGCACTGTCACCTCCTAATGTACAGAGAAGGAAAGCAGTGAATGGACCTGCCTTGTATCTCACTGATAGTAACTAATCTTTCAACTAGTTACACCGTCACCTCCTAATGTAGAAAGAAATAAAGCAGTGAATGGACCTGCCTTGTACCTCAATGATAGTAACTAATCTTCCAACTGGTTACACTGTCACCTCCTAATGTAGGGAGAAGGAAACCAGTGAATGGACCTGCCTTGTATCTCACTGACAGTAACTATTCTTCCAACTGGTTACACTGTCACCTTCTAATGTAGGTAGAAAGAAAGCAGTGAGTGGACCTGCCTTGTATCTCACTGATAGTAACTAATCTGCCAACTGGTTACACTGTCACCTCCTAATGTACAGAGAAGAAAAGCAGTGAATGGACCCGCCTTGTACCTCACTGATAGTAACTAATCTTCCAACTGGTTGCACTGTCACCTCCTAATGTACAGAGAAGGAAAGCAGTGAATGGACCTGCCTTGTATCTCACTGATAGTAACTAATCTTCCAACTGGTTACATATAACTCCAACCACCAGTTAAACTGGGTCGATATTTTGGTGTGTGTACGCAACCTTAGTCACAGGTATTGGCTATGCTGATGCTGACTTTGTGTCTAACAATCCCAAACAACATAATATGTAGCTTAACTTTTGTTCTTTCAGTCGATTAAATTACTGTAAAAGATCTAAGTGATAGCACAGTGCTCCTGGCTAGATAGTGTCAATAAACATGTTGATATATATTTTTGTTTTAGCAACATTAAGGTTATGGAAAGGAACACAGAGACCGTCTGACAACCTGGTTGGAAGAATATTTTCTCCATAGTTTCAATTATATATGACTTCATGTGTTTTTCCCTTTCCTTGGATAAACTTGAAGATAAATAGCAATAGTGAGTACAAAGGGTTGAAGTTGATGAATGGATGCATTTGACCTGTCTCGATTACTATGATTTTTCTTATTGTTCAAGGCCATTTGTCTAACCATACTTAAATGTTTGCCTCAAGGTTTCTAGCTACCCATCCATTGTTTTGACTGTGGCGTTCAGGACAGCTGCAAAGAATTTACATCTCGGGCAAAACTGGTTCCTGGAGAATGAGCAGGCTTCTCTAGTAATGAAGGACAGATACACAACAAAGGTGGAGCAGTCATAGAAAATGTCAGTGGATGATAGACATTATAAACTTACAATGTAGCAACCTACGAGCAATATAAATGTCTTATTGTAAAGTAAAGCTGGTCATACACATAAAGTATGTTTGTTCTTTTTCCCCCAAACTAGTGATCCATCACAATCATGCTGACTATGATTGACATTAAAGAAGGACCAACAGAAAGACAAGCCATTCGTTTACTAAAGCCTCGTACACAACGTGGTGTCAGATATTAGTTTCGACCGATAATCGGCCTTATGGGATCGTTGCCCGACCAACCGGATCTCCGAACGACGCCGTTTCGCCGATAAAGGGCCCGTACATGGAGCGATTATCGGCCAAAACGAACGTTCGGACACATTGTGCACCGCGGGTCAGGACCCGAGATCGCACGTGTGGACGAACCTTAATGAATAGGGGAGTGGGCTCTCTTTATGCCAATAGGTAGTTAGCATTTGTAAATAACTCCAAACAATGGTTTGCCATGGGACTATTCTGTTGGAAAACAGTCACCTGGTCATCATACACTACTAATAATTTAGAATGATATTATGGTGCATCTACTGCTGGTTAGGGGTGTCTACAACCTATTTTGTTGATTTTCCAAAATCAGCTTGCTTCTTTGTGAAGGAGGCCAAGCATGTAAATTAGATTAAACAAATATTAGCATTTGTGAGTGGAGGATTGTGTCAAAAAATATGGTTGCAGTAAGTTCAGTTGGTGAATACACACACATATGCAGATGTTGTATTTTTTGTTACATACTTTTTTGGACGATTATATCCTCAAACATACCCTTTCTAATGTACCCAGGATGAGTATCTATAATTCTAGGTAAAATAGATCCCGCCAAATACTTGCAGAATGAAGGGTCTGCTACTGTCCAGGACCTGGACAATGAGAAGACTCAATGTGCAAGAGCATGTTTCCCATGTACATGGCCCCAGAAAGGGGAGAGGCTGAAGCTGGAGCAGACAGACCATCAAGCTTTACTCTACTATCCAATCAAATCTTTGTATGTTTATATATAAGCAAATTTAGTAAAGGATAAGGAGGTTAGATTTCATGCAAAGAAACAAAATAAAAAGAAATTTGAATTAAGTACTAAAGATGGGCTTGACCCGAACTTTAATAGTTCCAGAACTCCGACTTTTTAGAACTTTCCAAAATACAAGATTTTGGGTTTTCCAAACTCTCTGACATTTTACACCTCATGTCCAGCCCCATCAAGCAGAGTGGTGTGTTTCTGCCCTGGCAATTGTTTGGATGCTATTTTCAGCCACATTTTCGGTCTACTGCACCTGTCCCTGACTATTTGACCAGTATTTTTGAGACAGATAGTAGTCGACGTTTACTGTATAGTAAATCCAGGGTTAACCCTTCTCCTACTTACTTTGTTTACACTGCACTTTATTATAGTGATGTATTATGGCTGAGACAAGTTAGAGGATTGATATATTCATTTTTTAAATGTTTTTATCTTAATGTGGAGCTTTTTTCGATATTACATTTTCCCTGTTCATATTAAAGGATTTCTAACATACAAAAGAGGTGTGCAGGATTGTTATTAGGGGTCTTTAGATCTTTCTACTGTTAAAGGATAACTATCACGTGTATGAAGTTTAACTGAAAAAAAGTTAAACTTAAAAGTTGGGACAGGGATTGTTTCTGTGAGGTGCACCAGCCCAAAAAAAAATGTTTCTGCCAGTCTCTCCTGGCTCAGCACTATTTTTAATACAGGAATAGTCCAGGACTAACCTGGACTAGGAAAATCAATCCTACCTCCCTGGCCCGGGTATTTCCATTTTAAAAAGTTAATGTTAGAGTGTTGACATTCTTTAGCTTTATCTTATTGAAACTATCAAACTATTTGAATCCCATTGACTTGAATGGGTTTGTTTTGGAACTATAGAAACATATATAACGAATCGAACTTAGGAAGTTCTCGATCTCTAATTAGTAGGTCAATCACTTTCACCTTACAAACTTTAATCACATTTGAGATCAACCCTATGTTCCATTTTGACATTTGTTTGCCAATAGACTTTATTGGGGAACCATCATGGGACCAATTCCAGTGTAAGAGCAATGATCTCTCTAATCATTCTCCAATGTAGAAACTGCTTTGGCTTTCTAATGTTGACTGAAGGAGCTGCTACCTTCACCTTTAGTTAAAATGACTGGAAGTAAATAGAAGTAAACAGTCTAAGCTAAGCTAATGACCTGTCAACTGGTCTGGTCTTGCGCTTACCTTACCTGTCTTAAAAATGGGAAAATACCCAGAGGCTACACTAATGTTAGAAGCCATTCTCATATGGTTGGTATTTTAGTTCTCTGTCTGTTAAATTTGAAGGTCAATTGTAAGAATCAATCTTAAATATGAAAATACTATAGACAGGCAAGACTTCATGTAATATATATTCTCGGAAGAAGGATTAGGATCCCTTTATGAATTGATAGGTCACATCAAAATCAATCAAATCAAATAATCAAATTAGGCTGCCGCATTGTAACAAATACAGACTGGTTACTTTTCTAGAATAAAATGAAAAATATTGCTAATGGTGCTCAAAGTCTATTCCTAAGCAAGGTAGGGGTATCCAGGAACACAGAGCGATGAATCCAGTGCTCTACACTTTTCCAGTGTCCACCATGCTGGATAATCAAGTCCATAAACAAGTAGTAAAGTGTAGTAGCAATAACACAGGACTGTAGCCAGGACTGTAGCTGGGTGAAACAAGAATTTTATTTAATACTCAAACTGTTTCAGGTAAAAGGATAAGTGCACTGTAAAATCAGTCTGTTCATTTGGAAGCTGCAGCTTTAAAAATACTGTTGCCATTTTTTTTTTTTTTACCTATGTCCCTCCAGAGCCTACCTTTGTACCTTGGAAGTTGCTGACATTGGTTACTGGTTTGCTGAAGTTAAGCTCCACCCTCTGAGGTTTCCTCTCCTTTCTCCTGCTTGAGTTTCAAACAGTAATGCCTGTGAGTTTCCATGCACTCTCCTGCTTGAGCCTCAATCGATAATACCTGTGAGTTCCTGCACTCTCCTGTGGCATTATCGATTGAGGCTCAAGCAGGAGAGTGCACGGAACTCACAGGCATTACTGTTTGAGGCTCAAGCAGGAGAGTGCACGGAACTCACAGGCATTACTGTTTGAGGCTCAAGCAGGAGAGTGCACGGAACTCACAGGCATTTCTGTTGAGGCTCAAGCAGGAGAGACACGAACTCACAGGCATTACTGTTGAGGTCAAGCAGGAGAAAGCAGAGGAAATCTCAGAGGGGCGGAGACTTAACATTTAGCAAACCAGTAACAAGATGTCAGCAACTTCCAAAGCACAAAGCTAGGCTCTGGAGGGGCATAGGTAAAGAAAATATGCAACAGTATTTTTAAAGCTGCAGTTCCAAATGAACATAACTTGATATTACAGTGCACTATCCTTTAAATAAAATTCTGTGTCACACAGCTACAGTCCCGGTTATTGCTACTACACTTTACTACTTGTTTATGGAATCGCTAATGGCATTTGGACCTATGTATAAAAGGCTAAAAATAGTTGACACTGAGGATGAGGGCCTCACCCAATGTTTTGTACATTTCTGCCAGGCATTTGTGTCCATTTCTAACCGTTTGACTGCATTTCCCATTGGATGTTGCTCATCTCAGTATCTGGTTAAGGATGTTCGTAACAGACGGTTTAGATGTTCAGTTTACAACAGAGATTCCAGTGAGGATTGGAATTCAACAACCCATTTCTGTATGGTACTATGGGCTGCTCCCTTTAAGGAAAAATATAAGTTGCGGTCAGTAACTAATTTCTTGAAACTTAGGAGTACTAAGAGAATGGGCCATAGTATTCAGATATTTATAGTTGGTATCAAAGGCAAAATACTTGCTTTACATTGTTTAACTAAAGCCCTTGTAATAAACTTACGATTATCGTTCCCTCAGCTCTCTATTTCCCAGTCTCTCATTTCTGAAAGTAGCAAATAGGGCCTGGACCGGTAGCTGCATCTGTGATTGGCCGGCTATACAGAGATCTGAGGAAGTAAGGATCATAACTATATTCCCTGGGCTTGTTTTAAAAAAATTAACATGGCAGTTAGGTGTGGACTGGGGTGACCTACACTACAGAAAAGGGTTTTTATGGGTAGGGGATGAAGCAGCCTGAAGGGATCCGGAGGGTGGGAGGAAGGGAGGGGGAGTGCTCCCTGTACACACAGAATCCTTACTGAGGCAAAAGAAGTAGCAGGCACCGGATGCCACACAGTGAATCAGACAGCTTCTACTCCTCACTTTCTGGGACTTTGCAATGCACAGCAGAAGAACCATAAGGAGCAGAGGTGTATGGTAAGGATTTTTTTATATACTACACAGTGGGGCCAGACAAAATTTCGTTTGGGGGTGGGCATGCCCTTTAATCTTTGCTAATTCTTACTAATTCTTTCCTGCCACATGACCCTCCATGGGTTAGTACTAATTACAGATTTGGCAGTTGGGGAGAGCAGTAGAGGAGCTTGGGAAAAAGAGGTGGAGCAAATTTTCAAGTGACTTTCAACCAAATTCAGAAAGGAGCACTGTAATTACATTGGGAATTATTTGAACTTAGCTATTAGTTATTAATATTGGTGGTCTGGACAACATTACACAAACCAGATGTCTATAGTTTAAGGAAGGATTTGGCTGTAGCTACAAAAGCTGTAATTTAATTGTTTCCCAATCCCCAAACCTAAATTGAATGATATTAGGAAGGCAGTGCAGTGCAGTGGAGGATGTAAGAGGAGGAGCTTGATCTATGATCAAATTTTGTTTGTTTGTTTAGGTTTAATAAAATTGTTGGGGTTCATGCCTCCTTTAGGGTGGGAATTAGTCAGGATTAATATACTCTAAAAGTTAACTTATTAAAAATGGAATGTACCTAGAGCAGGGAGGTAGGATTGATTATTCATCTTTACAATATGGTTTGGTTGGGGAGCTACAGCATATACAGTTAGAATTGCCAGGCTAGTCCTGGACTATTCCTGTATTAAAGATAGTGCTGAAGCCAGGGGAAGACTGTCAGAATCAGTTTTCTTTGGACTGGTGCTCCTCACAGAACAATATTGGGAGGTAGGAAATACCAGTCCTATAAATCTGTCCCAAGTACTTTCCATTTTAACTGTATTTTTAAAAAAAACTTTATACACAAGATAGTTATCCTTTAAGGTTAATTTTCCTTGGCCTTGGTGTAAATTCACGTACAAGTTTGCTATATTAGAGCACTGCTGACAATATGGGAAAGGGAAGACATGGAAAGGAAAGTTAAATCTGAGCAGGTCACCTTGGAGAGAACATTCCTCATGCTTTGTTGGCCCTTTTCTCTACGGGTACAATGGAAACAATGGTAACTTCACTATTCCTTACTAGGAATAGCTTGAAATACATTTCTGAGACAATGTAACTGTAACAATGGAAAAAAAATTACCATATTAAAAAAACAATATCTATTAATTTTGTTGTAGTAACAGTCGCTGTCAGAGCAGATAATCCCTTTGCAAGTTACATAAGATTTTTCCTTCCTCATGGAGGGGGGCACCCCTGGATTGGTCTTAAGCCGGGTACTCTCAGTACTAATCTGTAAGATTCTTTTAAAGATGTCCCAATGGTCTCGTTATATAAAGTATTAGGAGGATTGTTGCCATACACCCTAATGATCACAGGCGGCTCTGCATATACAGTAAAGAGAGCCGGTTGTGTCTGAGAGAAATTTTAGGTCACATAGACCATTTCTGATGCCAACACACGAATGTTCATCAGCATCTGAAACTTGTAATTCTCCCAGTACACACATAACCAGAAAGGGCCGATCTGTACATTGGTTTTCCCTGTACTCACTTACTTATATATATGGCAAATGATGAGTGACAGCAGCATAGTGATTTTAAATCAAGCCCCTAAGACTCATGGGAGAAAGACATTCTCATTCTATCTGAAGCTCCGACCTCAGCCTTTCTGAATTACCCCAAGGCTCCTTCTGTAGTTAACAAACTGTGGTAAATATTTTAGGGATAAGATTAAAAGGGAAATAGATTTTCACAGAAAGTTCTAATAATATATTAAAAGTAATAACCCTTTACCTATCAAAACAAAAAATTAACTGCTCTAACTCAACAAGACCTCAGACAGAAACTATAACACCGTTCTAACCAAATTCACATGTATCTACTTGCTCAGTTGAAGCTGTCAACTTCATTATAATAGAGATGGACCAACTTCCTGAAGTTCGGTTTGTTTCCAACAACAGTAAAAGTTCAGCGCTCGGAAACTAACCTATTTAAGTTAATAGAAGAAGAGAGTTTGAAAATTTCAGCTTAATTACAAATAAAATAGCAATGGTAACTTACTGTAAATGGCTGTGGCACCTGGGAAATGGTCTGGGGAACATGTCACTATCACCAAAACTTGTTTAAACTTTTCTTTCCCCACGATCAAGCGATTGACAGGTTTCCACTTTCGAATGTTATGGCAATCAAGGGTTACCGAAAGAACATTCGAGGGTAATCGAATTCGAATGGTACATTCAAGGCTTACTGAAAATCGAACATTACATTCAAGGGTTACCAAATTTGAATGATGCATTCAGGGTTACTGAACGATACATTCGAGGGTTAACGAATTTGAACAATACATTTGAGGGTTAATGAAGTATACATTAGAGGGTTATTACTGAAACGCAGGGTTACAGCCAAATCGAGGGTTAGCAAATGGTTCTTAAATTTGGTAATTATTAAAAATGCATCCGCGAGTTTAGAAACCGAACAAGTTTGTTAGTTAAGAAAGTTCGAATAGTTGAAGTTCTCTGAACTATGAAAGTTAGATTGAACTCGGGTCCAGCTATATTATAATAAGTTGGATGAAAATGAGAATCTTAGCTGGTCCATCTGACAATTAGAGGTGGCCAAACTGAAATTTGGTTCATTACCGAACCTCCGAACTTCAGAAAAAGTCATTAAAGTCAACGAGAAAACATTTTTAAGCAATGGTAACTTACTGTAAATGGCTGTGGCACCGGGAAATGGTCTGAGGAACATGTCACTATCACCAAATTCATTTAAACACTAACTTCCCCATGATTGTGCAATTGTCGTGTTTCTGCATACTACATTCAAGGGTTATGGACAATATGGGGTTACTGAACTCTACATCGGGGGTTACCAACACTACATGCCAGGGTTACCTAAATCAAAGGCTACTTCGAGGATTACCAAATTCGAAGGATACATTTAGGGGTTATTGAATTCGATGATCATTCGAGGGAAGTATTGAAAAAAAGTGAGTTTAAAAAACCCAAACATGCAGGGGATGCAAGATATAAAATATTGTGTGAGATTTGTCCTAATAAAATCTTAATACCAACCCATTAGGAAGTCACTGATTTGACTTGCAAATATTTAAAGGGCAGCTGCATGTCCATCCCCAAATTTGAAATTTGCCCAAGTGCTTCTCCCTACATTAGAAGGTGACAGTGTAACTAGTTGGAAGATTAGTTACTATCAGTGAGATACAAGGCAGGTCCATTCACTGCTTTCCTTCTCTGTACATTAGGAGGTGACAGTGTAACCAGTTGGAAGATTAGTTACTATCAGGAAATACAAGGCAGGTCCACTCACTGCTTTCCTTCTTGTACATTCGGAGGTGACTGACGGTGAACCAGTTGGTTAGATTAGTTACTATCAATGAGATACAAAGCAGGTCCATTCACTGCTTTCTTCTCCTACATTAGGAGGTGACAGTTTAACACAGGGCCAATTCTACCATTAGGCAGAGTGAGACATTTTTTCAGGCGGCACCCCTGCACTGAAAAAGAAAGGCGGCAGACAGGCAGTGGTAGGAAATAATGTTTTTTCCCTTGACTGGTCAAGAAAAAAAAGGAATTTCCTTAGTAACAGATATGAGTTGTTAAAAATATTTATATATTTAGGTTAGCTTAAGTTAGTTTGTTAGGGAAAGTTAGACTAGTTGGGTTAGTTAAGCCCTGCTGAGTCACCACTTTAAAACAGCAGCTTCGCAGCAGGCTGGAATAATCAAGGGCGGCATTCAAAAGTTTGGCTCAGGGCAGAAACCCTAGAAGTGCCCCTGGACTGTAACAAGTTGGAAGATAGTTACTATCAGTGAGATACAAGGCAGGTCCATTCACTGCTTTCCTTCTCTGTACATTAGGAGGTGACAGTGTAACCAGTTGAAGATTAGTTACTATCTGTGCGGTACAAGGCAGGTCCACTCACTGCTTCCTTCTACCTATATTAGGAGGTGACAGTGTAACCAGTTGGAGGATTAGTTACTAGCAGTGAGATACAAGGCAGGTCCACTCACTGATTTCCTTCTATCTACATTAGGAGGTGACAGTGTAACCAGTTGGAAGATTAGTTACTATCAGTGAGATACAAGGCAGGTCCATTCACTGCTTTCTTCTAACTACATTAGGAGGTGACAGTGTAACTAGTTGGAAGATTATTTACTATCAGTGAGATACAAGGCAGGTCCATTCACTGCTTTCCTTCTTCCTACATTAGATGGTGACAATGTAACCAGTTGAAAGATTAGTTACTATCAGTGAGATACAAGGCAGGTCCATTCACTGCTTTCTTCTCTGTACATTAGGAGGTGACGGTGTAACCAGTTGAAAGATTAGTTACTATCAGTGAGATACAAGGCAGGTCCATTCACTGCTTTCCTTCTCTTTAATTAGGAGGTGACAGTGCAACCAGTTGGAAGATTAGTTACTATCTGTGAGGTACAAGGCAGGTCCACTCCACTGCTTTCCTTCTCTGTACATTAGGAGGTCACAGTGCAACCAGTTGGAGATTAGTTACTATCAGTGGATACAAGCCGGTCCATTTACTGCTTTCTTGTACATTAGGAGGTGACAGTGTAACCAGTGGCAGATTAGTTACTATCAGTAAGATACATACAGGTCCACTCACCGCTTTCTTTCTACCTACATTAGCAGGTGAAAGTGTAACCAGTTGGAAGATTAGTTACTGTTAGTTACCCATAAAATAAAAAAAATTCTCGAAAATACGTGAAATCCTCAATTTCAAAATTTTCGAAAATACGAGAAATCCACGGTTCTGAAGTTCGGAAGGTGGAAAATCCGGAAAAATCCGCGTTCACGAACGGGATAAATCTGCGGTGGATCCGGGTTCGGATCCGTGAACCGGCCATCCTTAGTTACTATCAGTGAGATGCAAGGCAGGTCCATTCATTGCTTTCCTTCTCTGTACATTAGGAGGTGACAGTGTAACCAGTTGGAAGATTAGTTACTATCAGTGAGATACAAGGCAGGTCCACTCACTGCTTTCCTTCTCTGTACATTAGGAGGTTACAGTGCAACCAGTTGAAAGATTAGTTACTATCAGTGAGGTACACGGCGGGTCCATTCACTGCTTTCCTTCTCCCTACATGAGGAGGTGACCGTGAACCAGTTGGAAGATTAGTTACTATCAGTGAGATACAAGGCCGGTCCATTCACTGCTTTCCTTCTCCCTACATGAGGAGGTGACAGTGTAACCAGTTGGAAGATTAGTTACTATCAGTGAGATACAAGGCCGGTCCATTCACTGCTTTCCTTCTCTGTACATTAGAGGTGACAGTGTAACCAGTTGGCAGATTAGTTACTATCAGTAAGATACATACAGGTCCACTCACCGCTTCTTTCTACCTACATTAGCAGGTGAAAGTGTAAACAGTTGGAAGATTAGTTACTGTCAGTGAGATACAAGGCAAGGTCCATTCATGCTTTCCTCTCCCTACATTAGGAGGTGACAGTGTAACTAGTTAAGAGATTAGTTACTATCAGTGAGATACAAGGCAGGCCCATTCACTGGTTTCCTCTCCCTACATTAGGAGGTGACAGTGTAACCAGTTGGAAGATTAGTTACTATCATTGAGGTACAAGGCAGGTCCATTCACTGCTTTCTTTCCTTCTACATTAGGAGGTGACAGTGTAACTAGTTAAGAGATAGTACTATCAGTGAGATACAAGTCAGGTCATTTACTGGTTTCCTTCTCCCTACATTAGGAGGTGACAGTGTAACCAGTTGGAAGATTAGTTCTAGCAGTGAGATACAAGGCAGGTCCTCACTGCTTTCCTTCTACCTATATTAGGAGGTGACAGTGTAACCAGTTGGAAGATTGTTTACTATCAGCGAGATACAAGGCAGGTCCATTCACTGCTTTCCCTCCCTACATTAGGTGGTGACAATGTAACCAGTTGGAAGATTAGTTACTATCAGTGAGATAAAGCAGATCCACTCACTGCTTCCTTCTCTGTACATAGGAGGTCACAGTGCAACCAGTTGAAAGATTAGTTACTATCAGTGAGGTACAAGGCGGGTCCATTCACTGCTTTCCTTCTCCCTACATGAGGAGGTGACAGTGTAACCAGTTGGAAGATTAGTTACTATCAGTGAGATACAAGGCCGGTCCATTCACTGCTTTCCTTCTCTGTACATTAGGAGGTGACAGTGTAACCAGTTGGCAGATTAGTTACTATCAGTAAGATACATACAGGTCCACTCACCGCTTTCTTTCTACCTACATTAGCAGGTGAAAGTGTAACCAGTTGGAAGATTAGTTACTGTCAGTGAGATACAAGGCAAGTCCATTCACTGCTTTCCTTCTCCCTACATTAGGAGGTGACAGTGTAACTAGTTAAGAGATTAGTTACTATCAGTGAGATACAAGGCAGGCCCATTCACTGGTTTCCTTCTCCCTACATTAGGAGGTGACAGTGTAACCAGTTGGAAAATTAGTTACTATCATTGAGGTACAAGGCAGGTCCATTCACTGCTTTCTTCCTTTCTACATTAGGAGGGGACAGTGTAACCAGTTGGAAGATAGTTACTAGCAGTGAGTACAAGGCAGGTCACTCACTGCTTTCCTTCTACCTATATTAGGAGTGACAGTGTAACCAGTTGGAAGATTAGTTACTAGCAGGAGATACAAGGCAGGTCCACTCACTGCTTTCCTTCTACCTATATGGAGGTGACAGGTAACAGTTGGAAGATTGTTACTATCAGCGAGATACAAGGCAGGTCATTCACTGCTTTCTTCTCCCTACATTAGGTGGTGACGTTTGAGGCTCAAGCAGGAGAGTGCACGGAACTCACAGGCATTACCGTTTGAGGCTCAAGTAGGAGAGTGCATGGAACTCACAGGCATTACTATTTGAGGCTCAAGCAGGAGAGTGCACGGAACTCACAGGCATTACTGTATGGCAACAGTATTTTTAAAGCTGCAACTTCCAAATCAACATAACTCTATTTTACTGTGCACTTATCCTTTAAAGGAATAGTTCACTTTTCAAGTTTAGTCTAGTATAGATTGCACTAGCAAATCCACCGCCACACAACCAGAAAATTGCTGTAGTGATGTAAGGTAAAAAAAAAAAAAGACACTTGGTTTTTTTTTTTTGACCATAACGTGTATACAAGTTTTAGGGCACCTCCTCCTGCCGTTATCAATCCTGCCAAATGCCTCTCGCAGTTCTGCATAACAATCCCTGGAAGGTTCCCAGAGAAAACCTTTATAATAAATGGAATAAAAAAAGAATAATACATAGCCGGAATTGTGAACTGTACTTAAAGGATTATTTCACTGGGAAAGTGAACTATCCCTTTAATGCATGGATTGAAATACGGGAGGTTAAAGAGCTATGGAAGAATTGAGGTAGTTCCAGGTATCAAAAGACTTTGATATCTTGAAAAGCTTATTTAATCACACATAACATGTTTCGGACGCTAGGTCCTTTATCTAATGTCAAATTTGACAAAGGACCTAGTGTCGGAAACATGTTAGGAATATTCTTCCATATTGATCTATCGGCGTGTTTGGAACAGCACACGAGTAGGTACCAGGAAGCTTAGAAGGAAATAGGACTCCGTGATTATATGACATTAAAGAGCTATGCCTTACCTTCCATTCTTCAATCAATTTCTCAGGAGCCAGGAACGAAATGTGTAAGATATTAACCTTTTGCGTAATTCAACGCAGCCGCGCTGACAGTAGTCTGACTGCTTCATGGTTCAGTTCAGCTATAGCATGCATTATCTGTTCTGAACTGAACCAGAAAGCAGTCGGCAATAGTCGGCGCGGCCGTGGTGGATCCCCCAAAAGGTAAATATCTCAAAGCTTCGTTCCTGGCTCCTGAGATATTGACTGAAGAACTGGAGGCAAAGCATAGCTCCTTAACCTCTCGTTCTTCAATCAATGCATTAAAGGAGAAGTTCACTCTTCCAGTGAACTATTCCTTAAATATATATAGCTAGAATTGTTTAAACAAGCGCTATTGATACACAAGCTTTAAAAACATTTTTTTTAAAAAGTGCATATATTTAAAGCTAGTGTTTTCTTAATGTTTTTGCCAGAAATTCTTAGGGTGCTCTTTTTCATGGAAAATTGTATAGAAAACGTCTTTTTGTAAAATATTTTTTTTGTGAAAGTCTCCTGAAAAGCAGTATGTTGTGTATATCTTCTTGGAAAGTGCCTCGTTTTTCATATAGAATGTGTATAATTGAATTAATTTCTGTGAACATTAATCCCCTTGGACGTTTTTCCGAATTATTTCTTTTCATATACAGGCTTCTGCTATTTATACATGAAGACAATAGAGAGAGCGGCATTCCCAGCTCGGATGTGGGAGAGGGTAAGTTGTTTAGCAATCAATATAGTTTTTTTTATTTTCTTAATTGAAGCATCTTGTAGATTGAAATTCATTGTTCCTATAGGTAAAACTAAGCAAGAATTATGAGCAAGCTCTAGAACAGATTGACGAAAACCTGATTTATTGGCCTCGATTTATTCGACATAAGTGCAAGCAGAGATTCACCAAGATCACACAGTACTTAATTCGAATCCGTAAACTCACACTCAAGAGACAGTAAGTTCCTGCTCATCAGTCTAAGCAAAGTTACCTTATTGTATATTCACTGGACCAACCTTTTCTACAATGTTTTTTTTTTATTTTTATTACTACAGACGAAAACTGGTCCCACTGAGTAGAAAGGTGGAAAGGAGAGAGAAGCGCAGAGAGGTATTTACTTAAATAATCATTTTATCTTTGTGTTCAGATTAAAGGAGAAATGTAGTGTGCAAACAAGTTTATCCTAACTGAAAGGCCAGGTTCCTACCTTTAAAATGACCTACCACCTCTCTGACTGACCAGAAACTGAGAGGGTAGAAGGCTACCAGATGCCATTCTAATAGCTGCTACTCCCCTTCACGCCAGTGGTGAGCACAGTATTCTTGCATCCAACAGGAATTCTCTCCCATTAATAGACAGACTGCTCATTCCTGTAAAATGCCTGATCCTCCCTGTGCAGATATAGGCTCTGTCCCTCTGTCTGCTTTGATCTAGTGAGGTACAGTTCCTTAATACACAGCTTACACACCATACACAGGTAAGTGAGTCTACAGCCCCACCAATCCCCCCCCCCCCCCGTGGTCCCTGTTGTTCATGTATGACCGGATCTCAAATAAGCCATGCTTTTTAGTTGGTCTTTTATTTAATATCCTAATGGCAAGTTGGCAACATATTGTTTCTGCTGAAGACTGAGGTCTGTAGTCTTGTAAAGGTTACAGTAGCAATTCTTACTCTGTTTTATTGTCTTGGTACATGTACTGGATTGCTTTTGTTTTTAATATTAAACATTTTCATGTCTGTACTTTGTAGGAAAAAGCACTGGTGGCTGCTCAGCTAGACAATGCAATAGAAAAGGAATTATTGGAGCGTCTTAAACAAGGAGCGGTAAGTGGGTGACAGATTAAGTAGAGGGATGTGGACAAGCTCTTTAAGGAAGGGTTAAAGTTCTAATAATTCAGAAATGTTGAAACATTTGGTAAAATAATTAAATGAAAATCTGAGGGTCACATTGGCAGCACCCTAGCCAGTAACCGGGCTGCTTCCTTGATCCTACCCATGACCCGTCCATATGCAGGCTGTGAGATGGGCACCTGTGGTCTTATAGTGAAAGGAAAGACACTAATATACCCAAAAAGGGTTTGTAGTTGAAATAACTGAATGTTAAATTTAGCTCTATTTAGATTAGTTCTATGTGTATTCTGGTGACATAAAGGCATTACAATTGTGGCTCTTTGAAATTGGATACACGTGTGTATTTTGATATAATTTTGATTATTCCCTGTATTTTTCTTACAGTATGGAGACATTTATAATTTCCCTATTCAAGCATTCGATAAAGTTCTGGAACAGCAGGAAGAAGGAAGTGCCTCAGAGTCATCTGAAGAAGAACAGGAAGAAGAGGAGGAGGAAGAAGTGCGTGTACATACAGACCTTTGTACAAGTACACATATATTCTACAGGAGAGTCTTATAGGCATTTAAACTTTGTTTTATCCCTATAGGAGAGTGGCAAACGGGAGTTTGTGGAAGATGACGAGGTTGATGAAAGTGATCTGAGCGACTTTGAGGTATTTGTATAAAAAGGAGCTAAAGGGCCAAAGGAGCATTTGAAAGGAAACAGTTTTGCAATTGCTGGGTTTGTGCAAATCCTTATGATTCAGTTTTTCAGACCTAAACAAAAGTGTGTGAAAGGGAAAGACCAGTATCCCCAAGGTGTGACCGTTGTGTTTTATCTGCATCCAATGACAACCTAACACACACATTAAAGCTTGGTGAGCTTAAAGAGGAGGCAGAAATATTTGAGAGGCAGAGAGAAGGGGGGGGAGAGCATAATTTTGCTGCATGACAGCTTAGCCCAATGTAAATATTGACAATAGTTAATCTTTGGTTAGGATATAAATTTAATTGATCAGTACATGCACTTCATTCAAACAAACTGATTAAAGTTTGATTTCTTTTATTTACACTTGATCAATCAAAAAGAGATTTGAGTGCAGAATGAGTTGAGCATTGATCGATCATGTTAGAAGATTGTTGTTGATAGAAGTGCCTTGATTGGTCAGGTTGATGATGCACATTTGACAGGTTTTTAGACATATCTATTATTACAAATTTACTTTTTTAAAATGAAAGTACCTGCAGGGAAGTAGGATTGATTATTCCCACCTCCCAATATTGTTTAGTTGAGGAGCTACAGCAGATACAGTTTTAGTGCCTTCCTGTATTAAAGATGGCAGTTTTAATGCCATAATTATTAGGTCTACGTTCTAAACCAGGAATGTAAAATTTGCGTATGTTTGGAAACCGTTTCCTAAACATCTGGGGGTGGTGGCGATGTGCAATTAGACATCTCTGTTCTTAATTTAAAAGAGGTATATATGTCTGTGTTCACTATAAATATTCATGTGTTTCCTAACAGGATATGGATAAACTAGCTGCCAGTGAAGAAGAGAACTCATCTAGTGAGGAAGAGGTATCAGAGGAAGAAGAATCATCTACCAAAGTAATGTCAAAAGGCAAGACACCGCTGAAAGGACAGTTGATAAGGAAACGGTCCCACGTGGAGATAGAGTACGAACAAGAAACAGAGCCACAACAGAAAACCAAAGTGACTTAAATCCACTGACTTCTAAAGCTGCAGCTTTGAACTTTTTTTTTTCTACATAAAATTCTTTCATTCACTCTAAAGGTCTTGTCTAATCTGCAGAAGACTCTTAAAGTCTGGCCAAGATTATTTATATGAAAGTAACACCAACATTGGTTACGTTAAGCTTTTGTATGCTATTGTGTCTAGTTTTACAGACTCATTACTAGAAACCCTATTTACTAGAAACCCTATTCTGTTCTGGCAGGCCTAGAATGAATGCAGTAAGCAGCACTTTAGAGAAAGTGTGTGCTGTTGCTACATGGCTACAATCTAGCATTCTTTTAAAGGGTATCTCCCTTTTTTCTCAGTTTTATTGAAGAACTTGAGGTTAAGGAGCTGTGTCTTACCTCCTGTTCAATAAAACCTTCAGGAGCTAGGAGAGAAGGTAAGGTCCCCGATTGCTCGTTCCTCCGCCGCGTAGTCTCACGGGTCCTGACGGACGATGTCTTCTATGCGCATCGCACTTGTGCATAGAAGACCGAGTCCGTCGGGACCTGTGAGACTACGCGGCAGAGGAGCAAGTAGGTAAGTACTATACCTTCTCTCCTGGCTGCTGAAGGTTTTATTAAGGAAAGGGAGATAAGACACAGCTCCATAAACTCCCGTTCTTCAATAAAACTGAATAAGAAACATTTAATTAGGCTCAGCACTAGTGTTAATCGCACTTTCTGTAAAGCTAAGCAGAAGTAATCGCGATCAGCCAACATTGCAATGAACAAATCCTCCTGCCAGATTGTTACAGCAGAAGAATTATTATAATAGGGTAGTACCCTATACTGCTCAATCTACCAGCTGTATTTTTTTTTTTTTTTTTATCCACAACTGACCAAATCAGATGAAGGGTCAATCAGACATGTCTGTACATTTTGGCCAATTGTGTGGTCTTCTATGGACCGTATATTTGGTGGCGCAGCTATATCAGTGAGAAAAAAATGCTGTCATTCCAATCTTTAATCCATGCCAGTCTTTGATTAATCTGTTATATGATTATAAAAGAACATGAACATGTCCCAGCATCTATTAGAGGAAGGAGAATTGCATCCCCAGCCCTAGTGGGACTTTTCAGAAGTGCAGCTCTCTACAAATATTCCTAATAAATCAAGGATCCATGGCTTTCACAATTCTGTTAATGGCTTATGAAAATACAATACACACTGCATTAGATTAAAATGTATATACATTTATTAATAACCCCCCTAACAGAAACAGGTTTTTAACAGTAGAATAACTTTTAAAGTAGTCCTGCGTTTCGTACATGGTGGAGTTGGAAGGTACAGGATATTCGTGTGCTTGTCTCTTAAAATCTGTTTCACAATACAGTGTTAGGCGGTTTATCGGAAAAACGAGGATAGAGACATCTCTCCACGGAGCGGGGGGGGGGCAGACATGCCCAACGTCACTCAGTACAAGTTGTATCTGTGTCATGAAGGAGGGAATTCTTAACACCGTTAAAGGGTCGTACTGGTTTGGACAGGAATCTGCTAGCAATTTTACGTTCTTTTTGGTTGTTCAGTTCAGATCTTTATCACGTTTCAGAACAACAGATCAGTTTTTTAGTTGTGCAGATTGTGAATCTTACACCTCATGTGTCCTCTTGTACTCTCCTTATACATTGTATTACATGGGGTTCCCTGCAAATTGAGGGAATTTCTTCCAGTGCCATCTAACAAAAGAAATATAAACACGTTATAGTCAACTCGGAAACTTGGGACTAATATAAAAGGATAAATGGGGGATTGGTCTAGCTATAGAATGTGCTTTTTGAGTAACCATGATTAAATCTACAGAACAGTCGTGCGTCTCCTACAGGAATGCCAAGAGAAAACAGATGATCACTAATGTTAGGTAACGCAAATGTGAGCTTCACGTTACAGATGACTAATCCATACAGACAGACCAGAGTACTAGAACGGAATAATATTCCTTAGCTGTATGTGAGATTATTAAGAAAATACACAGAGAGAACAAGGAAACCTCCTTTCACAATGCAAACAGCTGGTGAAGTGACACTAGTACATAGGTAAGAAGTAGGGAAATAATTAAAATTTAACTTTTATTAATACATATTAAGATTTCACATATTCACACACATATAAAACTCCATCTTGGCCATAGTGCCTGGTGTAGGGAGATAGCAGTGTAATAGGAGGGAGGTAGTTACTACCCACAGACGTGCACAGCCCCAAAAAATGGGGGATGGGAGAATCCTCTCCACCCCACAAGTCTGAAGCTTATGATTAAGCTCTAGTAAAGAGCGAAACGCGTCAGGGGGACTTGTTTGATTTTTTGTGTAATGGGTTAAGACCAACTCATAGCATGTCTAACTGGTTCATGCTAATAGCTATGCAGGGTTTTAGCTAATGAGCATACCCTTTCTTGTGAATACGGTTGGATCTTACACCTTAGCTTTTTAGATACATCTGGCATCCTTTTATGTAGGGTTTGGAGATTAGCATAAAATTGATTAGGAGAGCACTGAGTGCCTAGGGATTCTTTTCTTTCTCCTCAACTTCAGACTTGTGGGGTGGAGAGGATTCTCCCATCCCCCATGTTTTGGGGCTGTGCACGTCTGTGGGTAGTAACTACCTCCCTCCTATTACACCGCTATCTCCCTACACCAGGCACTATGGCCAAGATGGAGTTTTATATGTGTGTGAATATGTGAAATCTTAATATATATTAATAAAAGTTAAATTTTAATTATTTCCCTACTTCTTACCTATGTACTAGTGTCACTTCACCACCTGTTTGCATTGTGAAAGGAGGTTTCCTTGTTCTCTCTCTGTGTATTTTCTAAACATTATTTGACCTCCAGCATTCAGCTTTATTCTGAGCAGGAGTAGCAGTGCGTCATTATTTTATTTTTAATATTGTGAGATTATTAAAACATCTTAACACTGTCTGGTCACAACAGACCTCACCTTAACTTGCCCATTGCAGCATCGATCTAATAGGATCAGGCACTCTGTAGCATGATGACGCAGAGCTTCTGCCACTGGTTCCTGGTACTGACGCGGGTCACTGGAAACATCATATATAAATTTCAAAAGGGTTTGCAGGAGCAGAGGCAATTTACATTGCATTCTGGAAAGTAAAATAATTACAAAATTAAAGTAGTATTAATACATTAATAATATATGTGGAAGAAAACAGGGAAAAAATAATTAATGGACAACTCCACCCTCATAATAGCATTTTTTTTTTGGCTGTGATGTCACCTGTCAAATCCATAACTGACAGTTACTAACTGGAAGAACCAGGAAGCAGAAACGGGAAACAGGACATTGTGCAGGATTTCAGGTTAGACTTAAACATTTCAGATTTCAAACTATTACCATTTAGGGTTTGGGGGGTAATTCACCTGTATATAAGTTTTCATTTCAGGGCTGGACTTGCCCTTTAAACTTACTGATCCTTTTAAAGGGTATCCACTTTTTTCTGTAGTGTAGGGACCCCCTTCCCAACACTAACCGTCATGTTTAAAACTTAAAAGTGCCCAGTAACATACAGTACTTGTCAAACTTCGTTCCCTTGGCCTCTAATACTATTTCCGGGAAGAGGGCTCCCCTGTGCATGCCAGACTCCTCCAGGAAGTCAGGGTAGGGGCAGATACGTTATTCAAATAGGTAAGAAGCGTCCACATGCACACTATCCCCAAGTGGGTGCAAAGAGTCCAATTCCCCTACTTCAAAGGGAACAAAGTACTGAAGAGTCTCAGACAAAGTTTACTAGGCCTCAGGAGCTGCTCTACGCCCCACTTTCACTTCAGCCTGGGTAGCTAAAGCCATGGAAGTATGGCTCAATCAACTATACCAAGAACTCGAATCAGATCCAGCCAAGGCCCACCTATTAGAAATCACACAGGATTTATCTGATGCCGCAGTATATATTGGGGATGCGGCCTTTGAATCAAGTAGACTCACTGCTAGGGCCTCTGCCACCGTAACGGCGACACATAGGATCTTATGGTTGAAAGAATGGGCTGCTGACCACACTTCCAAGAGAGCCCTCACCAGCCTCCCCTTCTCAGGGGGACAATTATTCAGGCCAGAGTTATTTCTCAGGCAACAGGAAGAAAGAGTACTCCCCCCCCCCCCCAAACAGGACCCGCAGGTTTCCCACTTTTCACAGAAATCCGTCCTTTCGGCCCCTTTTGTTCCTCCCAAGGCCCTCCTTTGAGAACAATCCTCAGGCCCCTCCCCCAAGAGGTGGCCCACACGCCCCTCCTGGCCCATCAAACAAGGCTCCTTTCGACCAATGGGAAATAAACCCAAATCAGCATGACTACCCTCCCAAGAATTGGGTAGGAGGTCGACTGAGGATTTTTTTACGAGGCATGGAATTGCCCATCCATGGACACCTGGACCCTAAACGTAATCTCTCACGGATACCACATAGAATTTTCATCAATCCCACCAACCGCTCCTTTCCCTCCAATCTTTCCAGGTCACCGCCCAGACGCAAAGCACTCCAAAAAGCCATACAATTACTCCTACTAGCAAAAGGGTGGCTCTTTCCGCTCTAAAGGAACTAAACCAGTATGTCAGACAATCTCACTTCAAAATGGAGTCATCTGTCATTTTAGCCATAGAACCAGGGGACTTTTTGGCATCCCTTGATATTCAGGACGCATATCTTCATGTCCCCATATGGTAGGGCCACCACCGTTTCCTCAGGTTCGCATGGAAACCTCCATAACCAACTCACAACCTTGCCCTTCGGTCTATCCTCGGCTCCCCTTGTCTTCACCAAAGTGATGCCCTGCCAAGCAGCCTTCATCCGCCTTCAAGGCATTTTTCTTCTTCAATGCCTGGATGACCTATTAATCATCTGGCCTCAACTCACGTCAACTCATATTTGCAGATACTAACCTCCTTCGGCTGGATAGTCAATTCACACAAATATTCCCTCCTTCCCAACCCCTGCATGACATTTTTGGGAATGTTGTTCGACACTTCCCTTCAGAAGATATTCCTCCCGCCCGAAAAGAGAAAAGCACTCAAGCTCTCCAGGCCATATCCGAACCCCTAATCTCGGTACGCCAAACTATGAGGCTAGTCGGGTAGATGGTGTCAACCATAGAGGCGGTCCCATACGCGATGTTTCATTTACGGCCTCTCCAACACCACTTATTAACAGCATGGAACAAGTCTCAGGAGTCTCTAGATTCCAGAATCTCTCTACCCCCTTCAGTCAGAAGTTCTCATGTCTGGTGGACGGAGAATGCCAGTCTTCAAAAGGGGAACTCCCTTTGTCTCCCTCAGTGGACGGTGGTCTCCACAGACATGAGTCTGTCAGGGTGGGGGGCAGTTTACGGGTCACAGATGACTCAAGGTACTTGGTCCCCAGAGGAATTTACAAATCAATGTTTTGGAACTCCGAGACATATTTCTGGCTCTCTCTCATTGGGCCACTTCCAAGTCAGGATTCAGTTAGACAACGCCACTGTGGTGGAGTACATCAACCACCAAGGGGGCATGAGGAGTGACATGGCCACGGGCAGAACACAACATCCCAGCCACATCAGCAATCTTCATCCCGGGAGTCCTGAATATGGAAGCAGACTTCCTCAGCTGACACACCCTGGACTAGTCCCTTCACGAGGAAGTTTTCTTGACCGTGACCAATCGGTGGGAGTACCAGACATAGATATGATGGCATCACGTCACAATCACAAAGTCGCCCTCTTTTGCTCAAGAACACAAGATCCCCAGACATGCCTAGTGGATGCACTAGTAGTTCTGTGGACATTCTGGCCGGTATATCTTTTCCTCTGATAGCCATGATTCTGCGAATCCTCAAAAAAATCAAACTAGAAAAGATTTCAACAATATTCATCGCCCTCAGGTGGCCAAGAAGATCTTGGTTCACAGATCTACTAAAAATATCAGTGGAGGATCCATGGCCTCTACCTCTTCGTCCGGACCTCATCTCTTAAGGCCCATTATTCCATCCGGATCTCAACCGCCTCAGTTTGACGGCGTGGCGATTGAATCTTCCATCTTGAAGAATAGAGGTATCCCATCGTCAGTCATACCCACCATATTGGCGGCATGAAAATCCTCTAAGATTTATCATTGCATCTGCCGAGGATACGTCACCTGGGCGAACTCTAGTGGTTTTTCTCCTCGCACTTTTGTGTTATCCAGACTGTTGAGATTCCTACAGTTGGGACTGAACAAAGGGCTCTCTCTTAGTGCTCTTAAGGTTCAAATCTCAGCCCTTTCGATCTATTTTCATCGAAGACTAGCTATGCGTAAGGATGTTCAGACTTTTTTTGCAAGGGGTTGCCCACCTTCGTCCACCTCGCAAACAATCTGTCCAGCCATGGAACCTCTCACTAGTCCTCGGAGTCCTCCAAGGCCCTCATTTTGAACCTCTAACATCCATAGCGCTATCACTACTATCCTGGAAGAGTCTATTCCTACTGGCTATCTCTTCGATTCGGAGTACATCCAAACTAGCAGGTCTCTCTGTGGAACCTAAATGCAATTTAGCTCACCACATCTATAGAATTTGATTGCCCCAATGTCTGTTCCTAGACATAAAATCAAAATAAGTGTGTAGTATAGAGCAACCAAAAACTCAGACAACCCCACAGGTATTGCTATAAACAAACGTGCATTTATTGTGCACACCACGACATGTTTCGGACAGTCTAGGTCCTTTCTCAAGTGTGTGTCTCTCTGTGGAACCATCCTGTTTCTCTTTTCATAAAGATAAAGCGGTCCTTCGACCTCATCCAAGGTCGTAACCTCCTTCCACCTGAATCAGGACATCGTCGTTCCAGCTTTGTATCCTCGACCAACTTCTCCCAAGGAACAACGGTTACACTCCCTGGATGTTGTCAGAGCTCTCAGGATATCCATTTCTAGAACGGAATCTTTTCGTTCTTCCAAGGCCCTGTTCATCCTCTTGACGGGTCCTCTCAGGGGATCCAGAATGTCTTCTCAGACCCTAGCCAGATGGATATGTAATCTCATTCTGCGTTGCTATGCAGAAGCATGAGCTGCTCCTCCCTTGCGGGTTGCAGCTCATTCGACAAGAGCACTAGGTGCCTCATGGGTGGCTCGGTGTGGGGCCTCCATTGATCAGATTTGCAAGGCAGCCACATGATCGTCTATTAACACATACATAAAATTTTACAGATTGGATGTGTTTGCTTCAGCTGAAGCGACCCTCGGTCGCTTGGTGCTGCAAGCTGCAGAGGTTTGAATCTTCTGCCCACCCTGTGCTGGTCGGAATTTTGGGATGTCCCCCTGCTGTGCCTGGGTCCACCTAGGCTGAAAGAGAAAAGGAGATTTTGCTTTTACCTGTAAAATCTTTTTCTCTGAAGCCGAAGGGGGACACAGGCACGATCCTCCCTTAGGTTAGTTAAACTAGTTTCTGATTAGTGTAGTTACTCAGTTTCAAGTTTGGGCTTGTTGCCATTAAAGTTTTATGTTTCCTTTATTACTTGCTCTCCTTCGCTGTCTATCTTTGGGACAAACTGAAGCAGGCTCCTGGTGCTGGGCTATTTAAGGTAAGGGGAGGAGCCACCTGAGCCTGTGAAGTCTTCAAATTTCAAGTGTCCTCTCCTGGACCCCTGCTGTGCCTGGGTCCCCCCTTGGCTTCAGAGAAAATGATTTTACAGGTAAGAACAAATTCTCTTTATGTTTACCAGCTTACATAAAAATTTGCACTGATGATATCCTCAAAAGTGTTATTAATGACCCCCGGCTGTTTATTTGGGGAGTCGCTTTAACATATGGGAAATTCCATGTGTGCTATACGGGATACTAGGGCGATCTTGCCTATTTTTCATGGTCAGTATTAAGGGTTTTATCCTAAGCACCACCATTAATATGGTTGTTGGAATCCTAGTCCATACTGTTGATGTGTAGGAAGAATAATGCGCGGCTTGGTTCACAGTCGGATTATATTAAAGGGGAATGACCAGAGCGGGGAACTCTGCAGTAAATCAGCCTACAAACATGGAGCCACAGAGGAAGGTGGCAATAAGGCAGCATTCACTAACCTTTTTTTATGTCTGGATTGGAGCATTGTATAAATTTCACTTTAGGTGCCCTTTAATGCCCTAGCCAACATGCATACCAGTACAATGTCATCACAATAACAGGCAGACAGTACAAATAATAATAAAACTCAGTACATATAATAAGAAATTGTTTCCTACTAGTAATCAAGTCAGTCAGGCAATATCTGTTTTTCAAATTTATGACCTAAATTAAACTGTTCTGACATCACAACGTATATATTTCATTAAGATGACCATTTACTTCCTGTATGCAAAAGATTACTTCCAGTCTGGTAAAACAGGAATGGGACACCTAGAAATATATACCTGATGGCTACTAAAAAGCATCTGATGCCAATTTGCCAAACCTTATAATAATGTGGCTATTAACAGCAGTTTCATTAGTGTAACCAGATGTTTTAGATTAAACATGAAACACTTTAAAGGGCAATTAAACCCTTGTAAGTGGCTCTAGAATATGTTTTAGGGGAGAAGATGGCTAGAGGGTTGGAGGAGATTTTAAACTAGGTTAAGGCCACAAATCGGTCGGTCAGCCGAAAATATCTGCTGGTGTGTACCCAGCCTAAGAATAAAGGAGTGGAGAGACCCTCGCTGGCTGAAGAGGTAGGTATAAGGATCTTCAAGCACAGCAGGAGGTAAGGCCTGTGTACACAGGGGCATACTTGCAGGGGCCCGGGGCACCATGTGAGATTGAGGGCTGGGTCCCTGAACACCCTGCCTCCACAATCTTGCAGGGACCAGCCATTTTAAATAGCTGACCGTGGTATCGCGGCGACACACGGTACGATCGTATCGGCCCCTTGACTAAGAAAAGTAAATTTTCATCTTTTCCCACCGACCGTAGTGGCGTAAAAAGCCCACACACATGAGCGATATTATTGTTCGTATGTATGGCCACCTTTATACCTCTAAAGGGTATCTATACTCTAAAAAATAACATTTTCAAAAATTCAGAATTAATATGTGACCCATTAATGACCTCATACTAGGATCATTGTCTGCCTGCCAGCACAGATTCTGCAACAATTAAGAGAATCAGCAGAGAAAAGAAGGCAGGGGAGGGGGAGGGAGATGTGAAGCAGAGCAGGGTCTATGGTGAGGCTGTGCAGAACTTATAAGAGTCACAGACACTACAAGAAGGCAGTGAGTAAAGGAGGGTGGGGGCAATTAGGGCACTCACTTAACATAATAATTTAAAGGGCATTCCACCCCCAAAACATAATCCCCCCCACTAATGACCCCACCATGTAGTGTAGTAAAATCCTTACCTCACATGCCAGCTCCATAAGGTTCTCCTGTAGTCCCCCAAAGTCCCAAAAAACTGCCCACCGCAGGATAGCAGAGTCCATATAGGATCTGCCTCCTATCTTGCCTCGGGAGAAGTTTGGCATGTGTACTGCAGCCCTTTCTCCCCCTCCTCTCCCTCCTCTCACTCTGTTTTTCTATCCCTCCCCCTACCCATAAACCCCTTCCCATAATAATAGAATAACTTTCCCCAGCCCCACCACAAAAAAAAATTTTAAGAAAGTCCCCAGAACTCTACTACCTTCCCTCTCTCCCCCGGATTCTGAGAAGCCGGCAGCCGCGTCCGTGATTGGCTGCCTCTCAGCCAATCACGGATGGCTGCCGGTCCAGCCCCCTGTTTGCAGTGTCTTTCAAGCAGAAAGCCAGGCGGGCGTCGGAGAGAGAGGGAAGGTAAGTTAACATCTGGTCCTTTCTTTAATTATTTTTATAGCGGTTGGGGCTGGGGGACTGTATTCTATTAGGGCAAAAGTTGATAATAAGGTGTGGACATGCCCTTTAATAACAAAGCAAAGCACAGATAAATATGTGAGTATACCATTTTTACTTCTCTCACATTGTAGTTTTGATAATGTAAAGTTGTTTGAGGAGTATAGGACCCTTTAAGTATAATGATCTCATATTTGGGGTGGGAAGGCTGGGGTAGGTAGTAGGTAGAATAGAGATAAATGGTGGGGGGGGGGAAATGCACTTTAAACACAAGAAATCAATAAAAGCGATTAAGCAGAGGGGTCAGTCAGAATTAACTTTGGTATAGTTTGTTGTCCTTTAATTGTCTGCCTTGTTTATCTGTTGTATTCAATAGATCAACTGGGACTTGAAATGTAGATCTGAAGACGTTCGCTAGTCATCCGACTGGCTTCTCAATTCAGAATGACTGACAAGAATCGTGGCAATTATGTACCCTGGAAAATCCCAATTAGCATATCACAGCCAGGTGTTAGGGTGTGATTAGATAGTGGCTAAGAGGTGTTATAGGAACGCCAGAGTAAGGTGTTAAAACAGCATTGTACATGGCAGACAGTTGGTGTCGAACCCCCCCACCTCTATTAGGCTTGGTTCTTTATTTTCACATAAATGGCCTCCTTAACACCTCTCTTGAACCAGTCACGTTCCTTCGCCAGTATGTTAACATACAATCTTCAAAGGTATGTCCTTTATCCTTAAGATGCAGATACACGGCTGAGTCCTGACCCGAGGAATTGGCTTTCTTTTGTGGCTGGGCCATACGTTGATGCAGTTGCTGTTGGTCTCCCCACATACAAATCAGAGCATTCTTCACTGCACTGCAATAATGATGTCGCTTTTCTTGTGGTTTAGGTATTGGGTCTTCGGATTACCAATTGCTGCCTCAGTGTGTTGTTCGGTTTAAAGCAGACAGGGATACGATGTTTTTTGAAAATTCTTCTTAATTTTCGGAGACCCCTGCTACATATGGGATGACCATGTTCTTCCTCCTGTCTTGTTTCCCCTTCACTGTTTGGTATTCGTGTTCTGTTTCTTCCTTCTACTTCTTTTGACAAAGGCCCAGTCTGGATATCCACAAGTTTTTAAGGGCTCCTCTGAGAGTTTCATTTCTTTAGCCTTCGCTCTGTGCTAGTGGGGATGTTCTTAGCTCTGTGTTGCAGGGTTCTGATGACCCCCAGCTTGTCGAAAGGGTGGTGGGAGTCAACATCAAATACTGATCTGTGTGTGTTGGTTTCTGTAAACCTCTACTTTCCAGTTTTACACATTTCCTTAACTTCTACCCAGCAGTCCAAGAAAAGCCAGTTTGTTGTTTTGTACCTCTTCCCTTGTGAATTTAATGTTTTGGTCCACCGCATTATGTGTTCTGTGGAAGCTTGTACTTCCTTCTGGTGGATTTTACCCAGGTGTCATCACCATATCTGAACCAGTGGCTGGGTGCTATGCCCTTAAAGGTATTAAGCGCCTGTGTTTCTACCTCCTCCATGTAAAGGTTGACCACATAGGTGAAACTGGAGATCCCATAGCACATCCATGTTTTTGCTTATAGAACTTATCCCTGTATTGAAATAGGTGGTATTCGGCACAAGTCCAACAAGGACACACCTGTCTGGGTTGAGATCAGTTCTGCTGGTAAGAGTGCTGTCTTGGCCTCCGTTTTCTCACCCATGTCAAACAGCCTCCTTGGTTGGGTTACAAGTGAAGAGAGATGTCACATCATAGGACACCATCAGTTTTCTTCTACACCGAGTACTATATCTTCAATCTTGTTGGTGAAATCCTGAGAGTTCTGGATGTGTGCTTAGAACTTCCCACCAAAGGTCCTAGATGTTAGCTAGATATTTTGCCACCTTGTATGTTACAGAGTTGTGATGCTGCTGACTATAGGTCTTAGTGGGCCCCTTCTTATGTATCTTGGGAGTCCATATAGCATGGACTGTCTGCCATGTACAATGCTGTTTTACACCTTACTCTGGGCGTTCCTATAACACCTCTTAGCCACTATCTAATCACACCCTTAAACCTGGCTGTGATTGCTAATTGGGATTTTCCAGGGTACATAATTGCCACAGATTCTTGTACAAGTCATTCTGAATTGAGAAAGCCAGTCGGATGACTAGCGAAACGTCTTCAAGAACTACATTTCAGTCCAGTTGATCTAATTGAATACAAGAGATATACCATGACTGGGATGAAGAGACCTTCGCAACCTGCCTTGTTATGTAATAAACTCTATCTGCCCCTTCATCTCTCCTGACTTCATGATTACAATTTCTGGGAGTGGACAGTATCTAGGGAGAACCACCTCTCATGTGGTGTTTGGAAATTGCTAAAAAAAAAATGACATCTTATCTTAAGTGTTATTCCAACTTTGTGGTTTGTTACAACATGGTAAAACTCCAATAATAAAATCCCTGTCCCCCTAACAAGCAAGTAATGAAATATCCCTAAGGGACAGCAGAGAAGAGGGGGGTTGTTTTTTGGGTGGGTGATAAAAGGTCAGAGCAATAAAAAAAAACAATCAGGGTTATTCAATAAAAGTTCTTATTGTTTAAAATGGTGCTAATTTTGCCCAACCAATCAGATCTAGCTCTTTCAATGTTAAATAACATCTGATTGGTTGGGGCAAAATTAGCACCATTTTAAACGATAAGAACTTTTATTGAATCTCTCCGATTGTTTCCTCCCATTTGAGGATTGGCATTCAGTTACCCAAAAAATACTCTTTTTTAAAAAAACAATCAGTTGATTTCACACCCTTTGCTATGCTTTGTGTGGTCAGTAGCAAGCTTCCATCTTCGAATATGTCTCTGTTCTAAAATTTGGATATCATAAGGAAGTTTTAGTAGAAAGCAAGTTACAGCTTTTATTATATGCACTGCTGCTAGAAGTTTAAATCTGTAATTTACTTTCTCTTTAAATGAAAAAATTACTTAAACGGTCTTTTTGCACTATTCTTCCCAGAGGGCCACATTTAAAAGCTGCAGTATCACAAATTTTCTATAGGACAGGTTATTGTAAACATATGATTGCGGTAGTAAAATACCGCAATGGTATTAATAGGAAATAGATCTATGATTGCGAACGTAAATTTCCGACTGCTAATGTAGATTTATGGAAGCAATCAGAAATTTACTATTGTGCCAACTATCGCAAAATAGCAATACAGCGACTTTACAAATATGGCCAGAATTTTCATATGGGACCTTCTGATAACATGTTTAACGCCACTGATAACAGTTTTAACACCGAGACGCCACCTCCAACACGGACCTAGGATAGCATGGTCACCTTACCCCCAACTGTTGCTGTTGTTTTATCCTGAAAGCTGCTGCACTTACACCAAAGGCTCGTACACATGTGCGGTCGAGAGTGCTGACCCTGACGCCACGTGTGTACGAACGGCCTTAGGAATTAGGTTAAATGAGATACTGAGGTAATTATATAGATATAAACTACTGTGGCCCTGGACATTATTGCATGGTATGTCTTCAACATTAGCTGGAAGGTCTTCTGGAGAAGACTTAATATTTTATAATACCATCAATATTTCAATATAATTCATGTGGTCTGTGTATAATATAATATTATGTGGTCATCCATATATATAATATTCATGTGGTTCATCCGTATATATAATATTCATGTGGTCATCCCTATTGGTCCTAATTTTTAGATTATGTATCATCGGTACTATTAGGATAAAGGCTACAACTCCCAGCATTCCTTGGCTGCTACTGCATTGGGTATCATAGTTTGTCACCATTATGGACGATAGCCCTCGATATTATATCTATTGGAATCTGCACGAATCTAAAAACCTAAACAATATTTTTCACAAAGGAATAAATAGATAAAAAATCAGCGTTCTTTAAACCACATTTGTTATTTGTTTTGTAACCGCTATTGATAATGAAAATCATGCATTTTTCCCCGGCATGTTTATGGTATCTGCTTGGGAATCTGCCTTTGATGTGCTTAAGTCATATTTAGCATGCTTTTCCAATTAGGACATAAACAAGTGTTACCCATAAACTGCAGCCCAGGAAATTCTCTATAAACCATGAGCCAGAGGGAACGCGCCCACCATATACATTCATTTCCTGGCATCCAGTCTATGGTACATCTCTCTAATAATGTGCCGAATTCAGTTGTTATTTATATTGCTAAGGAAAATGTTTCCCTCAACTCTGGAGGAGAATAAATAAGGTTTACCCTTTACTTTCTCTGTCATGAGAATGAGAACTTGTGCTTTACATTCTAACCTAGAGAAAGTCTTTAATGTCATGGTGGAATGTTGAAGACTGTAGCCCCAAAAGACTTACAAGGGTGATGCAATACGCAAGCCATCGTCTCTTACTTTCCCGAGATCCACAATGTAATAACCCCTTTTGCGAGATTTAATGCATCGCGCTCAGGAAGACGCCTCCAATTCAGAGACATCAAGTTACGTGTTCAAAGTAGCGCAAAACTTAACTTAGCCGTTAAAGGGGAGCACTAATGCCTTATATTCTCCCTATCTTATTAATTTCTTAGTGACGTCTGTCTATAGGTGTTTTCCATTGCAAAACCAGAAGCCTGCACTACACTGAAGATGGCTCAATAAAGCTTAAATTGTGGTTGGCAGGGCTATCATGGAAGTTACCCAGAAGACACATTGTGATCTAGTATGGTGGATTTCAATAAACACATTCATTTTGGAGTTTGACTACCTTTTTTGTTGGTTACACTGATTTGGCCGCCAATATTGCATTGCCTCTAAGTAATTAAGGGACTTTGAACCTAATGGCAGCCAAGAGAGATTTGTATTGACACCTTAGTCCATTAAACCATATGTAGGCAACTCATTTATAATAAACAATTTGATTTTTCTTTTCCATGTTGGCTTTTACTGTATTCACCACATCTTTATTAAGATTAAATGTACAGGTGGTCAGATTAAAGGAATCCACACTGGCTAGAACTATACAATATCTAATGCTAGATACACCACAGGTTGATATTTCAGTTCACAAGATCACCATGGCCAGATTTCCCATAAGGCCACATAGGCCATGGCCTAGAGAACTTAAGGAGCAGCAAAGCTGAAGTTCTCCATTTGTACTAAAACATAAATTGCTTTGCAGTAAACGCAGATAGACAATGTGTCCATTAAATTCTTCCTAAATCTGGGCAGCCAGCCAAGAGGGTTAAAATGTAACAATTGGTAAAGGCTGAACATGTTACACTGTAACCCCAAATGTACAGAGAGGGAAAGCAGTGAATGGACCTGCTGTATCTCACTGATAGTAACTAATCTTCCAACTGATTACTCTGTCACCTCCTAATGTAGGGAGAAGGAAAGCAGTGAAGGGACCTGCCTTGTACCTTGCTGATAGTAACTAATCTTCCAACTGGTTACACCGTCACCTCCTAATGTACAGAGAAGGAAAGCAATGAATGGACCTGCCTTGTATCTCACTGATAGTAACTAATCTTCCAACTGGTTACACCTCACCTCCTAATGTAGAGAGAAGGAAAGCAGTGAATGGACCTGCCTGTATCCCACTCATAGTAACTAATCTTCAACTGGTTACACTGTCACCTCCTAATGTAGGGAGAAGGAAAGCAGTGAATGGACCTGCCTTGTATCTCACTTATAGTAACTAATCTTCAACTGGTTGCACTGTGACTCCTAAGTAAGAGAAGGAAAGCAGCGAATAGACCTGCCTTGTATCTCACAGATAGACTAATCTTCCGACTGGTTGCACTGTCACCTCCTAATGTACAGAGAAGGAAAGCAGTGAATGGACCTGCCTTGTATCTCACTGATGTAACTAATCTTTCAACTAGTTACCACCGTCACCTCCTATGTAGAAAGAAATAAAGCAGTGAATGGACCTGCCTTGTACCTCAATGATAGTAACTAAACTTCAACTGGTTACACTGTCACCTCCTAATGGGAGAAGGAAACCAGTGAATGGATGCCTTGTATCTCACTGACAGTAACTATTCTTCAACTGGTTACACTGTCACCTTCTAATGTAGGTAGAAAGAAAGCAGTGAGTGGACCGCTTGTTATCTCACTGATAGTAACTAATCTGCCAACTGGTACACTGTCACCTCCTAATGTACAGAGAAGAAAAGCAGTGAATGGACCGCCTTGTACCTCACTGATAGTAACTAATCTTCCAACTGGTTGCACTGTCACCTCCTAATGTAAAGAGAAGAAAGCAGTGAATGGACCTGCCTTGTATCTCACTGATAGTAAATAATCTTCCAACTGGTTACATGTCACCACCTAAGTGTAGGGAGAAGGAAAGCAGTGAATGGACCTGCCTGTATCTCGCTGATAGTAAACAATCTTCCAACTTGTACACTGTCAATCATATATAGGTAGAAGGAAAGCAGTGAGTGGACTGCCTTGTATCTCACTGCTAGTAACTAATCTTCCAACTGGTTACACTGTCACTCCTAAATAGGTAGAAGGAAAGCAGTGAGTGGACCTGCCTTGTATCTCAATGCTAGTAACTAATCTTCCAACTGGTTACACTGTCACCTCCTAATGTAGAAAGGAGAAGCAGAAGGACCTGCCTTGTACCTCAATGATAGTAACTAATTTTCCAACTGGTACACTGTCACCTCCTAATGTAGGGAGAAGGAAACCAGTGATGGGCTGCCGTATCTCACTGATAGTAACTAATCTCTTAACTAGTTACACTGTCACCTCCTAATGTAGGAGAAGGAAAGCAGTGAATGGATTGCCTTGTATCTCACTGACAGTAACTAATCTTCCAACTGGTTACACTTTCACCTGCTAATGTAGGTAGAAAGAAAGGGTGAGTGGACCTGTATGTATCTTACTGATAGTAACTAATCTGCCAACTGGTTACACTGTCACCTCCTAATGTCAGAGAAGGAAAGCAGTGAATGGACCGGCCTTGTATCTCACGATAGTAACAATCTTCCAACTGGTTACACTGTCACCTCATGTAGGGAGAAGGAAAGCAGTGAATGGACCCGCCTTGTACTCACTGATAGTAACTACTTTCAACTGGTTGCACGTGGACCTCCTAATGTACAGAGAAGGAAAGCAGTGAGTGGATCTGCCTTGTATCTCACTGATAGTAACTAATCTTCCAACTGGTTACATTGTCACCACCTAATGTAGGGAGAAGGAAAGCAGTGAATGGACCTGCCTTGTATCTCGCTGATAGTAAACAATCTTCCAACTGGGTTACACTGTCACCTCCTAATATAGGTAGAGGAAAGCAGTGAGGGGACCTGCCTTGTATCTCACTGCTAGTAACTAATCTTCCAACTGGTTACACTGTCACCTCCTAATGTAGGGAGAAGGAAACCAGTAAATGGACCTGACTTGTATCTCACTGATAGTAACTAATCTCTTAACTAGTTACACTGTCACCTCCTAATGTAGAAAGGAAGAAAGCAGTGAATGGACCTGCCTTGTACCTCAATGATAGTAACTATCTTCCAACTGGTTACACTGTCACCTCCAATGTAGGGAGAAGGAAACCAGTGAATGGGCCTGCCTTGTATCTCACTGATAGTAACTAATCTCTTAACTAGTTACACTGTCACCTCCTAATGTAGGGAGAAGGAAAGCAGTGAATGGACTTGCCTTGTATCTCACTGACAGTAACTAATCTTCCAACTGGTTACACTTTCACCTGCTAATGTAGGTAGAAAGAAGCGGTGAGTGGACCTGTATGTATCTTACTGATAGTAACTAATCTGCCAACTGGTTACACTGTCACTCCTAATGTACAGAGAGGAAAGCAGTGATGGACCGGCCTTGTATCTCACTGATAGTAACTAATCTTCAACTGGTTACACTGTCACCTCCTCATGTAGGGAGAAGGAAGCAGTGAAGGACCGGCCTTGTATCTCACTGATAGTAACTAATCTTCCAACTGGTTACACTGTCACCTCCTCATGTAGGGAGAAGGAAAGCAGTGAATGGACCCGCCGTGTTACCTCACTGATAGTAACTAATCTTTCAACTGGTTGCACTGTAACCTCCTAATGTACAGAGAAGGAAAGCAGTGAGTGGACCTGCCTTGTATTTCATGATAGTAACTAATCTTCCAACTGGTTACACGTCACTCCTAATGTACAGAGAAGGAAAGCAATGAATGGACCTGCCTTGCATCTCACTGATAGTAACTAAGGATGGCCGGTTCACGGATCCGAACCCGGATCCACCGCAAGATTATCCGTTCGTGAACGGCGGATTTTTCCGGATTTTCCACCTTCCGAACTTCAGAACCGTGGATTTCTCGTATTTTCGAAAATTTTTGAAATTATGAGGATTTCACGTTTTTCGAGAATTTTTTTTATTTTAATGGGTAACTAACGTAACTAATCTTCCAACTGGTTACACTTTCACCTGCTAATGTAGGTAGAAAGAAAGCGGTGAGTGGACCTGTATGTATCTTACTGATAGAACTAATCTGCCAACTGGTTACACTGTCACCTCCTAATGTACAGAGAAGGAAAGCAGTGAATGGACCGGCTGTATCTTCACTGATAGTAACTATATCTTCCAACTGGTTGCACTGTGACCTCCTAATGTACAGAGAAGGAAAGCAGTGAGTGGACCTGCCTTGTACCTCACAGATAGTAACTAATCTTCCAACTGGTTGCACTGTCACCTCCTAATATAAAGAGAAGGAAAGCAGTGAATGGACCTGCCTTGTATCTCACTGATAGTAACTAATCTTTCAACTGGTTACACCGTCACCTCCTAATGTACAGAGAAGGAAAGCAGTGAATGGACCTGCCTTGTATCTACTGATAGTACTAATCTTTCAACTGGTACATTGTCACCATCTAATGTAGGAAGAAGGAAAGCAGTGAATGGACCTGCCTTGTATCTCACTGATAGTAAATAATCTTCCAACTAGTTACACTGTCACCTCCTAATGTAGTTAGAAAGAAAGCAGTGAAGGACCTGCCTTGTATCTCACTGATAGTAACTAATCTTCCAACTGGTTACACTGTCACCTCCTAATGTAGATAGAAGGAAATCAGTGAGTGGACCTGCCTTGTATCTCACTGCTAGTAACTAATCCTCCAACTGGTTACACTGTCACCTCCTAATATAGGTAGAAGGAAGCAGTGAGTGGACCTGCCTTGTACCGCACAGATAGTACTAATCTTCCAACTGGTTACACTGTCCATCCTAATGTACAGAGAAGGAAAGCAGTGAATGGACCTGCCTTGTATCTCACTGATAGTAACTAATCTTCCAACTTGTTACAGTCCAGGGGCACTTCTAGGGTTTCTGCTGCCTGAGCCAAACTTTTGAATGCCGCCCTTGATTATTTCCAGGCCTGCTGCGAAGCTGCTGTTTTAAAGTGGTGACTCAGCAGGGCTTTAACTAACCCAACTAGTCTAACCTTTCCCTAACAAACTAACTTAAGCTAACCTAAATATATAAAATTATTTTAACAACATCATATCTGTTACTAAGGAAAATTCCTTTTTTTTCTTGACCAGTCAAGGGAAAAAACATTTATTTCCTACCACTGCCTGTCTGCCGCCTTTCTTTTTCAGTGCAGGGGTGCCGCCTGAGACAAATGTCTCACTCTGCCTAATGGTAGAATTGGCCCTGTGTTAAACTGTCACCTCCTAATGTAGGGAGAAGGAAAGCAGTGAATGGACCTGCTTTGTATCTCATTGATAGTAACTAATCTAACCAACTGGTTACACCGTCAGTCACCTCCGAATGTACAGAGAAGGAAAGCAGTGAGTGGACCTGCCTTGTATTTCACTGATAGTAACTAATCTTCCAACTGGTTACACTGTCACCTCCTAATGTACAGAGAAGGAAAGCAGTGAATGGACCTGCCTTGTATCTCACTGATAGTAACTAATCTTCCAACTAGTTACACTGTCACCTTCTAATGTAGGGAGAAGCACTTGGGCAAATTTCAAATTTGGGGATGGACATGCAGCTGCCCTTTAAATAGTTGGCAAGTCAAATCAGTGACTTCCTAATGGGTTGGTAAATTAAGATTTTTATTAGGACAAATCTCACACAATATTTTATATCTTGCATCCCCTGCATGTTTGGGTTTTTTAAACTCACTTATTTTCAATACTTCCCTCGAATGTAACATTCGAATTCAATAACCCCTAAATGTATCCTTCGAATTTGGTAATCCTCGAATGTAGCCTTTGATTTAGGTAACCCTGGCATGTAGTGTTCGGTAACCCCCGGATGTAGAGTTCAGTAACCCTCATATTGTCCATAACCCTTGAATGTAGTATGCAGAAACACGACAATTGCACAATCATGGGGAAGTTAGTGTTTAAATGAGATTTGGTGATAGTGACATGTTCCTCAGACCATTTCCCAGGTGCCACAGCCATTTACAGTAAGTTACCATTGCTTTTAAAAAATGTTTTCTCGTTGACTTTAATTGACTTTTTCTGAAGTTCGGAGGTTCGGTAATGAACCAAATTTCAGTTTGGCCACCTCTAATTGTCAGATGGACCAGCTAAGATTCTCATTTTCATCCAACTTACTTATAATTATAGCTGGACCCGAGTTCAATCTAAACTTTCATAGTTCAGACGAACTTCAACTATTCGAACTTTCTTAACTACAAACTTGTTCGGTTTTCTAAACTCGCGGATGCATTTTTAATAATTACCAAATTTAAGTACCATTTGCTAACCCTCGATTTTGGCTGTAACCCTGCGTTTCAGTAATAACCCTCTAATGTATACTTCAGTAACCCTCAAATGTATTGTTCAAATTCGTTAACCCTCGAATGTATCGTTCAGTAACCCTGAATGCATCATTCAAATTTGGTAACCCTTGAATGTAATGTTCGATTTTCAGTAAGCCTTGAATGTACCATTCGAATTCGATTACCCTCGAATGTATCTTTCGGTAACCCTTGAATTTGCCATAACATTCGAAAGTGGAAACCTGTCAATCGCTTGATCGTGGGGAAAGAAAAGTTTAAACAAGTTTTGGTGATAGTGACATGTTCCCCAGACCATTTCCCAGGTGCCACAGCCATTTACAGTAAGTTACCATTGCTATTTTATTTGTAATTAAGCTGAAATTTTCAAACTCTCTTCTTCTATTAACTTAAATAGGTTAGTTTCCGAGCGTCTGAACTTTTACTGAAGTTTGGAAACAAACCGAACTTCAGGAAGTTGGTCCATCTCTATTTATAATGAAGTTTGACAGCTTCAACTGAGCAAGTAGATACATGTGAAGTTGGTTAGAACGGTGTTATAGTTCTGTCTGAGGTCTTGTTGAGTAGAGCAGTTAATTTTTTGTTTTGATAGGTAAAGGGTTATTACTTTTTAAATATATTATTAGAACTTTCTGTGAAAATCTATTTCCCTTTTAAATCTTATCCCTAAAAATATTTACCACAGTTTGTTAACTACAGAAAGGAGCCTTGGGGTAATTCAGAAAGGCTGAGGGTCGGAGCTTCAGAATAGAATGAGAATGTCTTTCTCCCATGAGTCTTAGGGGCTTGATTTAAAATCACTATGCTGCTGTCACTCATCATTTGCCATATATATAAGTAAAGCTGAGTACAGGGAAAATTCCAACTGTACAGATCGGCCCTTTCTGGTTAATGTGTGTACTGGGAGAATTACAAGTTTCAGATGCTGATGAACATTCGGTGTTGGCATCAGAAATGGTCTATGTGGACCTAAAATTTCTCTCAGACACAACCGGCTCTCTTTACTGTATTATGCAGAGCCGCCTGTGATCATTAGGGTGTATGGCAACAATCCTCCTAATACTTTATATAACGAGACCATTCGGGACATCTTTAAAAGAATCTTACAGATTAGTACTGAGAGTACCCGGCTTAAGACCAATCCAGGGGTGCCCCCTCCATGAGGAAGGAAAAATCTTATGTAACTTGCAAAGGGAGTATCTGCTCTGACAGCGACTGTTACTACAACAAAATTAATAGATATTGTTTTTTATAATATGGTAATTTTTTTTCCATTGTTACAGTTACATTTGCTCAGAAATGTATTTTCAAGCTATTCCTAGTAAGGAATAGTGAAGTTACCATTGTTTACATTGTACCCGTAGAGAAGAAGGGCCAACAAAGTCATGAGGAATGTTCTCTCCAAGGTGACCTGCTCAGATTTAACTTTCCTTTTCCATGTCTTCCCTTTCCCATATTGTCAGCAGTGCTCTAAATATAGCAAACTTTGTACGTGAATTTACACCAAGGCCAAGGAAAATTAACCTTAAAGGATAACGATCATGTGTATAAAGTTTTTTTAAAAATACAGTTAAAATGGAAAGTACTTGGGACAGATTTATAGGACTGGTATTTCCTACCTCCCAATATTGTTTCTGTGAGGAGCACCAGTCCAAAGAAAACTGATTCTGACAGTCTTCCTCCTGGCTTCAGCACTATCTTTAATACAGGAATAGTCCAGGACTAGCCTGGCAAATTCTAACTGTATATGCTGTAGCTCCCCAACCAAACCATATTGTAAAGTAGGAATAATCAATCCTACCTCCCTGCTCTAGGTACATTCCATTTTTAATAAGTTAACTTTTAGAGTATAGTAATCCTGAGCTAATTCCCAACCTAAAGGAGGCATGAACCCCAACAATTTTATTAAACCTAAACAAACAAACAAAATTTGATCATAGATCAAGCTCCTCCTCTTACATCCTCCACTGCAGCTGCACTGCCTTCCTAATATCATTCAATTTAGGTTTGGGGATTGGGAAACAATTAAATTACAGCTTTTGTAGCTACAGCCAAATCCTTCCTTAAACTATAGACATCTTGGTTTGTGTAATGTTGTCCAGACCACCAATATTAATAACTAATAGCTAAGTTCAAATAATTCCCAATGTAATTAACAGTGCTCCTTTCTGAATTTGGTTGAAAGTCACTTGAAAAATTTGCTCCACCTCTTTTTCCCAAGCTCCTCTACTGCTCTCCCAAACTGCCAAAATCTGTAATTAGTACTAACCCATGGAGGGTCATGTGGGCAGGAAAGAATTAGTAAGAATTAGCAAAGATTAAAGGGCATGCCCACCCCCAAAACGAAAATTTGTGCTGGCCCCACTGTGTAGTATATATAAAAAATCCTTACCATACACCTCTGCTCCTTATGGTTCTTCTGCTGTGCATGTTCAAAGTCCCAGAAAGTGAGGAGTAGAAGCTGTCTGATTCACTGTGTGGCATCCGGTGCCTGCTACTTCTTTGCCCTCAGTAAGGATTCTGGTGTGTACAGGGGAGCACTCCCCCTCCCTTCCTCCCACCCTCCGGATCCCTTCAGGCTGCTTCATCCCCTACCCATAAAAACCCTTTTCTGTAGTGTAGGTCACCCCAGTCCACACCTAACTGCCATGTTAATTTTTTTAAAACAAGCCCAGGGAATATAGTTATGATCCTTACTTCCCTCAGATCTCTGTATAGCCGGCCAATCACAGATGCAGCTACCGGTCCAGGCCCTATTTGCTACTTTCAGAAATGAGAGACTGGGAAATAGAGAGCTGAGGGAACGAATAATCGTAAGTTTATTACAAGGGCTTTAGTTAAACAATGTAAAGCAAGATATTTTGCCTTTGATACCAACTATAAATATCTGAATACTATGGCCCATTCTCTTAGTACTCCTAAGTTTCAAGAAATTAGTTACATGACCGCCATATATAATTTTCCTTAAAGGGCAGACAGCCCATAGTACCATACAGAAATGGGTTGTTGAATTCCAATCCTCACTGGAATCTCTGTTGTAAACTGAACATCTAAACCGTCTGTTACGAACATCCTTAACCAGATACTGAGATAGCAACATCCAATGGGAAATGCAGTCAAATCGGTTAGAAATGGACACAAATGCCTGGCAGAAATGTACAGAAACATTGGGTGAGGCCCTCATCCTCAGTGTCAACTATTTTTAGCCTTTTTATACATAGGTCCAAATGCACCATTAGCGATTCCATAAACAAGTAGTAAAGTGTAGTAGCAATAACACGGGACTGTAGCTGTGTGAAACAAGAATTTTATTTAAAGGATAAGTGCACTGTAATATCAAGTTATGTTCATTTGGAAGCTGCAGCTTTAAAAATACTGTTGCCATATTTTCTTATTACCTATGCCCCTCCAGAGCCTAGCTTTGTGCTTTGGAAGTTGCTGACATCTTGTTACTGGTTTGCTAAATGTTAAGCTCCGCCCCTCTGAGATTTCCTCTGCTTTCTCCTGCTTGAGCCTCAAACAGTAATGCCTGTGAGTTCCGTGCTCTCTCCTGCTTGAGCCTCAAACAGTAATGCCTGTGAGTTCCGTGCACTCTCCTGCTTGAGCCTCAAACAGTAATGCCTGTGAGTTCCGTGCACTCTCCTGCTTGAGCCTCAAACAGTAATGCCTGTGAGTTCCGTGCACTCTCCTGCTTGAGCCTCAATCGATAATGCCACAGGAGAGTGCAGGGAACTCACAGGTATTATCGATTGAGGCTCAAGCAGGAGAGTGCATGGAACTCACAGGCATTACTGTTTGAAACTCAAGCAGGAGAAAGGAGAGGAAACCTCAGAGGGGTGGAGCTTAACATTCAGCAAACCAGTAACCAGATGTCAGCAACTTCCAAGGTACAAAGGTAGGCTCTGGAGGGACATAGGTAAAAAAAAAAAAAAATGGCAACAGTATTTTTAAAGCTGCAGCTTCCAAATGAACATGACTTGATTTTACAGTGCACTTATCCTTTTACACTGAAACATGTTTGAGTATTAAATAAAATTCTTGTTTCACACAGCTACAGTCCTGGCTACAGTCCTGTGTTATTGCTACTACACTTTACTACTTGTTTATGGACTTGATTATCCAGCATGGTGGACACTGGAAAAGTGTAGAGCACTGGATTCATCGCTCTGTGTTCCTGGATACCCCTACCTGCTTAGGAATAGACTTTGAGCACCATTAGCAATATGTTTCATTTTATTCTTAGAAAAGTAACCAGTCTGTATTTGTTACAATGCGGCAGCCTAATTTGATTATTTGATTTGATTGATTTTGATGTGACCTATCAATTCATAAAGGGATCCTAAATCCTTCTTCCGAGAATATATATTACATGAAGTCTTGCCTGTCTATAGTATTTTCATATTTAAGATTGATTCTTACAATTGACCTTCAAATTTAACAGACAGAGAACTAAAATACCAAACCATATGAGGTAATGGCTTCTAACATTAGTGTAGCCTCTGGGTATTTTCCCATTTTTAAGACAGGTAAGGTAAGCGCAAGACCAGACCAGTTGACAGGTCATTAGCTTTAGCTTAGACTGTTTACTTCTATTTACTTCCAGTCATTTTAACTAAAGGTGAAGGTAGCAGCTCCTTCAGTCAACATTAGAAAAAGCCAAAGCAGTTTCTACATTGGAGAATGATTAGAGAGATCATTGCTCTTACACTGGAATTGGTCCCATGATGGTTCCCCAAGATAAAGTCTATTGGCAAACAAATGTCAAAATGGAACATAAGGGTTGATCTCAAATGTGATTAAAGTTTGTAAGGTGAAAGTGATTGACCTACTAATTAGAGATCGAGAACTTCCTAAAGTTCGATTCGTTATATATAGTTCTATAGTTCCAAAACAAACCCATTCAAGTCAATGGGAGTCAAATAGTTTGATAAGTTCTAATAAGATAAAGCTAAAGAATGTCAACACTCTAAACATTAACTTTTTAAAAATGGAAAGTACCCGGGACAGGGAGGTAGGATTGATTGTTCCTAGTCCAGGTTAGTCCTGGACTATTCCTGTATTAAAAATAGTGCTGAAGCCAGGAGGAAGACTGGCAGAAACATTTTTTTTTTGGGCTGGTGCACCTCACAGAAACAATCCCTGTCCCAACTTTTAAGTTTAACTTTTTTTCAGTTAAACTTCATACACGTGATAGTTATCCTTTAACAGTAGAAAGATCTAAAGACCCCTAATAACAATCCTGCACACTCTTTTGGTATGTATAGAAATCCTTTAATATGAACAGGGAAAATGTAATATCGAAAAAAGCTCCACATTAAGATAAAAACATTTAAAAAATGAATATATACAATCCTCTAACTTGTCTCAGCCATAATACATCACTATAATAAAGTGCAGTGTAAACAAAGTAAGTAGGAGAAGGGTTAACCCTGGATTTACATATACAGTAAACGTCAGACTACTTATCTGTCTCAAAAAATACTGGTCAAATAGTCAGGGACAGGCAGGTGCAGTAGACCGAAAATGTGGCTGAAAATAGCATCCAAACAATTGCCAGGGCAGAAAACACACAACTCTGCTTGATGGGGCTGGACATGAGGTGTAAATATGTCAGAGAGTTTGGAAAACCCAAAATCTTGTAGTTTGGAAAGTTCTAAAAAGTCGGAGTTCGTAGGAACTATTAAAGTTCGGGTCAAGCCCATCTTTAGTACTTAATATTCAAATTTCTTTTTATTTTGTTTCTTTGCATGAAATCTAAACCTCCTTATCCTTTACTAAATTTTGCTTATTATATAAACATACAAAGATTTGATTGGATAGTAGAGTAAAGCTTGATGGTCTGTCTGCTCCAGCTTCAGCCTCTCCCTCTTTCTGGGGCCATGTACATGGGAAACATGCTTCTTGCACAGTGATTCTTCTCATTGTCCAGGTCCTGGACAGTAGCAGACCCTTCATTCTGCAAGTATTTGGCGGGATCTAATTTACCTAGAATTATAGATACTCATCCTGGGTACATTAGAAAGGGTATGTTTGAGGATATAATCGTCCAAAAAAGTATGTAAACAAAAAATAACAACATCTGCATATGTGTGTGTATTCACCAACTGAACTTACTGCAATCCAATATTTTTGACACAATCCTCCACTCACAAATGCTAATATTTGTTTAATCTAATTTTACATGCTTGGCCTCCTTCACAAAGAAGCAAGCTGATTTGGAAAATCAACAAAATAGGTTGTAGACACCCCTAAGCCAGCAGTAGATGCACCAATAATATCATTCTAAATTATTAGTAGGTGTATGATGACCAGGTGACTGTTGTCCAACAGAATAGTCCCATGGCAAACCATTGTTTGGAGTTATTTACAAATGCTAACTACCTATTGGCATAAAGAGAGGCCCACTCCCCTATTACATTAAGGTTCGTACACACGTGCGATCTCGGGTCCTGACCCGCGGCGCACAATGTGTCCGAACGTTCGTTTTGGCCGATAATCGCTCCATGTACGGGCCCTTTATCGGGCGAAACGGGCGGTCGTTCGGAGATCCGGTTGGTCGGGCAACGATCCCATAAGGGCCGATTATCGGTCGAAACTAATATTCTGACACACGTGTGTACGAGGCTTTAGTAAACGAATGGCTTGTCTTTCTGTTGGTCCTTCTTTAATGTCAATCATAGTCAAGCAATGATTGTGATGGATCACTAGTTTGGGGAAAAAAGAAACAAACATACTTTATGTGTATGACCAGCTTTACTTTACAATAAGACATTTATATTGCTCTGTAACGTTGCTACATTGTAAGTTTATAATGTCTATTCATCCACTGACATTTTCTATGACTGCTCCACCTTTGTTGTGTATCTGTCCTTCATTACTAGAGAAGCCTGCTCATTCTCCAGGAACCAGTTTTGCCCAGAGATGTAAAATTCTTTGCAGCTGTCCTGAACGCCACAGTCAAAACAAATGGATGGGTAGCTAGAAACCTTGAGGCAAACATTTAAGTAATGGGTTAGACAAATGGCCTTGAACAATAAGAAAAATACATAGTAATCGAGACAGGTCAAATGCATCCATTCATCAACTTCAACCCTTTGTACTCACTATTGCTATTTATCTTCAAGTTTATCCAAAGGAAAGGGAAAAACACATGAAGTCATATATAATTGAAACTATGGAGAAAATATTCTTCCAACCAGGTTGTCAGACTGGTCTCTGTGTTCCTTTCCATAACCTTAAATGTTGCTAAAACAAAAATATATAATCAACATGTTTATTGACACTATCATAGCCAGGAGCACTGTGCTATCACTTAGATCTTTTACAGTAATTTAAATTGACTGAAAGAAGCAAAAGTTAAGCTACATATTAATGTTGTTTGGGATTGTTAGACACAAGTCAGCATCAGCATAGCCAATACCTGTGACTAAGGTTGCGTACACACCACCAAAATATCGACCCAGTTAACTGGTGGTTGGAGATTAGCCAATTGGTTGAAATATCAGCCCATGTGAACCTAGCTGAAAGTTGTACAAACCTTAATGGTGGAACCAGTAGTTTCAACCTGAAACCTAAATCCTGTACATCCTTACCTGTGACAGGCAATATACAACAAAAGATATATGTTAGCACAAGAGAGACATCCCTAACTCCAAATGAAACAAACTTACTGTAGCATCTATATATAGCACAAACATTGTCACCAAATAGTGGTGATAAAATGATCAATATAAAAAAAGAGGGTACTTGGTGCTCCTGTAAGCATATGCAGGGGAATAATTCAGGACTGAGCTCATACAACTTGGTGTGGGGCTATAGAAAGCGACATAGGAAATACCTTAAACAGGCAATTTCCTGGCCTTTGTAATCAGATTAATGCAGTTTCTGGGGTTCATTTTGTGGTGAGTGGGAATTCAACTGGGTAGAAGAGAGATAGGCTGGGTACACACAGGCAGATTTTTTGTCCCAATTCCATCACTTCCGTGTATCGGTTGATTGAGGCGAAAAATCTGTGCTGCTTTCGGCCGCTGCCACTATTGCTGCAATTTATACCGTCCGAGCGTTCGCTATGAGTGAGACAAAATATTCCTTTGTGTGTGCCCAGCCTAAAGTGACAATTTTCGAGTCATAAGTATATGCAATGTGCTGAGTTCAGGCACTATTTTCACCCTTCTGAAGGGCAGGTGACAGGGGTACTCAGAAGTAAGTGTAGTAAATTGGTAGGGAATGAGGGCTTTGAGTGTGGGGCTCAAAGACCAATGGTTCACTGCTCTAGTCCTCTCTGTCTCCTCTCGATCCATCAACAATGAGTCTTCCTATTGGCCCTATCACGAACCCAGAAGAGGGACCAGAGCAGCAAGAGAAAGTTTAGATAAACAACCCTGCTTATCTAAAAAGAGCCCAGGTGTTTAGGTCCACCCTGGGAACAATCCATGGGAAGAAGAAGGAAAGGTGTGTGTGTAAGTATAATTTACTATAATTATAATACGCTATGTCTATGCCATCTCATGTTAATGCCATGTCTATGCCATCTCAAGTTAACGCCATGTCTATGCCATCTCATGTTAACGCCATGTCTATGCCATCTCATGTTAACGCCATGTCTATGCCATCTCATGTTAATGCCATGTCTATGCCATCTCATGTTAACGCCATGTCTATGCCATCTCAGGTTAACGCCATGTCTATGCCATCTCATGTTAACGCCATGTCTATGCCATCTCATGTTTATGCAGTGGTGACTTGTAAAGCTAAGCACTGATTACATTTTATTCCTTTAAAGGGGACCTTGTGTCTTTCCATAGGTCTTGATGGTGATGGAGTGAGGGAGCAGAGCAGGATGGACTGACAAGGGGAAATGTAATCAATTTTTAAGGCTCGTACACATTTTGAGCGAGGCACAACCCCCGACGGCAGAGCGGTACACCCGTCGAACGACCCCCGACCAAGTGCATACACATGGACGATTCTCGGCCAAAACGGCCATTTGTTGGGTGTACCGCTCTGCCATCGGGGGTTGTGCCTCGCTCAAAAATCGAGCGTGTGTACGAGCCTTTACAACTGATCTACTGTATACCCAGGGGTAAGGACCTAAATCAGGGGTGTAACTACCAGGAGAGCAGGGAGAGCAACCACAGGGGGGCCTTGGAGCCAAGGGGGGTCCCATCTTCCTGTTTTTCCTATGACAGTTATAGCTTCCTAGAAAACCACTGTGGATGAAGCACGGAGAGTGGCACCATAATAGTTTTGCTAGGGGGCCCAGTGATTCCTACTTATGCCACTGACCTAAACTGCTTGGTCCTCACTCCTGGGGACATTTAAAGGTGGGAGTTAGTAAAGTTAGTAAAGTTCCCCTAAAAAAATTTGTTTAGTTCATAGGGTCCCAAGCTCCTCGGATTACCAGTGAATGCACATTCCAGCTGTCATCTTTAACCAGCCCTCCGAATTGCTGACTTAAACTCAAAAAGTTATTGTAATTTATTTCTTCTTCAACCAATCAACTACATACATACAACACAATACATACAATTCCTTTTAGTAAATATGTAGATTGCGGTTACTGCTCCAATTTTAATTCTGGCTGGCGCAGACACGTCTAGAAATAAAACATTTAACGGGAATAACAGAGAAGTTATATCAGCTTACAGCAAGCTCATATCTTACAATTCTATCAAACTGTAATTAAGTCTTGAAGTTATTTTTGACATACAGTTTTCTTTCTGAGCTGCATTTCTGTCTTTCTTGGACCATTATAAACCATTCCCATCTGTTCCCTAGACTTGTTTTTGAAAAAATAAAAACACATTTCAGACAGATAGTGATTGTGTGAATGATTAGGAGGGGGAAAAGGTTTTGAACCTTTCATTGAAATATTACTATCGACCGCGAATGTCTACAATGTAGAGAAATAATAATAGTCTTAGAAAAAAATTACTTTCTTTTTATTTAAATAGACACCTGGACTTCAATTGCTAATTAGCAAAACATCAATCATTTCATTAAAGCTGGGTACACACAGTACAGATCAGTGAAAGATGACAGACAGGATCTGCAAGATCTTTCAAAGATCTGCATACACACAGTCCCGAGCGTTCTCCCTATGAACATCATATACATATCATAGGGAGAACACTCGGGACTGTGTGTTTCCATTGGCCGCGCTAGACTCCTCTATAGGGAGTCTAGCATGGGCAATGGAAATTTTCGGTCTTTCCCGCAATCTTCCGGCGGCTCGTTCGGGAAACGAAAGTACACACAGTAACGATAAAGCCCCAATACCGTCGGATCCGACGGTATTGGGGGTTCATCGTTACTGTGTGTACCCAGCTTTAGTCATCGCATGAGGTCATTTAAGGCCAAGGTAGATATACACTGTCCAACAGGAAATAGAGTAGCTAAACCTCCAAAAGCACAAAGTAAAATAGCTAATACATGAGTCACCCAGAGCCAGAACAGCACAATCCTTCAATCATGTTCATGCCCCCAAACACAGTTTTTGCAATACTTAAAGGGCATATCCAACCTTAAAGCAAAAAAAAAGGTTACATCATTTATCTGCCCACAACCCCAACTTTTTACCAGGTTATAACATGCATTTATTTTACCTGATACTGTATTTAATGACAAGTTCTATTACATTCTAGCAAAGATATCTGCCAGAATGGGGACAATGATTATCCTTAAATATTTGGGGTTGGGGTAGGAAACTGACAATTGACCATTTGTTTTTGTTTTCATTTTAAGGGTCAACATTCCCTTTATTTTTCCTTGGTGCTCCTGAGTAGAGATGGCTGAACTTGCTTGGCCATCATTTTGCTTTAGAACTTCAATAAAAGTTCTATAGTTCGAAAATGGACCCATTAAAGTCAATAGTTAACTAACTTTCTAACTTTCCTCACGATCAGGCAGTTGTTGGGCTTCCCTATTGAATTTTTGAGGGCTACCCTAATTGGTCGCCACATTCGAAGGTTATCACTGAATTTGAGTGTTAGCAAATGTGTTAGCCGTGTTCGAGTGTCATGGGCAAATTTGAGGGTTAGCGAATGCCAAGTTTGAGTGTTATGGGCGAATTCGAGGGTTATTGGGGTATTTACCGCACACCACATTAGAGGGTTACTGAACGGCAATAACGCTAGAATGTAGGCAACATTAGTAGTTTGAAGAGTTCTAAAAAGTCAGAATTCCTACAAACTCATAAAATCCAGCTCAAACTTGGGTTTGAGTTCTAGTTCATCCCTTCTCCTGAGTCCATCTATTTTATCTTTAACTACTCTATGGAAATCGATCTTTTGTTATGACAAAGCTTGGTGGTCACCTAGGAAGATACATTATCATTAGCCGGGGGATTTAAAGTGAGATGGCCAATCCTGATTATAGTTGGTGTCTTGGTCATCACAGACTCATTTGGAAAGATGAAATAAATTTCCCTATTGCAACTTATCTGCACTCATTCCCACAATGTATTAACCACTTTGCTACTATTATTACATCATGTGAACGCAAGTGGTTAAGTTGGAATCTTTTGCACGATTTTAAAGCCACAATTGAAAAGGCTTTCAGTTTCATGCAAAAAACGATTGGAAAAATCATCACCAATATTATATATCGATTGCACTCCAAAAATCTTTGAAAATGGCTCAGGCAATGCAAAATGAGTACAAAACCCATGCTAACCCAATAGTACATTGTGTAATGTGGGTTTTGCTTTCCCCCGGACCCTGTTTTGGGCACCAATTTTTGTAGTCCATGTCCCACTTATACCACTTTTCATTTTGCACCAAGAAATAACATTTACAGGTCAGTACTAGAGATGGCCGAACTCCATAAAGTTCAGTCCTTCTTCAGTAAAAGTTCGAAAGTTCGAATTCGGACCCATTAAAGTCAATGGGGGAGTGATAGTTCGAAAAATCGGAAAAACAAACTAGTTCGAACCCGAACTAGTTTGAATAGGTCGAGTGCGTCTGAACTCTTAAAGTTCGGCTCGAACTCGGGTTCGAGTTCGGTTTTGTGTCCATCTCTAGTCAGTACAAGTTTTATGTGTATTAAAAAAAACACGAAAACAGTAAGATTGCTCTGATTGTGATGGAACTGAACCATTAACACTGCTACTTTATTTTGCTTTGAAAACAAAATAGATAATAGGGGACAAAGCAGGTAGAGTGACCTAAAAATATCCACTATGTAAAACAGAAAGATAACTGGGGGAGAAACAAAAGGATATTAACCAAGGTCGTCACGTTCTATCCTTATTGTTCCTGTCCGAACTTGCCACCTTAACCTCTCTATTGTCAGAATATTGCTACTTCTCAAAACTGCCATTAATCATTAAGCAAAAGTAATAAACCCCTGGATCACATGACAGGTTTAAATACCGGTGCCTTGTGCTAATTACACACACACATTATAAGAGGTGAGAAAAAAGGGTCAAATGCACATGCAGCACACACCAATTAGCTAATGGATAATGATCAGTGGGGTTGACCTATACGTTTCAAAGAGACCTACTTTTCTCTACATTACAAAACTCCTTTCATGGGAATATAGGAATATTTCCAAGTGGTATAATAGGAAAGTCTGAAGAAAAAGGATTTCCCTATATCAATCTATATAGGAGATTTCCTGATACACTAGTATTTCCTTCAATTCAACTGACATTGTTTTAGGCGAAAGCTGACCATACACATGGCCGATATTCAGCAAATTTGTTAAATTGTTAGTTTGTGTAATGCCTTCTAAGTTATTCTACATTTTCTCTCCCATTTTGAAAAATCAGTTTATTTCATACCCTTTGCTGTTCCTTGCTGTTAACATAGTGAGCTGACATTTCAGGTTCTAACAGTCCTTATTCTTCCCAGGATGCACCACTTCCTTGGAATGTTCCTAACAGTAATTTCTACTGATTGGCTGTTGGATGGGTCAAACATGCTCAGATCTCTACTGAGCAACTGAATCCACCCAGGCACTGGGTCAAGGGCAAAACCATAATGGTCTCTACTAGGGGTCCTGCAAACAGGAAGTCAGTATTTCGGTTGCATTTATTTATACACAGACAAAATGCTGAATTGGCAGATTAAGGTCAGTGCAAATACATATGCTTTTCAGAAAAAAGAGCAGTATTTTTCTGAAAAGCATATGTATTTGCACTGAACTTCCCCTTTAAGGGTGGACACTCCCGTTAAACCGGGACTCCCCTTGATCACATTGTATTATAAGTGACCCAGGCACTGTCCGATTTTAGCTGACAGTTTTTCCCCAATCTATATATATGGTAGTCTATTTGACTGGGAATTAATGACATCTGATGTTGTGAGGTTACCTATTGCAGCCTATTTAAGACAGCACAATAGGATTAAAGAAGATTTAAAGATAATATAGGGAATAATGCACCCCCTACTGTAAATTATAAGGATATTAGAAGTCACAGAGGAGTTCCATGACCATGTAAAAGCACAAGGCCGCAGGCCGAGTGCCTTTTATACAGGGCGCGGAACTCCAAGGTGACTTCTAATTCCCTGTATATTTTACAGTAGGGGGTGTATTATTTAGTATAATCCACCGCCTCATTTGAGAACCATACAGGCCCTTGCCTTGCCCTCTCCTCTCCCCCTGTCTCACTTCCCCCAGCTCCATTTACTTTCCCCTTTAGGTTTACACTGCCTTACCCTCTTCTCTCCCCCTTGCCTCCCTTCCCCCACCTCCGTTTACTTTTCCCTTTACGTTTACCGTGTTAGCATTCTGTATCACTCAGTTACGTGGCTTCCGCACCACTGTGTATGGCGCGGCTCCACCTTTTCCTTTTACATGTAAAAGAAAGGTGGAGCCGCGCCATACACAGTGGTGCTGAAGCCCGTAACTGAGTGATACAGATGCAAACACGGTAAACGTAAGGGAAAAGTAAACGGAGGTGGGGGAAGTGAGGCAGGGGGAGAGAAGAGGGTAAGGCAGTTCCGGAAAGTTATAATCGGCGCGCTACTACGTAGTAGCGCGCCGATTATATAGTGGATAATGTACCCTCTACTGTAAATTATACAGGAACTCCGAGGTGCCTTCTAATATCCATATGAATTTACAGTAGGGGGTACATTATCCATTATAACCCACCCTCCCCCTTTTATAAACAAACCCATGGTTATTGTGCAGTCCACAGGCTGCTGTATAAGTCACAGGCTACACACACACACACACACACACACACACTCACACACACTCACACACACTCACACCACACCTTCTTTCCTCTCCTGCCTCGTGTCAGTGTGTTGTTTCTGCACAGGCATTAGAGGGCCAGCTTACCCCTTCTCCTCCTGGCAATCACGGGTCCTGATTAGACCACCCACCTGCTTCTTTCAGTGCTCCGGACAGGACAGCTTAGACCGCACCTCTCCTGCTTCCTCCTGGATTCCCTCACACACACCCGGCTGAAGATGAAAGGGTAACGGCTTTGAGGTACTTCCGTGTTATTATCGGCGTGCTACTGCGTAGTAGCGCGCCGATTATAGGGATATTATTTACAGTTTATCCCCATAGGGAACCATGGAAGGGGTGGGTTATAAGATTATTATTTACAGTTTGGCCCCATAGGAATCCATGGAAGGGGTGGATTATATATAAATAATCTATAATTCACAAGACAGCTGTACATCCCATAACAGCAGGTGTTTGTAAATTAAATTATCCAGGTTTCTATGCAGAGAGTTCTGCCCTCGCACCAGTGTGTGTACTGGACACTTATACATTGACACATTCATGGTGAGTTCTCTCCTGGGTAATGAGAAGTTGCAGACTTTTGTTCAATTGGAAATAAAACATCCCTAACCCTGGGGTAACATGTCAGAGTTCATTGGAAAGTATGAGGCTGCAAAGCAATAGGTTACACAAAACAGATTCTGGTATCTAATAAACCAAACTGGCACGGTTCATTCTGTGGAATTTATTGAATCCTTTGTTTTTTCTACCACGAGTTTCGACTTTTTTATTTTTTCCAAACTTTCAGTATTTTCCGATTTTCGGAAATTCTAGAAATTCCCCCAGATCCTCGGAATATCGAAACCGGCAGTTCCGAAGCTACACCAAGTTCATTTCCAAACCAGGGACTCTCCTTGATCACATTGTATCAGAGCTCTTTTACCTGTATAACAAAATGAGCTTGTGAGTCACCAAAGGATTTCTAATATCCGTACCAGAATCTGTGCCTGTAATTATATCAAAAGTCACTTGCTTGTAAACGGTTAAAACGCCCTGTAATATTAGCAGATAATGGAAATGAGGCCAGATATTATTTTAAATGGCCATAAAAGAGGAAACGGTTTATGTTCTTTAAGTGAATTACAGCAGTAGATTTCAATCTCTTTATGAATACATTTATGTAGGACATTACATTTCATTTGCAACATCCTGGTACAAGACAGCACAGCCTCCAACATTCCCCCTTTATAGAAACAACATGGTGCAGATCTGCAGGGGAGATAATAAAGCAAACCTGATCTTAGCACAGCTCTGTGCAATATACATCTCAATAGTGTTCCTGAAGGTGAAGGTTATAAAATTGTTAAGCTGGGTACTAGTGGGTTAATATTTCGACCCAATCATCTTGTCACAGCAAGGCCACAATGTTGTTAGTCTTGTCAAAAATCACCGCCGCTGATATTTTGTCTGACTGGACATGCCTTCCATAGACCCTCCAAAATTTTAATCAAACTTTTGCTGAAGGATTAACCAACATCGTCTGGTGCTGGACGAAAAAGTATCTCAATGATATTGAAACCTCATCGACCAAAATACCGATCAGTTGGTTCAAAATATCAGGTTGCGTGTACCTTAGATAATCATGGCATCATAATCTAAAAGAAAGGAGGCATAAAAAAACATGGACCTTTTGTTCCCTAATGCAATTAGGATAATCTATGGGCGGTGACCATTCACTAGACATCTCACTATTCGAATTTCTTTCTATGCTCCTGTAATGCTGGAGCACATGCCAGGTCAGTTTATTTTTTTTCCGGTTGACATTTAATTGCAAAATGAATGGGTCAGGAAGGGGAATGTCAGGGGGAAGTCAGAAGGGAGTTTTAGACATTTGATATACTAAAACGTTGAATCCATGAAATGTCTAATACCTTAAAGGACAGATTCAACAACCCAGACAAAAATGTTACCCAAAAGCAAGGATTCCCCCAAAACACTAGTATGGCATTACTTACCTGAGAGAAGATATCCTCCTTGAGGTCTGCCAGTCCCTATTCTAATTTATACCACTCTTCTGGGTGTTACCCATCAGTCACAGCTATGAATGTGATGACACAGGCAATGACTTACCATGGCATTTTAAAATAGTGACCGGTGGACTTTATGAAGAATATCTTCCTTCAAGAATGCTGGGGAGCCAGGTAAGTATAAGGATAATAGGGTTTGGAGGTTTCTTAAAAGTGTGTTTCTGAAGCAGATTTTATCGCTGTCATTACACAAAACATACTTAAACTTGGACTATTTTGGGACTGCTCACATATAAATACTAGTTCTACTACAGCGTTGTGGTTTATACATCACTACTGAGGTGTATGTATCAATACAATAAGTGCTCTATAGAACTAATACTACTAGTAAGAATGAACAGAGTTTCCCCTTTGTGTTTCAGAACTAACCTCATCCCTATTCAACTGCCATAGAAAAGGCTTAATTACTTAGTTTGGGTAAAAATAATTTTACCCAAAGCAGTGATGTCTACAATGATTCCATGCCCATAAGTTGTAGAAATCCATGTAAAAATATTAAGATGTAAGTGGAGGAATGTGTGTACAATCCATTTTCAAATATCCATGGCACTACTGGTGTTTAATGGCTCAAAAAATAAATAAAGGTAGAAAATGTCGGCCTTAAACCTGTGGGGGTTTCTACTGTTTTTGTCTTCTTAATAACACATTCTACTACTAATAAAACAATCTTTTATAGCTGACCATACAAGGGTCCTGTTCACATTCAAATGTGTTATCTTTAAAATACATAAAAATTCTGTTTCCCCCTAAAAAATAACCAATTTCCAGAAAATTTCAATTTCTTCGCCTCTAGTCTCGTATCCATCTTCTCACATTTAAAAAATCCCATTCACACACAAGAACGTCTTAAAATAGATTTATAGATCAAGGATTCTTTTCTCATCATTTGAGTTATTGATACCAGTCTTGCCTTTCTAAGAATAGTTTATGCTTCACATTAAGACATTTTAAGGTTATTTTCAATCCAAAGCAAAACATACACTAAATGTCAGGACATCTTTCATACATTAGTGAAATCTCCTGAGAATAGACTGATATTTCCCTAACAAACTTACAGAGTAAATGAAGAGGAAGTTGCGCCTTATGCACAGAACCAAAACAGAAATTGGGATAAAATGGGGTAAATGTGGCTTAACAGCTTACAAAAATAAACAACAGCAAGACTGAAATCTTTATATATTGCAATTCTATTTATCTATCTATCTGGTGATATTCAGATTTCAGTCATGACAGGTGAAACGCGTTGAATAAATAGGTTGTACCAAATTGTCCCGTGTATATCTGGAGATCTCTTAATTAGGCTAACTGCCAAAGCCCTTAATATGCAATATTTAAACCAAAAACAGTAAGAGAAATCCAGGCTTAAGTTCAGTGAAACAAAATTAACATTTATTTCTCCATCGGAACAAAAAAAAGGTGAAACGCGTTGATCATAATTGCAAATCCCATGAGAGCCGATTCTTCATTTTACTATTGTAGATCTTGGAATGCACCAGGGCTACTACTATTATAAATGAAATGATATACTGTAAATCAATTGATTCTCAAACAGGCTTCTGGGAACCTCCAGGGTTGTGTGAGAGGTTGCTAGGCAAACTATAATGTCAGGAATAGTATGGATCAACCCTCATACTGATTTTAGGCGCATTAGATTTTTAAATAGATATATTTATTGATCTACCTATTGTATTTGGATGATTAATATATTTTGATAGACTGATAATTGATTGAAAAAGATTAATTAAAAATTGAAAAGGTTTCTTTGAGGGTTCCACATAGGTTAAAAGATAAGGGTTTTCCCTCTGTTTGTCCTGCTGACTATTCCATACCAGACCTAGCCAAATAAGAATTACGGCCTTACAATGTCAAAATGCCTTATCCTTAAATACTAGAAACAGATTTTAATTCCTACACTACCAGGACTCTTGAAAACTATTAAATGAATTTGCCTCATTTCAATCTATAAATACATGTAAGCAGCCCTTACTCTGATGTGTTTGTGTTACTGCAATATAGTACTTGTTTTGCTCAAGCCAGACACTCTGTAATGGCAATCAAAGAGAATTTTACATCGGCACTCACTTGTCTCACCCGGTACTTCACACGTTCGCCGTGCACGTCCGAGGATTCCGCTATCTCTCCTCTCAAGAGTTCACATCAGATGATAAGGACGGCACTGGCTTTAAAATTCCAAGATTTTATTTCCACACATGTTTAAAAACGAACACAAGGTTTCAGAGTCAAAACGCTCTTTCAGGCATTATTTGCAACCTGCCTTGTGTTTGTTTTTAAACGTGTGGAAATAAAATTTTGGAATTTTAAAGCCAGTGCCGTCCTTATCATCTGATGTGAACTCTCCAGGGCTACTACTATTATAAATGAAATGATATACTGTAAATCAATTGATTCTCAAACAGGCTTCTGGGAACCTCCAGGGTTTGTGAGAGGTTGCTAGGGGTTCCTCAAACTATAATGTCAGGAATAGTATGGATCAACCCTCATACTGATTTTAGGCCATTAGATTTTTAAATAGATATATTTATTGATCTCCTATTGTATTTGGATGATTAATATATTTTGATAGACTGATAATTGATTGAAAAAGATTAATTAAAAATTGAAAAGGTTTCTTTGAGGGTTCCACATAGGTTAAAAGATAAGGGTTTTCCCTCTGTTTGTCCTGCTGACTATTCCATGCCCAGACCTAGCCAAATAAGAATTACGGCCTTACAATGTCAAAATGCCTTATCCTTAAATACTAGAAACAGATTTTAATTCCTACACACCAGGACTCTTGAACATATTAATGAATTTGCCTCTTTCATCTATAATACATGTAGCAGCCCTTACTCTGATGTGTTTTGTGTTACTGCAAAGTACTTGTTTTGCTCAAGCCAGACACTCTGTAATGGCAATCAAAAGAATTTTACATCGGCACTCACTTGTCTCACCCGGTACTTCACACGTTCGCCGTGCACGTCCAAGGATTCCGCTATCTCCTTCCTCGCAAGATACACACCCGGCTGAGAGCTGAAAGGGTAACGCTTTGAGGTACTTCCGTGTTATTTATCGGCGTGCACTGCTTAGTAGCGCGCCGATATATGGATATTATTTACAGTTTATCCCCATAGGAACCATGGAAGGGGTGGGTTATAAGATTATTATTTACAGTTTGGCCCCATAGGAATCCATGGAAGGGGTGGATTATATATAATAATCTATATTCACAAGACAGCTGTACATCCCATACAGCAGTTGTTTGTAAATTAAATTATCCAGGTTTCTATCAGAAGTTTCTGCCCTCCACCAGAGTGTTACTGGACACTTCTACATTGGCACATTCATGGTGAGTTCTCTCCTGGGTAATGAGAAGTTGCAGACTTTTGTTCAATTGAAATAAAACATCCCTAACCCTGGGGTACCATTGGAAAGTATGAGGCTGCAAAGCAATAGGTTACACAACAATTCTGGTATCTAATAACCAAACTGGCACGGTTCATTCTGTGGAATTTATTGAATCCTTTGTTTTTTCTACCACAGTTTCGACTTTTTATTTTTTCCAAACTTTCAGTATTTTCCGATTTTCGAAATTCTAGAAATTCCCCCAGATCCTCGGATATCGAAACCGGCAGTTCCGAAGCTACACCAAGTTCATTTCCAAACCGGGACTCTCCTTGATCACATTGTATCAGAGCTCTTTTACCTGTATAACAAAATGAGCTTGTGAGTCACCAAAGGATTTCTAATATCCGTACCAGAATCTGTGCCTGATATATCAAAAAGTCACTTGCTTGTAAACGGTTAAAACGCCCTGTAATATTAGCAGATATGGAAATGAGGCCAGATATTATTTTAAATGGCCATAAAAGAGGAAACGGTTTATGTTCTTTAAGTGAATTACAGCAGTGATTTCCATCTCTTTAGAATACATTTATGTAGGACATTACATTTCATTTGCAACATCCTGGACAAGACAGCACAGCCTCCAACATTCCCCCTTTATAGAAAACACATGGTGCAGATTTGCAGGGGAGATAATAAGCAAACCTGATCTTAGCACAGCTCTGTGCAATATACATCTCAATAGTGTTCCTGAAGGTGAAGGTTTAAAATTGTTAGCTGGGTACTAGTGGGTTAATATTTCGACCCAATCATCTTGTCACAGCAAGGCCACAATGTTGTTAGTCTTGTCAAAATCACGCCGCTGATATTTTGTCTGACTGGACATGCCTTCCATAGACCCTCCAAAATTTTAATCAACTTTTGCTGAAGGATTAACCAACATCGTCTGGTGCTGGACGAAAAATATCTCAATGATATTGAAACCTCATCGACCAAAATACCGATCAGTTGGTTCAAAATATCAGTTTGCGGGTACCTTAGATAATCATGGCATCATAATCTAAAAGAAGGAGCCTAAAAAACATGGACCTTTTGTTCCCTAAATGCAATTAATATATCTTGGGCGGTGACCATTCACTAGACATCTCACTATTCGAATTTCTTTCTATGCTCCTGTAATGCTGGAGCACATGCCAGGTCAGTTTATTTTTTTTCCGGTTGACATTTAATTGCAAAATGAATGGTCAGGAAGGGGAATGTCAGGGGGAAGTCAGAAGGGAGTTTTAGACATTTGATATACTAAACGTTGAATCCATGAAATGTCTAATACCTTAAAGGACAGATTCAACAACCCAGACAAAAATGTTACCCAAAAGCAAGGATTCCCCCAAAACACTAGTATGCCATTACTTACCTGAAGAGATATCCTCCTTGAGGTCTGCCAGTCCCTATTCTAATTTATACCACTCTTCTGGGTGTTACCCATCAGTCACAGCTATGAATGTGATGACACAGGCATGACTTACCATGGCATTTTAAAATAGTGACCGGTGGACTTTATGAAGAATATCTTCCTTCAAGAATGCTGGGAGCCAGTAAGTATAAGGATAATAGGTTTGGAGGTTTCTTAAAAGTGTGTTTCTGAAGCGAATTTTATCGCTGTCATTACACAAACATACTAAACTTGGACTATTTTGGGACTGCTCACATATAAATACTAGTTCTACTACACGTTTGTGGTTTATACATCACTACTGAGGTGTATGTATCAATACAATAAGTGCTCTATAGAACTAATACTACTAGTAAGAATGACAAGTTTCCCCTTTGTGTTTCAGAACTAACCTCATCCCATCTCACTTCCATAGAAAGGCTTAATTACTTAGTTTTGGGTAAAAATAATTTTACCCAAAGCAGTGATGTCTACAATGATTCATGCCCATAAGTTGTAGAAATCCATGTAAAAATATTAAGATGTAAGTGGAGGAATGTGTGTACAATCCATTTTCAAATATCCATGGCACTACTGGTGTTAATGGCTCAAAATATAAATAAGGTAGAAAATGTCGGCCTTAAACCTGTGGGGGTTTCTACTGTTTTTGTCTTCTTAATAACACATCTCTACTAAATAAAACAATATTTTATAGCTGACCATACAGGGTCCTGTTCACATTCAAATGTGTTTATAAATTTGATAAAATTCTGTTTTCCCCCTAAAAATAACCCATTTCCAGAAATTTCAATTTCTTCGCCTCTAGTCTCCTATCCATCTTCTCACATTTAAAAAATCCCATTCACACACAAGAACGTCTTAAATAGATTTATAGATCAAGGATTCTTTTCTCATCATTTAAGTTATTGATACCAGTCTTGCCTTTCTAAGAATAGTTTATTCTCACATTAAGACATTTTAGGTTATTTTCAATCCAAAGCAAAACATACACTAAATGTCAGGACATCTTTCTACATTAGTGAAATCTCCTGAGAATAGACGATATTTCCCTAACAAACTACAGAGTAAATGAAGAGGAAGTTGCCGCCTTATGCACAGAACCAAACAGAAATTGGGATAAAATGGGGTAAATTGTGGCTTAACAGCTTACAAAAATAACAACAGCAAGACTGAAATCTTTATATATTGCAATTCTATTTATCTATCTATCTGGTGATATTCAGATTTCAGTCATGACAGGTGAAACGCGTTGAATAAATAGGTTGTACCAAATTGTCCCGTGTATATCTGGAGATCTCTTAATTAGGCTAACTGCCAAAGCCCTTAATAGTCAATATTTAACAAAAACAGTAAGAGAATCCAGGCTTAAGTTCAGTGAAACAAAATTAACATTATTTCTCCATCGAACAAAAAAAAGGTGAAACGCGTTGATCATAATTGCAAATCCCATGAGAGCCGATTCTTCATTTACTATTGTAGATCTGGGAATGCACCAGGGCTACTACTATTATAAATGAAATGATACTGTAATCAATTGATCTCAAACAGGCTTCTGGGAACCTCCAGGTTGTGTGAGAGGTTGCTAGGGGTTCCTCAAACTATAATGTCAGGAATAGTATGGATCAACCCTCATACTGATTTTGGCACATTAGATTTTTAAATAGATATATTTATTGATCTACCTATTGTATTTGGATGATTAATATTTTTTGATAGACTGATAATTGATTGAAAAGATTATTTAAAATTGAAAAGGTTTCTTTGAGGGTTCCACATAGGTTAAAAGATAAGGGTTTTCCCTCTGTTTGTCTGCTGACTATTCCATGCCCAGACCTAGCCAAATAAGAATTACGGCCTTACAATGTCAAAAGGCCTTATCCTTAAATACTAGAAACAGATTTTAATTCCTACACTACCAGGACTCTTGAAAACTATTAATGAATTTGCCTCATTTCAATCTATAATACATGTAAGCAGCCCTTACTCTGATGTGTTGTGTTACTGCAATTAGTACTTGTTTTGCTCAAGCCAGACACTCTGTAATGGCATCAAAGAGAATTTTACATCGGCACTCACTTGTCTCACCCGGTACTCTCACACGTTCGCCGTGCACGTCCGAGGATTCCGCTATCTTCCCTCTCAAGATTTCACATCAGATGATAAGGACGGCACTGGCTTTAAAATTCCAAGATTTTATTTCCACACATGTTTAAAAACGAACACAGGTTTCAGAGTCAAACGCTCTTTCAGGCATTATTTGCAACCTGCCTTGTGTTGTTTTTTAAACGTGTGGAAATAAAATTTTGGAATTTAAAGCCAGTGCCGTCCTATCATCTGATGTGAACTCTGTAATGGCAAGCATGCTCGGTAATCCCTATGAGGCAGCATTGGGAGAGGGAATTTTTTTTTTTTCCTTTAAATTAATATGTTTATTGAGTTGTAACTTGGTTTTTTCCAGTGTTAAACCTAGAAAATAATGGCAATAACCATGATCAGCCCACTGTCGTAAACTCCAAAAACTTGGACTGACAGTCTAGTCGACTTTATTTAAGACTGTTGTTTCATTGTGTTTTCTCTCCAACAAAGATCACTTTTTTGCAACTACAATTTGTGTGTTAAAACTTCTTTACATGCCTCACTCCATTTTTTCTTATTGATTATGGTCTGGGCAGGGCAATAGCATAACTAGAGGCAGCCATTTTACAGCCTGAATGTGTGATCTGACTTTTTAAAAAATGAAATTTCCCACTGTACACACCCTTTTTTCCCTTTTATATTGATATGATAATGATGTGAATATAAAAATTGAGGAACACTGGTGTAGATTTATCAATATACAGTATATTAATTCCACAGCAGGCAGAGAATACTGAGTACAGATTTATGTTGGTAAAACTCTTTACAACAGTGTAGGAATGTAGAGGGACCATTGTTCCTCTATTAGACAGGTTCTGTCAACTAACAAGGATTCTGATTAGGCAATAAGATATAAAAAAATAACAGCAATAGGGTCAGCTATCAGTGGGAGGCCAAACACGAGGTGGTTGATTATTTGTATCCTAACATAATTAAGGGGGAAATTGGGACAGTTCTTTTGTTTTCAGTGCTACCATATTTCTTATTGGCACTTTTGATGTATATACATCAGTACATACGTCCCTCCCTCAGCAGTGCATGTGCTTAGTAGGGGAAACCCGTTTCCAAGCCGAACTAGGTTCCGACTTGAAATTGACAGTTCCGAACTTCCGAAAGAACCCTCGATTCTAAATACTAATATGGAGAAAAGTGAATATGCAAACTCTCAATTTTGAATATTCAAAGATAATGGATATGTGATGTGGAAACTTTAAGATAGCTTGCTTTGCATGTAAATGAAGTTAGTTTTGTTTCTTTGTATGTACATATTCCCCAGGCCCTTTCACAGGTCCCTGACCCATTTATATTAAAGCTGGGTACACACACTAACGATAAAGCCACGATACCATCGGATCCGACGGTATCGGAGCTTTATCGTTATGTGTGTACGCTCGTTTCCCGAACGAGCACGCGGCCGCCAAACGATCGGGTCGGCCGAACGCTCGTTCGGGAAGGCCGAAAATTTCCATGCTGCGCTAGACTCCCTATAGAGGAGTCTAGCGCGACCGATGGAAACACACAGTCCGATCGTTCTCCTTATGAAGTTCATAGGGAGAACGCTCGGGACTGTGTGTATGCAGATCTTTGAAAGATGGCAGACAGGATCTTGCAGATCCTGTCTGTCATCTTTCAGAAATCTGTGCTGTGTGTACCCGCTTAACTTACTATTGCTATTTATAACTTACATTTTTTACTCCCATTGACAATGGGTCCGTTTTAAATTTTTTTTTGAAAATCCGATTTCAGACCGGAACTCTAGTTGATCTCTAGTTATTGACAGTTTAAAACACTTCTCGTTTTGGAAACAACTCTGTCCTATTACCCCCCTCTTTTTGGATGTGACTGTAGTCAATGCACAAACCTTGTTCTGGAGCATCCTTACCATGCTCCAAAATGTATTAACAGTTTTATAGTCTCTATAGGCCATGTAAATAGCAGATCTATGTCCATCCATCTGTACCCACTGGCTTGATGTTATACGATTCAGTGTCAATCCAATTTGAATATTGAATTATCATTACATTGACAGTTTTACCTGTTGACAAACCCCAAATGTTTACCTCTTTACCGATTGTAGGTACTGGAATGTATCTCCAGATAAAATCATTATCCAGTTCTCAGCTAGGCTTTTTTACCTCAGTACTTAAATAATTGAACCATAATTCTATGGGTATTTTCTTTATAATAATCTCATTTGCATCCTATAATCTACTGTCATTGAAATTGTACCACAAAACCCTGCAAGATCCAACATAACTGAGCAACAAGAAGGGATTCTTAAGTATTGGGCATGAAAACGATTATGATGTAATATTTATCAACTCGTTTCCTGTTAGAGTATATTGAACTTTCCAGTTTTGTAGACTTACAGGGTTATTCAAAAAAGTTCTTATCATTTAAAATGGTGCTAATTTTGCCCCAACCAATTAGATCTTATTTAACATTTGAAAGCTAACATCTGATTGGTTGGGCAAAATTAGCACCATTATAAATGATAAGATATTTTATTGAATCTTCCTGTATGTTTTATATACAAATACTTTATCCATACTTGATTGTAGTTACATGCAAATTCCAAATGATAAGGAGTCCTAGGCAGATAAATGTGAGGTGCACCCCCTACATGCTGTGCCACAACAGGTAAGTATCAGAACAATAGGGAGGCACCAATAATTTATTCAAGTGCTGAATATAACCACACAACGTTTCGTGGGGTCAACTGTCCCCTTCCTCAGTAGTTACAGGCAGCCTGATTCTCCATGTTGTTACGTATCTTCCATATGAAAAAAGGCAAGGTCTAGCTCCACTATTGACAGAAAGAATTTGGACCATATCTGTACCCTACTACTCTCAAGTTCCTGATCGTATTTTCGAGGGTTACTGAAAGTTTGAGGTTATTTTCGAGGGGTTACTGAAAGTTTGAGGTTATTTTCGAGGGTTACTGAAAGTTTGAGGTTATTTCGAGGGTTACCGAAAGTTTGAGGTTATTTTCGAGGGTTACTGAAAGTTTAGGTTATTTTTAAGGGTTACCAGAGTTTGAGGTTATTTTCGAGGGTTACCGAAAATAACCTCGTACATTTAGTAACTTTTGAAATATGTTCAGAAGTCCCAATCCGAACAATCCGCCCAGTTTTGGATGGAACGATTGGATTTCCATGTCAGATTCGAGTCCCATCTCTAGTTTTCACACCTACTTTCGACTATTTACTTCTCAGCAGTGTTCCAGGAAATCCCACCCATAGCCTTCCAGAGCTTTAAAGCAGTAAAGGGGCTGCAAAGAATCCAGAATCCTAATTGTGAGAAAAGAATTTTAATGCTAATTTTATGTTTTAACATTGTGAAACAGTAACATCACATTTCTTGTCATGAGTTGCTTTCATCTTTGTTTTCAGCCTTAATTTCTCATGGAAGTAAATATTATCGCTTGGCCCCTGACGCTTCGCACGGGGGTCTGTTTTAAATACTGTTCTAAAGAATAAAATGGTAAATGGTGACCTAATTGGATTGAAAGGTTCAATACATCTATACTGTATACAAACACAGAATAAATGTACAGGCAAAGGGTAGTGGTTTGCACAAATGTTTTTCATTGAACGTGTCCCTGACCTCATAGATCTCTCCTGTACCACATCTTGTTTCATTTGTATCCTCATATTTCAGATCTTTGTAATTCTGTTTCAATTGAACATGTTCCACATTGGATGCTTTTATTATGTCTATGGCTAGGGGGAAGTAAAAAATACAAACGCCAATCTCACTGAAACCTTAATTTCTTCTTCAAGTTATTTAATGTACCTGGTTTTTATTCATATTTTAGACGAAGGGGCGATAGGGGGCCATGTTCCTTAATGGACCCAGTTTCATTTAAAAGCCAGTGTTTGCTCTGAGTCAGGCTGTGCGTGCGTCTGATGAGATTCTATTGCTCCCTCCCATTTGGTAAATAGAAATTAAAATCAGTACATTAAACAGGGGTAGAATAGATAGTTTTAGTGGGGTGCAGCGGTGGACTGTCCCACAGGGTTACAGGGGAATTCCCTGGTGCCCATTCACCCAATTCTCTAGAGTTCACATCAGATGATAAGGACGGCACTGGCTTTAAAATTCCAAGATTTTATTTCCACACATGTTTAAAAACGAACACAAGGTTTCAGAGTCAAAACGCTCTTTCAGGCATTATTTGCAACCTGCCTTGTGTTCGTTTTTAAACGTGTGGAAATAAAATTTTGGAATTTTAAAGCCAGTGCCGTCCTTATCATCTGATGTGAACTCTGTAATGGCAAGCATGCTCGGTAATCCCTATGAGGCAGCATTGGGAGAGGGAATTTTCTTTTTTTCCTTTAAATTAATATGTTTATTGAGTTGTAACTTGGTTTTTTCAGGTGTAAACCTAGAAAATAATGGCAATAACCATGATCAGCCCACTGTCATAAACTCCAAAAACTTGGACTGACAGTCTAGTCGACTTTATTTAAGACTGTTGTTTCATTTGTGTTTCTCTCCAACAAAGATCACTTTTTTGCAACTACAATTGTGTTGTGTTAAAACTTCTTTACATGCCTCACTCCATTTTTTCTTATTGATTATTGTCTGGGCAGGGCAAGTAGCATAACTAGAGGCAACCATTTTACAGCCTGAATGTGTGATCTGACTTTTTAAAAAATGAAATTTCCCACTGTACACACCCTTTTTTTCCCCTTTTATATTGATATGATAATGATGTGAATATAAAAATTGAGGAACACTGGTGTAGATTTATCAATATACAGTATATTAATTCCCACAGCAGGCAGAGAATACTGAGTACAGATTTATGTTGGTAAAACTCTTTACAACAGTGTAGGAATGTAGAGGGGACCATTGTTCCTCTATTAGACAGGTTCTGTCAACTAACAAGGATTCTGATTTAGGCAATAAGATATAAAAAAATAGCAATAGGGTCAGCTATCAGTGGGAGGCCAAACACGAGGTGGTTGATTATTATGTATCCTAACATAATTAAGGGGGAAATTGGGACAGTTCTTTTGTTTTCAGTGCTACCATATTTCTTATTGGCACTTTTGATGTATATACATGCAGTACATACGTCCCTCCCTCAGCAGTGCATGTGCTTAGTAGGGGGGAAACCCGTTTCCAAGCCGAACTAGGTTCCGACTTGAAATTGACAGTTCCGAACTTCCGAAAGAACCCTCGATTCTAAATACTAATGTGGGAGAAATAGTGAATATGCAAACTCTCAATTTTGAATATTCAAAGATAATGGAATATGTGATGTGGAAACTTTAAGATAGCTTGCTTTGCATGTAAATGAAGTTAGTTTTGTTTCTTTGTATGTACAGTATTCCCCAGGCCCTTTCACAGGTCCCTGACCCATTTATATTAAAGCTGGGTACACACACTAACGATAAAGCGACGATACCATCGGATCCGACGGTATCGGAGCTTTATCGTTATGTGTGTACGCTCGTTTCCCGAACGAGCACGCGGCCGCCAAACGTTCGGGTCGGCCGAACGCTCGTTCGGGAAAGGCCGAAAATTTCCATCGGCCGCGCTAGACTCCTATAGAGGAGTCTAGCGCGGCCGATGGAAACACACAGTCCCGACGTTTCCTTATGAAGTTCATGGGAGAACGTCGGGACTGTGTGTATGCAGAATTTGAAAGATGGCAGACAGGATCTTGCAGATCCTGTCTGTCATCTTTCAGAAATCTGTGCTGTGTGTACCCAGCTAACTTACTATTGCTATTTATAACTTACATTTTTTACTCCCATTGACAATGGGTCCGTTTAAATTTTTTTTTGAAAATCCGATTTCAGACCGGAACTTAGTTGATCTTAGTTATTGACAGTTTAAAAAAAATTCTCGTTTTGGAAACAACTCTGTCCTATTACCCCCCTCTTTTTGGATGTGACATGTAGTCAATGCACAAACCTTGTCTGGAGCATCCTTACCATGCTCCAAAATGTATTAACAGTTTTATAGTCTCTAGGCCATGTAAATAGCAGACTATGTCCATCCATCTGTACCCACTGGATTGAGGTGCTCTCGATTCAGTGTTCAATCCAATTTGAATATTGAATTATCATTACATTGACAGTTTTACCTGTTGACAAACCCCAAATGTTTACCTCTTTACCGATTGTAGGTACTGGAATGTATCTCCAGATAAAATCATTATCCAGTTCTCAGCTAGGCTTTTTTGCACCTCAGTACTTAAATAAATTGATCCATAATTCTATGGGTATTTTCTTTATAATAATCTCATTTGCATCTCATAAATCTACTGTCATTGAAATTGTACCACAAAACCCTGCAAGATCCAACATAACTGAGCAACAAGAAAGGGATTCTTAAGTATTGGGCATGAAAACGATTATGATGTAATATTTATCAACCTGTTTCCTGTATAGAGTATATTGAACTTTCCAGTTTAGTAGACTTACAGGGTTATTCAATAAAAGTTCTTATCATTTAAAATGGTGCTAATTTTGCCCCAACCAATTAGATCTTATTTAACATTTGAAAGCTAACATCTGATTGGTTGGGGCAAAATTAGCACCATTATAAATGATAAGATATTTTATTGAATCTTCCTGTATGTTTTATATACAAATACTTTATCCATACTTGATTGTAGTTACATGCAAATTCCAAATGATAAGGAGTCCTAGGCAGATAAGATGTGAGGTGCACCCCCTACATGCTGTGCCACAACAGGTAAGTATCAGAACAAATAGGGAGGCACAATAATTTATTCAAGTGCTGAATATAACCACACAACGTTTCGTGGGGTCAACTGTCCCCTTCCTCAGGTAGTTACAGGCAGCCTGATTCTCCATGTTGTTACGTTTATCTTCCATATGTAAAAGTGCATAAGGTCTAGGCTCCACTATTGACAGAAAGAATTTGGACCATATCTGTACCCTACTACTCTCAAGTTCCTGATCGTATTTTCGAGGGTTACTGAAAGTTTGAGGTTATTTTCGAGGGGTTACTGAAAGTTTGAGGTTATTTTCGAGGGTTACTGAAAGTTTGAGGTTATTTTCGAGGGTTACCGAAAGTTTGAGGTTATTTTCGAGGGCTACTGAAAGTTTGAGGTTATTTTTAAGGGTTACCCAGAGTTTGAGGTTATTTTCGAGGGTTACCGAAAATAACCTCGTACATTTAGTAACTTTTGAAAATATGTTCAGAAGTCCCGAAATCCGAACAATCCGCCCAGTTTTGGATGGAACGATTGGATTTCCATGTCAGATTCGAGTCCCATCTCTAGTTTTCACACCATTACTTTCGACTATTTACTTCTCCAGCAGTGTTCCAGGAAAATCCCACCCATAGCCTTCCAGAGCTTTAAAGCAGTTAAAGGGGCTGCAAAGAATCCAGAATCCAATAATTGTGAGAAAATGAATTTTAATGCTAATTTTATGTTTTAACATGTGGAAACAGTAACATCACATTTCTTGTCATGAGTTGCTTTCATCTTTGTTTTCAGCCTTAATTTCTCATGGAAGTAAATATTATCGCTTGGCCACTGACGCTTCGCACGGGGGTCTGTTAATTAAATACTGTTCTAAAGAATAAAATGGTAAATGGTGACCTAATTGGATTGAAAGGTTCAATACATCTATACTGTAGCTACAAACACAGAATAAAATGTACAAGGCAAAGGGTAGTGGTTTGCACAAATGTTTTTCATTGGAACGTGTCCCATGACCTCATAGATCTCTCCTGTACCACATCTTGTTTCATTTTGTATCCTCATATTTCAGATCTTTGTAATTCTGTTTCAATTGAACATGTTCCACATTTGGATGCTTTTTATTATGTCTATGGCTAGGGGGAAGTAAAAAAATACAAACGCCAATCTCACTGAAACCTTAATTTCTTCTTTAAGTTATTTAATGTACCTGGTTTTTATTCATATTTTAGAAGACGAAGGGGCGATAGGGGGCCATGTTCCTTAATGGACCCAGTTTCATTTAAAAGCCAGTGTTTGCTCTGAGTCAGGCTGTGCGTGCGTCTGATGAGATTCTATTGCTCCCTCCCATTTGGTAAATAGAAATTAAAATCAGGTACATTAAACAGGGGTAGAATAGATAGTTTTAGTGGGGTGCAGCGGTGGACTGTCCCACAGGGTTACAGGGGAATTCCCTGGTGCCCATTCACCCAATCTGAGAAAACTGCTCAAATTAAATTACAGAATCAAAGGGACAGCAGAAATGTAACATTTTAGGTAGGCTCCAAACCTTGTTCTGGTGGGCCCCTGGTCTTAAATTTCCTGGTGGGCCCCTGGTCTTAAATTTCCTGGTGGGCCCCTGGTCTTAGATTTCCTGGTGGGCCCCTGGTCTTTGATTCCCTAGTGGGCCCCTGGTCTTTGATTCCCTAGTGGGCCCCTGGTCTTAGATTCCCTGGTGGGCCCCTGATCTTAGATTTCCTGGTGGGCCCCTGGTCTTAGATCTTCTGGTGAGCCCCTGGTCTTAGATCTTCTGGTGGGCCCCAACAGTCCAGTCTGAAATTGATGGGTTGGTGCTGTTTTTACTTTTATTCTCATTTAAAGGGTCACTATACTCACTCAAATAACTTTACATTATCTGAAACTACAATTTAAGAGAAGTAAAATGGTGGTACTCACATATTTATCTTTGCTTGCTTTGTTATTAAATTATTAATGTTTAGTGAGTGTTCCTAATTGCCCCCATCCTCCCTTACTCACTGCCTTCTTTTAGTGTCTGTGACACTTTTAAGTTCTGCACAGTCTCACTATGGACAATGCTCTGCTTACACATCTCCCCCTCCCTCCCTCCTGCCTTCTTTTCTCTGCTGATTCTCTTAATTGTTGCAGAAAGTGTACTGGCAGGCAGCTAAAGATCCTAGTATGAGGTCACCAATGGGTCACATATTACAATTTTTGCTCCAGGAGTGACAGGTCTTTCCCTGTAAATGCTGTGATTAAAATGATGATTTCTCAGGATCTACAGCCCAGATTTAAAATCTGAAAAAAGTTTGAAGCAGTGGGATCTTGCTGTATTTAAATGTATAATTACGTATGTTATGTATAGATACCCTTTAAGTTATAGCTTTATCACTAAGGGGTATGGAGTAGCATGATACCATGTAATATTGTAATATTAACAATATGCTAATATAACATATTCTGGAGGCGTTTCTGTGTGTTTGTAATGCCTAAAATGTGTCCACTGTAACATATCCATTGGTGTTTTTTTAACCCCATACAGTAATTCTGCCTAATATTTGACATAATCTTTCTCATGTGATTTGAAATAGAACTGTATCATTTATAATAAATTGCATAATAAATATATTATTCATGATAATCCCATGATAATTGCAGCTTTAGTTAAAATCAGGTGCTGATTTCGCTCTGTAACTCTGCCATAAGGTATAGAACAAAAGAGAGCGAAAGAATACATTTTAGTAGCTGGGTCACTCTCAATCTTCATTTGTAAACATCAACCGCACTTTCAGAGATGATGAACAAAGTTCTGCCAACATAAATATATAAAGGGAAAAGAATAAAGCCAACGTAAACATATTAAAACCATTATAGGGTTAGAGCTTCCACGTAAAATTATCTCATTGCCTTAAGCCAAGAGCTGTTAGCAATGTCAGACATTGGCAGTACAGAGTAACAGATGTGAACTAAAGTTATCTGATATGCTCTGGGCAGAAAGAGATATGTAAGGGGAGCTTCTTTCTAGAATTCATACCTTTGGATGACAAATGTATGTAAAAGGCTACAATAATAATGCAAATGCCACACACACACACAAACACCTCCTTAAAGAGGAATCGAGATGGCCAAATATCAAAAAGTTCGGTTTGTTTTAGAACTATAGAACTTCAGTTAAAGTAGTAAAAGTACATTCAAGGGTTACCGAAATCAAAGGATACATTAGAGGGTTACTGAAATCGAACAATACAATCAAGGGTTACTGAAACCGAAAAATACGTTTGAGGGTTACTGAAATCAAAGGATACATTCGAAGTTTACCGATTCGAGCATTCGATAATAATTGAAAATAAGTCAGCAAGTTTGAAAAACCCGAACTAGTTCGTAGTTCGGATAGTTCGAGTCCGTACCGGGTTCGGGTTCGAGTTCGAGTTCAGGTCCATCACTAGTTATGGGCAAATTCTAGGGTTATGGCTGAATTAAAGGGTTACCGAATGCTATATTTGAGGGTTATCACCAAATTCGATGGTTAGAGAATGCTACATTCGAAGGTTATCGCCAATTGCTAACCCTCGAATTCGGCCATGACCCTCGAATGCAGAATTCAGTAACCTTCGAATTCAGTGATAACCCTCGAATGTAGCGTTCGCTAACCCTTGAATTTGTCCATAACCCTTGACAATTTAGCATTTGCTGACCCTTAAATTCAGCCATAAAACTCAAATGTGGCGTTCAGTAACCCTTGAATTCGGCAATAGCCCTCCAATGTAACACATTCTAGGGTTATGGAGCTCTAAAGTAAAGGGATATAGATTCAAAAATTCAATAATCCTCGAATTTTCGATAATTATCAAAAATATCTGCTAGTTTGGAAAACCCTGAAAGTATGTAGTTAAGAGAGTTCTAAAAACTCCGAATGTGTCCCCTAAACCCTTGTAAATTAATTTCAGGTTATTGGTATATACCCCTAAGGAAGACATGTAAGAGCACAAAGGTAGATTCTCACACATATTTATGCTGGGGTATAAAGTATTATGCTTGTAGTAGTATGTTGTTTCTAGCCTATGCCACTTAAGCTCCTTTAATAGAAAAGTAGTATCTTACCCAAATCCATATTGAAAAGAAAAACAATTTATTAATATAATCTTATTTATTTATTTAAGAGCATTATTGACATGTTTTCTTGAATGTTTATGAACTGGGTTGTGGACAAGTTGGCATTCCTCGATTCCTCCTAGCTTGTCAAAGTAAAATGAAGGATTAAACATCTTCTCAGAAAGGTGTCAAGAAACAAGAGGTCTACCCTTTCTTTTAATACATGTGGCACCTTAATTAAATTTCCTTGTGCAAACTTAACTCTGTTATTTCTACTGGTGACAAGACATGTCCAACTGCCAAATCCATCCATCTTTATCAATTCTATTTTGTTTGCTTTCCCCCCCTCCCTTTTAAAGAAGCCGATTTGTGAGAATGTTCTGTTTTTCCTGAATTCTGCAGGGTTTCTCTAGAGAACGCTAATAGGCTTGCTAATAACGGCAGCCATTTCCTGTTTATGAAACATGCATTGCACGGAACAGTGAGGTTTTCATTAATAGGTATAAGGATCTTGATTTAGAACGAAGTGCTGACATGCTACTTTTAAGGAATGCATCCATTGATTTTAATTGCAGATCAGGTTACCTGTGCACATAGGGAAATGTAGTCCAGGTAGCAGGTGCTGTCTCCACCCAAGGGTTTCCCACACCCAAATGGACAAATCCAGGGATAAAAACAGGGAAGACGCACACTGCAGAACCAATTTAAACTTTTATTTCACTTCAACCATCTCACGTGCACAACGTTTTGGGGGACACGCCCCTTCCTATGCACCTGAGGAAGGGGCGTGTATACATTGACTTCTACAGCCAATCAGTAGAAGTCAATGTATACAGAATACCTAGGTATAGGTACTATAGATAAATAATGTAAACAATATGCTTGTGAAGTTTCTCATTCAGTTTTGACATCTCTTAGCTAAGATGCAATCAATCTTGTATTCAGGAGGTCCCTAACCCCTTGCTGTTATATGGAGATTCCTGGCAGTTGTATGCTGATTGGGACACATTCCAGGGTATTTATTGCCAATAGATTCTTGCACAGTCATTCTGAATTGAGAACGCCAGTCGCGTTGATCTAACGGAATACCACAGAGATAATTTAAACAATATTTTTTTTACTTTATTTCCCCTTAAAGATAAATTTGCGGACATTCTAAATGATACTTGAATTCACTTTTAAGCTACACCTCCTATTGTTAAACATAAACTAAGGCGTGTTATTATCTATTTTGTTTGTTGACAACTGAAATAAAAATAAATAATTATTCTGACAAATATAAATACAAAGTGACATTTCCCCTAAGATCAACTTTATGTAAATGGTGTAATTGCGACTAGGTACAGCTAATTGCAGTTCCAGTGTAATCTAGGAATCTAACACAAACTAAAAGCAATGTACAAAGCATTTCAAGCAGCGCAGACATTTCCCTGGGTAGTTATTTTCAATTACAGAAACATTTCCTTGATCAGATATGAACAGAGATCCAGTGCTGGTGAATCAATGTCCTTTATTCCAACATAGTCTCCTGTGTTTTCTACCAAGCACTTCTAATTTATTAATACTGTAGGTTACAGGATCACCACAAGGAGCCAAGGACGGCTGCATTAACATTGTAAACGTTTATTTTTATACCCTTAAGTTTTTCTGTGGACTTCATTGCACAGGGTATTTATATGGAGAAAATGTTACATAGAGTGTTGCACACATTACAGAGTGTCACACACATTAAAGGGCATGTCCACCAGATGTAATTATTGTCTCCATTCTGGCAGAGTAACCTGGCCCTGATTGGCTGCCGAGTCCCCTCAGATCGAAAAATAACTTAAAATATCATTAAATATCTGGTTGCAAAAACATGTAATGAGCAGATAAAAATAGCAGTTGGGGTTGCGGGCAGATAATTGACAAGTTTTTTTTTTTATGGAGAACTAAACTCCAGAATCTGAACATATTCCCTCTAAAACACCAATAAACTGTAAAATCCAACTGCAGTAAATAGCATTAAAGGGCATGTCCACCCCCCAAACTAAAATTTAACCCACCACTAACCCCACTGTACAATTTTTAAAGGGCATGTCCACCCCCAAAACTATAACCCCCCCCACACTACTGGCCCCATCATGTAGTGTAGTTTAATCCTTACCTCACATCCCAGATCCATAAAGTTCTCCTGTAGTCCGCCCCCCCAAAGTCCCCAAAACTGCCCACCAGGAGGATAGCAGAGTCCATATAGGACTCTGCCTCCTATCTGGCCTCCGGGAGAAGTTTGGCATGCGTACTGCAGCCCTTCTTCCCCTCCCTCCTCCCTCCTCTCCCTCCCTCTCCCTCCCATTTTGCGTCCCTCCCCCTACCATAAAACCCCTGTCCATATAATAGTATTTCTTCCCCCATCCCCAACCGCTAAAAATAATTTAAGAAAGTCTACAGAACTGTACTTACCTTCCCTCTCTCCCCCGGCATTCTGAGAAGCCGGCAGCTGCGTCCGTGATTGGCTGCCTCTCAGCCAATCACGGATGCGGCTGCCGGCCCCGCCCCCTGCTTGCAGTGTCTTGCAAGCAGAAGGCCGGGCGTCGGAGGAGAGAGGGAAGGTAAGTAAACATCGGGGCACTTTCTTAAATTTATTTTATAGCGGTTGGGGCTGGGGGAAGGCATACTATGATATGGGGGAAATTTTTTTATAAGGGTGGACATGCCTTTTAAAAAAAACCTTCCCTTACATCCCTGCTCCTTATGGTTCTCCTGTAGTGCCACTTCAAAGTCCAGGAAACTGTAGGGTAGGAGCTGTCTTCCTGTCCAAAATCTAGCTGCCTCTGTTGTGTCCTCTCTGTTGCTTATGACATGTGCAGGGGAGCCCTTTCCCCCCTCCCTCCCCCCTGATCCCTCCCTGGCTGCCCTTCATGCAGTGTAAAAAGCTTTAGGTATACTGTAGGGCATGCCCTCCTACCCCAACCGCTATATTGGCACTTGCTCCCTTGCCTAATCTGTCCTGTAAAAAGATTGGCTATAGGCCATTAGTTAGTTCCTGCTTTGGACAGAGCATGTGTAAAGCCCCCACTGTGTGATACTGGAATGTTGGAAAAAAACACAAACCCAATGTTAGAAAAGTAAATTTCCTAACAACCATATCAAAATGAGAGGTGAGACACCGATTACTGCTTATAGGGGAAGTTCAGTGCAAATACATATGCTTTTCAGAAAAAAGAGCAGTATTTTTCCATCCCAATGACCTTAATCTGCCAATTCAGCATTTTGTCTGTGTATAAATAAATGCTTCAGAAATACTGACTTCCTGTTTGCAGGACCCCTAATAGAGACTGTTATGGTCTTGCCCTTGACCCAGTGCCTGGGTTGATTCAGTTGCTCAGTAGAGATCTGAGCATGTTTGACCCATCCAACAGCCAATCAGTATAAATTACTGTTCATTCCAAGGATGTGGTGTATCCTGAAAAGAGAGGACCGTTAGAACCTGAAATGTCAGCTCACTAATGTCAACAGCAGGGAACAGCAAAGGGTATGAAATAAACTGTTTTATCAAAATGGGAAAGAATATGAAGAATAACTAAGAAGGCAATACACTAACAATTTGACAAATATTGATAACCTCCACTGAACCGTCCCTTTAACATGCTTTGCCTCTGTGGCAGAGGGGAGGAGCAGAAGGTTGAACATTCTCCACAATATAATTTCTCACAGGCTGCAGTCATAGGTGTGATTTAGGTAGACTGCAGGCTTTTATTTAACCCTAATTTGAATGGATACCTCAGTTGCCCTTCACAGTCAGTACTGGAAAGTTTAACTGATGTTCACTAGAGAGGGCTGAACTTCCAAAAATCCATTCCACTCGAGGATTCATGGAATTTCGAAAAAGTCACAAAATTCAAAAATTCAATTTCCGCCATTAAAGTCAATGGGGAAAAAAATTCTGAAACTTCTGCCTAAAATAATGGTTTTGGAGGGAATGTCCACAGATGTAATTATTGTCTCCATTCTGGCAGAGTAACCTGGCCCTGATTGGCTGCCGAGTCCCCTCAGATCGAAAAATAACTTAAAATATCATTAAATATCTGGTTGCAAAAACATGTAATGAGCAGATAAAAATAGCAGTTGGGGTTGCGGGCAGATAATGACAAGTTTTTTTTTTTATGGAGAACTAAACTCCAGAATCTGAACATATTCCCTCTAAAACAACAATAAACTGTAAAATCAACTGCAGTAAATAGCATTAAAGGGCATGTCCACCCCCAAACTAAAATTTAACCCACACTAACCCCCGTACAATTTTTAAAGGGCATGTCCACCCCCAAAACTATAACCCCCCCCACTAGGCCCCATCATGTAGGTAGTTATCCTTACCTCAATCCAGTCCATAAAGTTCTCCTGTAGTCCGCCCCCCCAAAGTCCCAAAACTGCCCACCAGGAGGATAGCAGAGTCCATATAGGACTCTGCTCCTATCTGGCCTCGGGGAGAGTTTGGCATGCGTACTGCAGCCCTTCTTCCCCTCCTCCCCCCTCCCTCTCCCTCCCTCTCCTCCCATTTTGCGATCCCTCCCCCTACCATAAAACCCCTTGTCCATATAATAGTATTTCTTCCCCCATCCCCAACCGCTAAAAAATAATTTAAGAAAGTCTCCAGAACTGTACTTACCTTCCCTCTCTCCCCCGCATTCTGAGAAGCCGGCAGCGCGTCCGTGATTGGCTGCCTCTCAGCCAATCACGGCGCGTGCCGGCGCCCGCCCCCCTGCTTGCAGTGTCTTGCAAGCAGAAGGCCGGGCGTTGGAGGAGAGAGGGAAGGTAAGTAAACATCGGGGCACTTCTTAAATTATTTATAGCGGTTGGGGCTGGGGGAAGGCATACTATGATATGGGGGAAATTTTTTATAAGGGTGGACATGCCTTTAAAAAAACCTTCCCTTACATCCCTGCTCTTATGGTTCTCCTGTAGTGCCACTTCAAGTCCAGGAAACTGTAGGGTAGGAGCTGTCTTCCTGTCCAAAATCTAGCTGCCTCTGTTGTGTCCTCTCTGTTGCTTATGACATGTGCAGGGGAGCCCTTTCCCCCTCCTCCCCCTGATCCTCCCTGGCTGCCCCATGCAGTGTAAAAAGCTTTAGGTATACTGTAGGGCATGCCCTCCCACCCCAACCGATATTGGCACTTGCTCCCTTGCCTAATCTGTCCTGTAAAAAGATTGGCTATAGGCCATTAGTTAGTTCCTGCTTTGGACAGAGCAGTGTAAAGCCCCCACTGTGTGAGTGTTGGAAAAAAACACAAACCCAATGTTAGAAAAGTACATTTCCTAACAACCATATCAAAATGAGAGGTGAGACACCGATTACTGCTTATAGGGGAAGTTCAGTGCAAATACATATGCTTTTCAGAAAAAAGAGCAGTATTTTTCCATCCCAATGACCTTAATCTGCCAATTCAGCATTTTGTCTGTGTATAAATAAATGCTTCAGAAATACTGACTTCTGTTTGCAGGACCCCTAATAGAGACCTTATGGTCTTGCCCTTGACCCAGCGCCTGGGTTGATTCAGTTGCTCAGTGAGATCTGAGCATGTTTGACCCATCAACAGCCAATCAGTATAAATTAATGTTCATTCCAAGGATGTGGTGTATCCTGGGAAGAAGAAGGACCATTAGAACCTGAAATGTCAGCTCACTAATGTCAACAGCAGGGAACAGCAAAGGGTATGAAATAAACTGTTTTATCAAAATGGGAAAGAATATGAAGAATAACTAGAAGGCAATACACTAACAATTTGACAAATATTGATAATCTCCGCTGAACCGTCCCTTTAACATGCTTTGCCTCTGTGGCAGAGGGGAGGAGCAGAAGGTTGAACATTCTCCACAATATAATTTCTCACAGGCTGCAGTCATAGGTGTGATTTAGGTGACTGCAGGCTTTTATTTAACCTAATTTGAATGGATACCTCAGTTGCCCTTTACAGTCAGTACTGGAAAGTTTAACTGATGTTCACTAGAGAGGGCTGAACTTCCAAAATCCATTCCACTCGAGGATTCATGGAATTTCGAAAAAGTCACAAAATTCAAAAATTAATTTCCGCCATTAAAGTCAATGGGGAAAAAAATTCTGAAACTTCTGCCTAAAATAATGGTTTTAATAGCAGTGGTAACTTACTGTAAATGGCTCTGGGACCCGTGGGAAGAACAGCAAAAAAATCATATTTGAATTTTATTATTCAAAATTGATTGGTTTGTGTGATCACATGATTGCAAGCATTGAATATTAACTAATCAAAATTGGATTTGATCCTTCAGCAAACCTATATAAAGAGGTGCAAGCCCCGCGGAGCTCAGAAGTCATCACAGTGATGGCAGAAGAAAGAAGACATCAGCAAAACTGGCTACGTTCATGTCACCAGCGCTGGCGGTGTCACTGGCGGCTAGAGTGACATTAGCTGGTCTCGGCAACATCAGCGAAGTTGGTGTCACTGGCTGGGAAGAAAGAAGACACGCCCCCAAGGGCTCTTCTAAGTGCTTGGAAGGGGGTCTCGGTTCAAGCTGCGGGGCCACAATAGTTCAAGGACCCGGTTCAAGGATTACCTCTGAGGTTCGAGGATTACCGAACAACTACATATCCTTGAATGTTTAAAAATCCTTGAACACTCAAGGATTTTCAAAAATTTTCGAACGGAGTGCAGAAAAAATTCAGAATGCGGACTTCTGGGTTCAGATCCACAAACCAGCCATCTCTAATGTTCACCTACTTGGCCACATGAACTGGCCTCAACAGCCATGAATTCTAGATAAATCTAGAGGCTGTTATCCATATAAACAATAATAATATTAATGATAATAATAATAATGTGGATGCTGGGTACTGTGTGTGTTCTTAGATGAAGATGTTTGAATAAAGCTTTTTTCCATCAAGATCCGGAAGTGCGGCTTGCTTTTTGCTTTTGAATAATAATAATGTGTGTATATTACCTCTGGGTTTCTCTTACACGTGAATATTAATTTGTCATGTAAGGATCAATTGATTTTTTTGTAAATCCTTTAAATATACATTTTAATAGCGCTGCTGTTCCTTTATCAATAGCGCATTGACCTGTTACTAGTGCCCCAGTGTTAAATGGAAAATCTGATGATGAATCAGCTTTATACGTTCTGTCAAATCCTCTGCCAAAGCAGGAGGTAAAACGGTGCCAAATGTCAGCTGTAAACTACCTCTGGTCTCTGCACAAACCCAAACAGGCTCCGTATTGCTGGATACTAACAAGACCAAACGGCGCTGTGGATTTCTGGTTTACACATTTTATAGCAAGGCTTGTGCACTTATAAGGCAAAGCAGGCATTACTGTAATGTTGGCAGAAAACAAAACACAGGAATCTTTTCTATGGACGCTCGTAGTTTAAATGCTCTGGTTGCCAGATTGGAAGAGATTCCAAAATCGACACCGTATTGGTTGCAGGGCACTGCCTAGGCTTCCCATAATATAAAAATAGAAATGTTAGTGAGGGTGAAGCACTTGCCCATCAGCTCATTATATAATGTGGGAACACTGGATTTCCCATCTATACTTGATCATGTATGCTACCTGTGATACACAGTATCTGAAAAGCTTTTTAAAGGGCATGTCCACCCCAAAAACTAAAATTTAACCCACTCCTGGCCCCACTGTGTAATGTTAAAAAATCCTTCCCTTATATCGCAGCTCCTTATGGTTCTCCTGCAGTGCTTGTCCAAATTCCAAAAAGTCAAGAGTAGGAGCTTCTTCATTGTGCAGGTGCAGGAGAGCCCTCCCCCTGGATCCTATCCTTTTTTACTTTCTGTAGCGTAGTGGGAAATGGACCTTAAAAGCCATTATTTCTTTTTTAAAGGGTATCTCCACCCCCAAAATGAAGATTTGCTGTAGTGTAGGGTACCACTGCCAACCCCCAACCATCATGTTAGTTTGTTAAAATCCCCCCAGAAATAGACTTACCACTGGTCCAGCCCCTCTCTGCTTCTGGCAAGCAGAGAGCCAGGAACAGAGAGCCAAGGGAACGAATGGTGGTAAGTCTATTTCTGGGAGATTTTTAACAAACTAACATGTCAGTTGTGGGTGAGCAGTGGTACCCTACACTACAGCAAATTTTAATTTTGGTGGTGGAGATACCCTTTAAAAAAGAAATAATTTATTTTAAGTTCCATACACACGTGTGATCATGGAGTCCGATGGTGTACAAACAGACTATTGGTAAGTGTATAGGCACTCGAACAAAAGTGCACAAACACCCGTTCGTACACCATTGTGCGTTGTGGGTCAGACCCCATGCTCACACCTGTGTATAAAGCTTTAGGGAGGTAGGAAACACACCTCCTACCTCTTTTTCTTACCTTTAGAGCTGAGATTGATTGCTTCAGATTACCTTAAAGCCAAGATGGCTTTAAAGCCAAGCAGTCAATCTCAGGCAGCACGTGGCTCAGTGGTTAGCACTGATGCCTTGGAGCACTGAGGTCCTGAGTTCAATTCCACCCTTGGACATGTGCAAGGAGTTTGTATGTTCTCCCCGTGTGTATGTGGGTTTCCTCCTGGCACTCCGGTTTCCCCCCACAATCATAAAGACATACTGATAGCTTGTATGTGTCATATATCTGCTTAGATTGTAAGCTCTTTTGGGCAGGGCCTGATGTGAATGTATACATGTAAATGTAAAGTGCTACGGAAGATGTTAGCGCTATATAAATCCACAATAATAATAATAATCTTAGTGACAACTCAGCCGACAGATATACCAATGACACCCAACCGAATGCATACACACAGGTGATTATCACCTGTAGAGGCCGCTCGTTCATCGGGAATTGTGGGCAAAATCGCCTGTGTGTACAAATCTTAAAGGAGAACTATAGTGCGTATAAACTTAAAGGAGAACTATAGTGCATATAAACTATTTTCAAAAACAGTTAAAGTGAAAAGTGCCTGGGGCAGGGAGGTAGGATTGGTACTTTCTACCTTCCAATATCATTTCCATGAGGAGAGACAACATAAAGTCTTCCTGAGTGCTTCAGCACCTTCCATAATACAGTAGGGCCAAAGCCTGGCAGATGAAAACTGTATGTGCTTTAGCTCCTCTACTAAACAATATTAGGATGTGGGAATAATCAATCCTACCTCCCTGTCACAGGTAGTTTTCATTTTTAAAAAGTTAAATTTTACAGTATAACAGTATAGTTGTCCTTTAAGTTCTCAAAAAAAAAAATTGCTGCTATGTAAACCCTAAAATAAACTTATTATTACCTTTTTTCCTAATTATAGATCTGATCAATGCATTTAAATAACAATTTCAGAGGACCAGTAAATTAGAGCCACAGTCTACATGTTTATCATATGGTTAAAAAAAATACCAGAACATTTATACAAGTAGAATGGGTTGCACAACAATTATTATAAACTTATGGGAGACGTGCAAAGTTCTGTATTTTTAGTTCCTATTAGAACAAAATTCTACTAAAGGTCAATTAGAATGTTCTGAGAATGTGAATTCCTTAGTGTACTGTACAGTTGCATACATGAATGCCAACCTTCCCCTTTAAAGTGGGAAATCTATTCAGTGTTACTGCGAGCATGCAAACTATATTATATTTTCTTATCCATGAGGAAATGTTTGGCTATATATATGGGTAAATATCCCCACCCAAATTTAATATTGAGGTTTCAAGCTATAAGCTGCCATTAAAAACTCACCCTAAATGTAGCGCAAATATTGTCTTTTTGCAGGACCCGCACAGCTGGCGGGAGTTAGAAGAAGGAGTTAAAGTCTCTCCGATTGATATTTATTTAGCGCCCCTAGATAAATGAGCACCATAGTCTATGGATCAGTCATAAAGTAATAATAGCCCCTTTATGCAAAGTCATTGTTCGGTGCATGCATACCATTAGTGACTTGGATTTTAGTGGTCCATTACCTTGCTGTACTTGCTGTACCTTCACAGTGCGGCACTGTTTCTGGACTGGCCAATTGGAAAATGCAGAAATCATGGAGGCGGGGAGACACTGGTGCTACTGGGCAGTGTTTGACAGATTGTTATGGAATGTATAGAGAGAACCCATTGGTGAGGACCTAATGGTGTAAGTCTTTATCCCAGTAAACATCCCAACAAGTATTTTACATATTGTCTTCGTTTTTAAAAATCAATTGGTTTCATTTTCTTTTCTATGCTTTGTGGTTAGAGATGAACAAAACCAGCAAGTTTCAATCTGGCAGCAGTTCTGCATTCTGAAAATCGAAGCTTCGAACCCAATTGCATCAAACTTTTTTAGAATATTTGATTTCTGAACACATTTCCGAACTTTCGATATTCTATTACTCTATTTTCAATTTTTTTGTTCGCAGGACCTGCATATTTTTGAAATCTGCAGATCTGAATCTGACAAACTATCAGGGTTATTCAATAAAAGTTCTTATCATTTAAAATGGTGCTAAATTTGCCCCAACCAATCAGATGTTGTATCCTGTATGTTTGTTTCGAAACTGAGACAAATCACTTGCTGTGGTCATGTAAGCTACCATTTCAGGTTCCACAAAATTTATTTCTTCCCAGAATGCACCCCAAACAGGAAGTCAGTACTTTAAATACATTTATATATAAACAGAAATATGTGAATATATGTGAAAGCGAATATATTTGTTCCTCTTTAAAATTCCTTTTTAGAATTGTGACAGATTGTTTATTATATATAGAACCTTAATCCTGTAAAGTGTCAAACTTTATAATACGTAACATGCTTTTAGACAAACAAGCATCTACTTTATTGACATTTAATGCAGAGGTCTGAATTCCATTTCAATGATAGGGTTATTGTGCTCTTGTATACCTGTTACCAGGAGACAACATAATTATACCCTTAGGATTTAAAAAAAAACAAAAAACAATTAAATGAATCAGTTATTTAGGGAAATGTCACGAAGGGTATTTGGCATTTCATTAAAAAAAAAAAAATACCGGTAGGTGGTGTTGTGAGTTGCGTCCATTATCCTGGTCTTTGAACAGGCAGGAATCAATCTAAAGGCTCGTACACACACTCGATTTACCCCCGACGGCCGAGCGCTACACGCGACGGCCGGCTGTTATTGCTGATAATCATCTGTGTGTAAGTGCTTGGTCAGGGGTCCTTTGTTGATCCGCCTGGCTTGGCCGTCGGGGGTCGATCCTCGCTCGTAAATCAAACGTGTGTACGAACCTTTACTACCAAGACCAGGTGCTTTATGGCTCATTGTCCTAATTAGATTTAATGGCAGTGGCTGTCCAGTGTCATAGTTAAAGTCATCTTATCTTATTTCCAAAGGGACAGTGTTGGACTTAGGGTCCACCAGAAAATAAAACACCAGAGGCTTTTCAGGAAACATTTAGGCTACATTTACACTACACAACAAAAAAATGTTTAAAGAAAAAAACGCAGGAAATTGCGTTGTGATTTAAAGTGTTTTTGCAATGCATTTTTATGGGTTTGTATTTTTATGCATTTGTATGTAGTGCGTTTTAGTTCGTTTTGGGGTTAAATGGTAAACAACGCGTGAAAACGTGCATTTTCATGCCTTTCAATGCGTTTTTATACTCTCCCCCATTGACTTTCATTAGTGCTTTATCCCACTTAACTGCTGCAAGCAGTGCTTTTCAAAAACGCAACGCATAAAAACTCAGAAGTGTGAACAATATTAAGACATCCATCTGTGATTTTCATGGCCTTGGTTTTAACGTGTTATAAAAACGTGTCTAGTGTGAACGAGCCCTTTATGACCCACTCACCATTGCAGATCTTCTGAAGGACACATTTTTGTATCTGACTTTTCCTGAATCATCTTACACCTGTAACTACATTTTCTCTTTTTTGATTGGTGATTTGACTGTGGACAAGCTTTACCAAGCATCCCTATTTGTGTAGAATTGTGCTGACTGCAGGTTTAAAATCCAGAGTCCCTCCCCCAGAATGCCCACACCCGGTCCCAGAACACCACTAACTGTCTCTCTGCCTAAATTGCCTATTACTGGAAACTATAATCACTGTATCATCCATTTGTTGGTCTGTCACTAATTTTCTAAATATCAAACATTTTAGCTGTCACTCAAGTGATTTATTATAATATCATAAACACTTCTGCTGTGTATAGTTGGGGTTGACAGTTGGTATGTGTGAAATGCACCTCTCCCAGTGCTGGCTCATCGGTTAAGAAACGGAGGGAGGGCATTGAGCCTGAGCAAAACAAATACAGGATAGAAGGCTTGTGCAACACACACGCACCAGAGAATGTGCTACTTACATGTATTTATTATACAATCAGTTTATATACCGTAAATAACTGTAATCTTGGATATTCTGTAATGCAAAAGACATCTAGGATATAAAATGCTTTTGGTGAAGACATCTAGGATATAAAATGCTTTTAGTGAAGACATCTAGGATATAAAATGCTTTTGGTGAAGACATCTAGGATATAAAATGCTTTTAGTGAAGACATCTAGGATATAAAATGCTTTTGGTGAAGACATCTAGGATATAAAAAATTGTTATCAGGCAGAGAAATCTGGGCTATAAACTAGGAGAATTTTTTTAGGCAGTGTGCAGATTTGTAACCCTGTTATTTTTTGAAGATTTTTCTAGTTTGTATTTTGACAACATTTCAAGTGGGCCAGATACAAGTGCGCGCTATTGGTTAAAACTTAAAGACAAAATAGAATTTGTAGAGGTCATTACATTTAAAAGGTTATGTAAATGCCACCCTTTTATATATAGAGTCATAATATACTGTTCTCTAACTAGACACTTTCCTTTAACAAGGTTTAAATGTAAATATATTACTTTCCCATCATATAGAAATTCATGGGAATCTAGACATTAATGATTTCACATGAACTATAGGCACTTTTTTTTTTTACATAGATGCTAATTTGCACCAGTGGTATAACCCATAGCAACCAATGCCGGGGCAGTTAGAATAATGACATACTGCCTGACAGGTTGCCATGGATTATTGTGCTCATCCACATTTATCTTCATGTTAAATGGAGACCCACCAGGATTACTATACAAGTCTGACAGCAGGTAGCAGTGGGAGCAGTTTTATTGCCTGACTAATATTGCCTTTCTATACAACAACAATCTATTTCTAGAGCATTGGTCTGGAATCTTTGTATATCTTTTTAAATCTCAGAACTGGAGTTGTGAGTTCTCTGGAAGGGTCATCTGGAATGTTCTGGTAGTCCATTTATTATACAGCCACTTACAGTAGGTTGGCTTGGCTCCACTTACAGTAGGTTGATTGTGAAAGACAAACCAACACAATAGATATATATTCTGTATATCCATTGCTAATATTTATATGCAAGAATTTAAAGAAACTTCTATGTATTCCACATCTGGTACATTGACGATCTGTTTCTGATATGGTGGAGAGATGACTAGTTTGTACTAAGAAGTGTAAAAAACATCGATTTTGAACCCCTATAAAATTGATGTGTGTGCATAGGCAGTATTAATTATTTGGATCTGTGGATTTTTAAATATGGTGACACTCTTGGGACCTCTCTGTACCGGAAGACCACAGATTGTGATACCTAACTGCTTGCTATTACTTATCAAGTTTGCCCACAGTGGTGTCAAGTTTGCCCACAGTGACTGGTATCAAATTTGCTTTGCCAACAGTTACTGGTATCAAGTTTGCCCACAGTGACTGCCAGTATTAGCAAGTTTTCATACCTGAGGCTTAAGTCCGGCACAGCGCAGCTATTGTCCCCTTTTAAGTCCAGCCCTGACAGAGACAGTGCATGCAATGAGATGCACAAAGACAGGAGAACTGGATTTGATGCGCACCGAAAAAAGGAGTTTCCCCCCCCATAGGCATAGGCCTCCCTGGAAATTCAGCCCTGGCCCCAAGCATATGCCACAAGTTAAAGTGCAATGAATTTTTTTTTCCTGACATCAAAACGGCCACCTCCTTACAAGTTGTGGCCCTGCAAATAGCTATCAGAGGAATCCCTGGATGGACAACTATATACCTCTCCCACTGGTGCTGGGGGGGGTATCCTTCTTACTTTCCCTATGACAAACGTACAGTCTCCCTCCAGAAAACCATTTTAGACGAAGCAGGAGGGGGGTGATTGGTTGGGGGGGGGGGGGGGGGTTGTGATTTCTAGTTTATCACTGCCAGTACCACATTTACAGTTGCACTGAAACCTGTAATCTTAAGGCATGTCCATGTGTCTGATATAATTTATTGGTAACAAATGCAAGAGAGAGTTTATAGTAGGTCTCATTATTAATATATTTGGGTATAGTCATCACCATGCTAACAAATTCAATGGGAATCATCTATTCCCATTATTAATTTAGTTTCCCTTCTCTGAGCCTGTTCTACTGTATTAAACCCTTTTGATATTAAATTGCCCCAATTTTGTGCTCTATAAGGCTATTGTTGCTCTTTCATCACAAACGTCATTATAAAGGCCAGTAAATCAACTGTGTAAAAACACATGCAGGATATGGAAGGACCAAAAGCTTAAAACCCATAGTGATGCAACAACAAACATATGAAACATGAGTTATAACTTGTGGTCATCACAACTATGCAATTATGTTACTGCAAAGTGACAAAGATTCCATTTTCTGGCTGCTAAGGAACCAGAGAGCAATGACTCAAGTTCCCCCATGTAGATTCCACCGACCCAATGTGCTTGAGGCTGACAAGGATACCTTGTATATACCTCAGAAATACTGGATCAGCCCATTTGTTAGTTAAAAGATATGCCTTGATGTTGATTTGAGAGGAAAAGTTTAAATCCATCTGTTCCATATAAAATGCACAATAAATTGCCTGATATCTTTGCTCTTAGCTTTTAGGTTGGGTTCACATGATAGGATCCCTCGTCCTGACCGATTGTTCAGCACTTGCACCCAGTACGAAGCATTGTCAGTTCGCCACAACCGTTTCTTGCGGTCTTCTATAGTTTTCCAACACAACCCATCACGATTTTAGATGATTCGGACGAACAAACGCTTTGCTCGAATGTACCGTTTCGATTTCGGTAACCCTTGAATGTAGCCTTCAATTTTCGCAACCATGGAATGTATTGTTCGGTAACCCTCGAATGAATTGATTGGTAACCCTTGAATTGCCTATAACCCTGAAATGTAGCATGTGGAAACCGGACAATTGCCTGATCATGGGGAAAGTTAGTGTTTAAACAAGATTTTTGGTGAAATGTACATCTTCCCCAGACCATTTCCCAGGTCCTAGAGCCATTTACATAAAGTTATCATTGCTATTTTAACTGTATTTAATCCAAACTTTTCAAACAATTTTCCCCATTGACTTTAATAGGTTAGAACTTCCAAACTTTGGAAGTTGGGAAGTACGAAAAAGAACCGAACTTCAAGAAGTTTGGCCATCTCTAATAGAGATGGGTTTGGGGTTTGAAATTAACCCGGTTCCAAATTGGAACAACTGGTTTTGAAAGTCCAACTGAACTTATCGAACTCTCAGGACTTTGGAACTTTCTAATTTTCGAGATTTAATCAAAAATTGGTACCAAGTGGCAGATTATTAGATCTCCTTCTCAGCAGGTAGAAGACAAAGAACCTCTGCCCCTCCATGTCAGCCATTTGTCACGGACTTACCTGCCGTTCCGGTCCCGCGCCGCTCGGCACTTCCGGGTGGGCGGCGTCGCAGACGTCATGACGTCACGACGCCGACCCGCTGGGCGGCGCGAGATTTGAAAAGCCGGCGTCCTCCTGGACCCGGTGCCCGATAGTAGCGTTTGCTACCCTGGCTCCATACTCACCTGCCGTGGTTCCTGCTCCTGCTCCTTGTACTTACCTTACCTGTCTCCAGTACCTACTTACCTTACCTGTCTCCAGTACCTACCTTACCTGTATCCAGCATTCAGGACTTACCTGTCTCCAGTACCTACCTTACCTGTATCCAGCATTCAGGACTTACCTGTCTCCAGTACCTACCTTACCTGTATCCAGCATTCAGGACTACTGTCTCCAGTACCTACCTTACCTGTATCCAGCATTCAGGACTTACCTGTCTCCAGTACCTACCTTGCCTGTATCCAGCATTCAGTACTTACCTTACCTGTCTCCAGCACCTACTTTGCCAGTATCCAGCAATCAGCCTACAGTTCCCAGCAGCACCTTGTTCCAGCATTCAGCCTACTGTTTCCAGCAGCACCTTGTTCCAGCCTACAGTTCCCAGCAGCCTCGGTGTCCCGCACATTCTGGACTATCGGCCTCCTCCTAAAGAGTACTGTAAGTACCCCGGCCATCTGGCCATTTGTTACACCATTGTCTTATAAATATAAAAAAAAATAAAAAGAGCAACCTGTATAGAAGCACTAAAGACACATAAATGAACAATAAAAATGTATTATAACCATTGTTTAGCACTGATGCCTTGCAGCGCAGAGGTCCTGAGTTCGATCCACCCTTGGACACATCTGCAAGGAGTTTGTATGTTCTCCCCGTACTTGCTGTGGTTTCCTCTGGGCACTCGGTTTCCCCCACAATCATAAAGACAACTGATAGTTTGTATGTGTCAAATAAGTGTGCTTAGATTGTAGCTCTTCTGGGTAGGGCCTGACGTGATGTATACATGTATTGTAAGCGCTACGGAAATTTTGGCGCTATATAATCCAATAATAATAATTATAATAAAAACAGTCCAGATCCTGGGCACTCTTGGATTTGTTTCACAAAATACTTTTTTTGTTATATCAACGTTTCGGTGCTAGATTCTGCACAATAATACAAACGTGCAAATGTGCCAAATTTATATATGTTCAACCATGTGCAACCCTCTGTGCAGTGACTGACTATTATACATAAATTTGTTAAAAACCTATTAAATAAAAATATTTTCAAATTTGGAGCCATACAGTTACCTTTTAGAGCTATTCTTTAAAGAAAAATCAATGGCAAATCAATAAGACATGGTATCTACATAGAACATGGTTCTCCTAAGAGCTTAATTATCATAAAAAACATTTCAATGATAACTGGCTATTTAGCTCTTTTGGATATATTGTATTCATAAAGTAAATCCACTGTGCCTCTCTGCACAGTAGATTTTTGTTCCAATCCCCTCCTCTTTGGGGCGGGGGGGGGGGTTCTTGATCAATGACCATGGCTCTAAGTACACTCACTGAATGATTCTTTTCTGCAACGCTACCGGGTTTCCTCCCCTTGTAGTTTACCATTAGCCATTCTCTCTCTCGCCATTTTTATATGTGATTTATGTACTGTCTCTTTTTGAAGGGTAATACAGTTTTCCCTATATAGGACATTTGATCATATAAATGCAGTGGTCAGTGCAACAAGTATATCTTCCTTTTATTTTAATTTTATTCCCCTTGTGTGGGTGGCAGAGTGTGGGTCCTTCTATTAGGTGGCTGCATGTGCTACAATTGAAGAACCTGTAGTAACCTTTCCTCCCTTTATTTTGTTCTTTCCTCTTTTTAGTATCTGCATTAGTCAACTAATCGCCCAATCATTCCTCTTAAATAATACTTTGGGCTCTTTCTGTGTTTCTTTCATTAGTTTCTGGTCACTTTTTATGACCCCCAATGCTTTTTAATGGTATCTCTACATTTTTACACTTTTGTCACTGTATTGTATAATCAATGTTATTTTAGGTTCACATATTCTCTGGGTTCTGTTATTATACATAAGATATGCCCTCTCCAGGGCTTTATTTATTCAATGAAGTCAATGAATTTACAACAAACGGCAGCACTCGTACCAGCATATCCTCATATCTTGAAGGCATCTCTTCCCAGCTCCAGGCTCATCAAATAGACTTCAGTATAAGAAAGCGCTACTCACAGGTGTTCGGATGATACAAACTTACTTTATTTGAAATATATTAAAAGGTAGGAGACACACGGATCAAACACTGCAGACAAGAGGACAGCCCACCCGCCTGACACGTTTTGTGGTTGGACCCACTTCCTCAGAGGCTAGGTGGAGCTACTACAACAGAGAATTATAGGTGAGTATCCCCCAGTAATGAACCTTAAAGGTGAGGTAACAATGGCACTACCTATATCCAATAGGATATATATCCAAGGGATAGTACAAGAGAAGAAAATGAGAAGGAGGGAAAACTCACAATGCCAGGATAAAAACCTTAGTAAAATACTGAAAAGGAAACTGTTAAAATATGTGTAGCGAGCTCCCAGACACCTGACTCTTATATCAGGTTATAGCTTCAAAGAATCAAACAAGTAACAAGGAATGAAAGATAAAACAGTGTACACACAAATATAAAGAGACATCTACATATGTAACAAATACAAAAAACATCTGAAACAGAGTAACTATGATAGCACAGTTAGTTACTAATACAAATGGTCCAACTGTGGTATATTTCTAAAGGTAACTGTGGTCTCTAATTCTTCCAAACCAGTAATAATTATATAAAAATCCTTCCATCATACCTTCAAAATAAACCTAAATCACATCTCTAGATAAAATTTGTGAGAATTATTGCTGGAAAGGTTCAGTATATTACTTCCTTCCTGCTTAAACACTTCCTGTTTGTGGCCAGCTTGTAGTCATGTGACCACTCTGTCTGCATTATTAGGCTCCCCTCCTCAACTGACAATTTTCCCTGGGCACTTTCTGATTTTCGCAGTATTAAAGGACATGTCCACCCCAAAACTACAATTTAACCCACTACTGTCCCCACTATGTAGTGTAGAAAAATCCTTTCCTCACATCCCAGCTCCAAATGGTTGTCCAGTAATCCCCCCCTAAAGTCCAAAAAACTGCCCACCAGGAGCTCCGCAGAGTCCATATAGGACTCTGCCTCCTGTCTCTCCTCCGGGAGAATTTTGTCATGCTCAGTACAGACCTCCTCCCCCTCCCTCTCCCTCCTGTTTCTCTCTCCCTCCCCCTAGCACAAAACCCCTTTTCGTAGTGTAGGGCTCCCTCCCCCAACCCCAAACGCCATATTAGTTTCACATGAAACACCCCCGATCTGTACTTACATCACCTCTTTCCCCCGTTGATCTGCACAGCCGGAAGCCGCGTCCGTAATTGGCTGCAGTTTCATGCAAGCAGAGGGCCGTGACACATCGACGGGGGAAAGAGGTGATGTAAGTACTACTGACGTCACTACTCACTTGGCGGAAGTGAGGCTGGCGCCGAGTAGTGAGGTCAGCCAGCAGAGGAAAGTGGAGCATGCAGCCGGAGCTTAGAAGAGGATCCAGAGCAGCCTGCAGGGGAACATTGGAGCAGGTAGGAGAAGGCAACTGTGGGGCTTCAGAAGGAGGGAAGGCACAGTAATTGCTGCAGTGGCTATTCCTTGCCACTGCAGATGTTTGGAAACTACAACTCCCAGCAAATAAAGCATGCTGGGAGTTGTAGTTTCCAAACATCTGGAGTGCCAAGGAATGAGGCTTTAATTGCCTTTTAAATGGACATAAGAATTCCCATACAGTAATAGCCATACTGTATTTGGCTATTACTGTATGGGAATTTTCACGGCCGTTATTCCTGCCATTTTCGCGTTTTCCGTGATTTATAAATGGGCGGGAAAAAGGCCACGAAAAGTAAACGAATAGTTACTTTTCGCGCCTATCTGAACAATTACCGCCACTTCTATTTATAAAGCAGCAAGAATGGTACGCATCAATAATCTCAGCCATATTACTTCGCCACCCCTGGATTGGGTTTGTGCCGCAGCGAAGGGGAACAGGGGGCATTCGCCACCTCACCCTCGCCGCAGGAGGCGCCCCACCCTTGGTTCTTGCAAGCCCTTCCAAGTAGACCTTCCCAACCCCATCCCTGCTCGTGGCGTACATATAGAACAGGAGGCTAGGAGGGGCTGCTGGGAGGGGGCCGCGCAGGGGGTCGGACACCCGCCATGCACCACCTCCCCAGCAGCCCCTCCAAGCCCCCGCCCCGCCGCTGGCAGGGAGGGAAGGGCCCTCTGGGAGGGGTGGAGGCCCACCCACCAGCGGGGGCCCTGAGAAGGGACTTTAGGGCTTGGCTTAAGGGGTCCCGCAGCTCGCAACCTCCCCTCCCCATGCCCATCAAGGGCCTTTGCGGCTCAACAAGAGCCCTTTGGGGCTTAGGGGTCCCGCAGCTTGAAACGGGACCCCCTCCGGCCCATCAGGGCCTTTGCGGCACTTACAAGTGCCCTTGCGGCTCTAACAAGAGCCCTTTGGGGCTAGGGGTCCGCAGCTCGAACCGGACCCCCTTGCCCGGCCTTATCGGGCCCTTTTGGCACTTACAGTGCCTTGCGGGCACTAACAAGAGCCCTTTGGGGCTTAGGGGTCCCGCAACTCGAATCAGGATCCCCTTCCCGGCCCTATCAGGACCCTTGTTGCACTTACAAGTGTCCTTGCGGCCCTAAGAAGGTAAGAAGGGCCTTTAGGGCTTAAGGGGTCGCGCAGCTCGAACCAGGACCCCCCTCCCCGGTCCATGTAAGGGACCTTGCGGCACTGAGAAGTGCCTTTGGTGGGGGTCCCGCAGCCCGAACCGGGAACCCCAGTGAGCGCCTCTTAAAAGAGCCCTTTTGTGGCGTCTTCTTTTCTCCAGCCCTGGAGACACCAAGCTCCGCTGAGGCCGGTGACCTCAACGAGGCATGTTGCCGACGTCTTGATCGTCGCGACGTCTAGGGCTGGCGACACCAACCCCATGAGGTCGCCGATGCCAGGCAGGCTCACTGCGGCCGCCAGTGAGCCTGCTGGCACTGCCGGCCACAGCGGAGCCGATGTTGCCAGCTGTTCTGCTTCAGCCATCTAATGCGATGGCATCTGAAGTCCGCAGCGGAGTGCACCTCTTTATATGGTTTTCAGAAAACTCTAATCCGTTTCGATTGGTCAATTTTTAATGCTTGGGTTACATGCTTACATTAACCAATCAGATTTTGGAAAATAATGTAAAGCATGTAAACCAAGCATTAAAATCAATCAGAAACGGATTAGGGTTTTCTGCAAACCTATATAAAGAGGTGCACTCCGCCGCAGACCTCAGATGCCATCGCAGTAGATGTACCGCTGGACATCGTGGCCACGATACATATCGCGGCGATGACGCTGGCCAGTATAAATTACCAAGAGCGCTATCGCTCTGGGTAAATGCTCCTTTCACTATTAATATCGCGTTTGCCAATTACTGGGATTTACCTATTGTGGGATTTTAACGCCAGCTATTCGACAGCTGATCTAATATGGATTTAAAGTTGCTCTAGCCGGTAGACGAAGGAAAGCGTGACTTCAACTCCATATATTTGCCCAGCGAGTCTGGGTAAATGAGCCTGAATAACCCTGCTAGTGTTTTGGGTACATCAAAAGGGAAGGCTCTGGTTTAGGGGGCTTAATTGTCATTTAAGGGAACAAGTGAAACAGGGTTGCTATAGCAGGAGTAAAATCAAATGGTAACAGATGTTACATTTATTCAGTGAGATAATGTCAGACGCTAGTTGAGGACATGAAGAATGTGTTCATTTTTATGGCATCAGGAAAACTGGCACCTGAAAGCACACATGCTGTTTATCTTCTGGGTTAATTTCAGTCCAGCGAGAGGAGATTAAAGAGTCTGTTACCCCATTATTGTTTAGATTTGGTTTTATTGGTGGATCCCTCCAAAGCTCAAATCTTAAATTCCATTTCAGAGATATTATGGCTGTTTACAATGCAGATACAAAGACAGTATCAGAGAGGTGCAATATCCCGCGCTAACGAGAAAATAAGCTCTAAAATCACGCTAACCCATGTACTAACATGTTAGAGAAGGTTTTACACTGCCTGCGCCATGTTGCAATTTGTTTCCTTTGCGCAGCGCAAAGCGATGCAATAAATTTTGCGCCGTTTTTTGTGCAACAATTAATGCCTCTTCAATGGTGTCTTTAAAATACGCGCAAAAGGTCACAACCTACCGCTAGCGTTTTCGCAATGTATTAACGGTCGCAAAGTGGTTAATACATTGCAGAAACGAGTGCACGTAGGTTGCGATAGCGAAATATATTGCATCTCCCCTATATGTGTATCATCTGCATAGACACAGAACAAAGAGTGAAAATTAATTATAAGCTTCATTTTTTTGTTTTGTAATTCTTATTTTCCTTCTAGAAATTCTAAAAGGAATGTTTCAAATAAAATACATGACGGGTCCTCAAATTTATCCCAGTGGGTCTCCACCATTTTTTAAAGACATGTTACTGCATTTAACATGGCATCCCAAGAAGTGGATGGTGGGTGCCCTGTAAGGAACTGTATTTGGGGAAGAAAAAGAAGACTAAAAAATTTTTAACAAGAGAAAAGTTGTTGTTAAAACCCAGACCTCTTAGTAGGTTTCTCTATTGCTATCCGTTGTTATTATCTCTTACAATAAAAACTATCACCATTTCTTGGAATAAACTCCAAAAGGGACAGGGCAACTAGATCAAATTTATTTTGAAAACAATTTAAATGAACATCAACTTAGTAGTCCCTAGTCAGGCTCCACTCTTCTACAGTCCTGGACTGTTCTGAGATTGACCAATTGGAAGACATTAGCTTCCCATTGAACGATTGACACTCTGTGGGAGGAGATGAGGCCAGACTGTCACTACAATTGCGATTTCGGAGAAGGGGTACGGGGCATCAAGAGCAAATCCAGGGGTGAGGAATTAGCAGTTCAGGTCCTCACCATGAATACTTTAAGAGGGGGGTGGGGGGGGTTGTGGTTGGAGGAGGACTATAGTTCTCCATTAAAAACTAGTCTAAAGTTAGCAGTTAGGTCCTCACCGTATACTTTAAGGGGGGGGGGGGTTTGGGGGTTGTGGTTGGAGGAGACTATAGTTCTCCGTTAAAAACTAGTCCTAAAGTTAGCAGTTTAGGTCCTCACCGTGAATACTTTAAGGGGGGGGGGGGGGGGGTTGGTGGTTGGAGGAGACTATAGTTCTCCGTTAAAAACTAGTCCAATGCATATTATTGTTTTCGTAAATTCATTCCTAGGAAAAGTTGGTCCTGAAATGCATCAGTCATAAAAAAGTTCAATGCTATTATTTTAATTATCATAGTTATACTGGGAGTCTCTAGCTTCTTTCCCTTCCTACTATCTTTATTATCTGTTTGGGGGAAATGGTCGTGCACTTCATTCACTGGCTGGAAAGCAGAGGTTTCTATATTTTATTATTGGATTTTCACCTACGATGACATCAAACATTTGAAATGCAGGTCCGTACTCCAACCAACAGGGAATCTAGCCAGTCTAAGCTGGAGTTAGCTAATGGAACGTTTCTGGATTCTTTCACGCAGTTAGAATTCATCTAAACCAACAATAATAATAATAACATTATTAAAGGATAACTGTCCTGTGTATAAAGTTTATTTAAAAAACAGTTAAACTGAAAAGTACTTGGGATAGTGCTGTAGCTCCTTAACGAAACAATATTGTGAGGTAGGAATAATCAATCCAACCTCCCTGCCCCAGGTACTTTCCATTTTTAAATACCGTAGTTAATTTTTAGAGTATAGATATCCTTTAATAATAACAAAACAATGCCCATTTTTCTACAATTGGAAACAGTTGCCATCTATATTAAGTGGTGTAACTACCGCCCCCGCCACCCTTGCGACCACAGGGGGCCCGGATGGTAGTAGGGCCCGCCACAAGCCTAAGCTGTCTTCAGCAATCAGCTGGTCGCAGGGTATAAATGAAACATACGTGTGATTAGCTGTTTAAAAGACCCAAGTACTTTTCATTGTTCCTTTTGGGGGGGGGCCTGCAGGTAGGCCCCTGTCTATATTCATAAAAGTAAAGAACTTTTTAAAAAAAACTCTCCTCCAAGCATAAATGTAGGCATAGGCAGCCCTAAGGAGGTCTTTATCAATGTTACCTCCCCCATTCTTCTTGCACAGTCCTAGTGCAGAACTGTTAAAACCCCCTCCCTCCTATTCCCTGTCCAACATTCAGCCAATCATGAGGCATACTCTGACCATACAAATGTTTTTATTGGGCCCTCCAGAGAAGGCAATTATATTAATGAAGTATGTGTCCTCTCTGTACAACTCAATCAAGTACTAGTTTGCAGGCTGTATACCAGGTATCAATAATGGGCCCACACCTTCCTACTGCTCCGTGCCTCACAGTGTCCTAAATGAACCGAAACAGCCAAACCAACAGGACCAGACTAACCAGATTAAATGGCATCTAAATTTAGAAGAAATTCTAACAGCACCAAACAATGACAACATATTCAGTTTTATGTCGAAGTGACTGATTGTCATGTTGTGTATTTATTCCTCTTTTCTTGGGGAGGTGAAAAGAACAATACAGTTTATTCCCGTGTATGTTATCTAGCACAGAGAAGCAGAAATGAAGCGTCTACAATTGTTTTCTTAATTTGTTTTCCTCATAATTTCCACTCTCACATCCACTTCTCTAATTGTTTTCAAGTTTTGCCCCACATAATGCTTGGGGCTGTTTCTTTGTTCGATAAGTATGCACAATGGGCAGTCAATGTTGGAGAGATATTTATTAGCAGCATACTGAATAAGGAAGGTAATAGAACAGTTCAGGGGAAGGTATCCATCGGATAAGCTATAAAACAGGTGTAAGGCTGAGTACACACCAGAGTGATTCACGGAACTTTTGGTCAGTCGATCGTTCGTTTGTCCGGATAGGACGAACGAACGATCGGAAGCATCTGAAAATTACGATTGATTGTGCGGTTCCCTATGGGACCGCATGGTCAATCATTCGTAAATTCGGCCGCGACAGACATTTAGTCCGGCCATGTGTACCCAGCCTAAAGACAACACAACGTGCTCCATAGGTGAAATGACACATGGGCTGAATAAAGTACTAATATGCAGTGAGTAGAAGATTCTGTACAGAGAAATAAAGAATACGGAGAGACAGAGCAGGTAGGAGTTTTAAAAAAACTGACGCTAGTGTAACATAGTGCTTTAGGGGGTAACACGCCACCTGCGATTGCATCTCTTTTAGAGGGAGAGGGGACAAGGTACGTAGAGACTTAAGTGATTCTCACAGTAATGAAACAGGGAACTGCTTTTATTAATTTGGCTTGAAAAAGCCAAATTACTGTTCTTTCTATTTCTTCTTCTTTTTCTTCTTCTTTTTCTTCCGTTTTATTCTTCCGCTTTTTTGGACCGTATCTCCTCCCACAGTTTTTGAGCTAGAGACGTGAAATACGGTACAGACGTGCGGGGCATATAGGAAAGGTGTGCTATCTTCTAGCTAAGGAATCCGCGGAAGCGTTACGGCGTTATCAGCGAATTTCCGGACATTTTTTCCCATAGACTATAATGGTAACAATCCTCAAATGTGGATATTTCAAAACAGTTTGTTTCATGGTCATAAATACAAATGGTGATACCCCCAACCCCCCCACACAGACCCAGGTACACCCACCTACTAACCTACCTTTCCATTCCCATGGAAGCCATATTTAAAGGGTAACTAAAGTCAAAAAAACTAATTTAGATTTATCCTCAATAAAAGATAGTTTTATGGTTATAAACACAAAAAAGACATACCCCCTCAACCAGACCCAGGTACACACACCTACTAATCTATTTATCCATTACTGTGGCAGCCATACTTAAAGGGTAACTAAAGCAAAAAATTAATTTTGATAATAATAAAAAGGTTTTTTTTTTTTAACCCCCATGTGGCACAGGTACATACACCTACTGACCTACCCCTCCATTACTGTTGCAGCCATACTTAAAGGGTAACTAAAGTAAAAAAAAATAATTTTTGACCAATCATAAAAAAAGTTTGTTTTTTTAACCCCCACGTGGTACCGGTACATACACCATAATACCTACCCTCCATTACTGTTGCAGCCATACCTAAGGTAACTAAAGTATCAATTTTTTTTTGACCAATCATCAAAAAAATTAGTTTTTTTAACCCCACACTGATCCAGGTACACATCTTACTGACCTACCCTTCAATTTTCATGGCAACCAAATTTAAAGGGTAACTATAGTCAAAATACAAATTTGACTAATCATGAACAAAGTTTTTTTAACCCCCAACCCGACACAGGTACACACACCTAGTTTTATGGTTGTAAACACAAAAAAGAAACACACCCTCAACCAGACCCAGGAACACACACCTACTGATTTACTTATCCATTACTGTGGCAGCCATACTTAAAGGGTAACTAAAGTCAAAAACAAATTTGACCAATCACAAAAAGTTAGTTTTTTTAACCCCCAACTGGACACAGTACATCACCTACTGATCTACCTTATACATTACTGTCAGCCATACCTAAAGGGTAACTAAAGTAGAAATTTTTTTTTGACCAATCATCAAAAAAGTTTATTTTTTTAACCCCCAACCCGACACAGGTACACACCACCTACTGATCTACTTACCATTACTGTGGCATCCATACTTAAAGGTAACTAAAGTCAAAAAAATTTTTTTGACCAATCTTTAAAAAAGTTTGTTTTTTTAACACTCCACGTGGAACAGTACATACACCTACGGACCTATCCCTCCATTCTGGGGCAGCCATATTTAAAGGGTAACTAAAGTAAAAAAAACTATTTTGACCAATCATCTAAAAGTTTGTTTTTTAACCCCCAACCCGACCAGGTACATACACCTACTGATCTACTTATCATTACTGTGGCAGCCATACCTAAAGGGTAACTAAAGTGAAAAAAATTTTTTGACCATCAAATCAAAAAGTTTATTTTTTTTAACCCCCAACCCGACACAGGTACACACACCTACTGATCTACTTATCCATTACTGTGGCATCCATACTTAAAGGGTACTAAAGTCAAAACATTTTTTTTTGACCAATCTTTAAAAAAGTTTGTTTTTTTTAACCTCCACGTTGGTACAGGTACATACACTACTGACCTATCCCTCCATTACTGTGGCAGCCATATTTAAAGGGTACTAAAGTAAAAAAACTAATTTTGCCCAATCATCTAAAAAATTAGGTTTTTTTACCCCCACCCGACCCCGGTACATACACTACTGATCTACTTATACATTACTGTGGCAGCCATACCTAAAGGGTAACTAAAGTGAAAAATTTTTTTTGACCAATCATCAAAAAAGTTTATTTTTTTAACCCCCAACCCGACACAGGTACACACACCTACTGATCTACTTATCCATTACTGTGGCATCCATACTTAAAGGGTAACTAAAGTCAAAAAAAATTTTTTTTGACCAATCTTTAAAAAAGTTTGTTTTTTTAACCTCCATGTGGTACAGGTACATACACCTACTGACCTATCCCTCCATTACTGTGGCAGCCATATTTAAAGGGTAACTAAAGTAAAAAAAACTATTTTGACCAATCATCTAAAAAATTTGTTTTTTTAACCCCCAACCCGACCCAGGTACATACACCTACTGATCTACTTATACATTACTGTGGCAGCCATACCTAAAGGGTAACTAAAGTGAAAAAAAATTTTTGACCAATCATCAAAAAAGTTTATTTTTTAACCCCCAACCGACACAGGTACAACACACCTACTGATCTCCTTATCCATTACTGTGCATCCATACTTAAAGGGTAACTAAGTCAAAACATTTTTTTTTGACCAATCTTTAAAAAGTTTGTTTTTTTAACCTCCACGTGGTTACAGGTACATACACCTAGGACCTATCCCTCCATTACTGTGGCAGCCATATTTAAAGGGTAACTAAAGTAAAAAAAACTAAATTTGACCAATCATCTAAAAAATTTGTTTTTTAACCCCCACCGACCAGGTACATACACCACTGATCTACTATACCATTACTGTGGCAGCCATACCTAAAGGGTAACTAAAGTGAAAAAATTTTTTGACCAATCATCAAAAAAGTTTTTTTTAACCCCCAACCCGACACAGTACACACACCTACTGATCTACTTATCCATTACTGTGGCATCCTACTTAAAGGGTAACTAAGTCAAAAAAATTTTTTTGACCAATCTTTAAAAAAGTTTGTTTTTTATAACCTCCACGTGGTACGGTACATACACCTACTGACCATCCCTCCATTACTGTGGCAGCCATATTTAAAGGGTAACTAAAGTAAAAAAAACTAATTTTGACCAATCATCTAAAAAATTTGTTTTTTTAAACCACCCCCACCGACCCGGTACATACACCTACTGATCTACTTATACATTACTGTGGCAGCATACTAAGGAACTAAAGTGAAAAATTTTTTTTGACCAATCATCAAAAAAGTTTATTTTTTTAAACCCCCAACCCGACACATGTACACCACTATGATCTACTAGTACTCATACTGTGGCATCATACGTAAAGGGTACTAAAGTCAAAACATTTTTTTTGACCAATCTTTAAAAAGTTTGTTTTTTTAACCTCCACCCTGGTACAGGGTACATACACCTACTGACCTATCCCTCCATTACTGTGGCAGCCATATTTAAAGGGTACTAAAGTAAAAAAACTAATTTTACCAATCATCTAAAAAATTTGTTTTTTAACCCCCAACCCGACCAGGTACATACACCTACTGATCTACTATACATTACTGTGGCAGCCATACCTAAAGGGTAACTAAAGTGAAAAAAATTTTTTGACCAATCATCAAAAAAGTTTATTTTTTTAACCCCCAACCCGACACAGGTACACACACCTACTGATCTACTTATCCATTACTGTGGCATCCATCTAAGGGTAACTAAAGTCAAAACATTTTTTTTGACCAATCTTTTAAAAAGTTTTTTTTTAACCTCCACGTGGTAACAGGTACATACACCTACTGACCTATCCCTCCATTACTGTGGCAGCATATTTAAGGGTAACTAAAGTAAAAAAAACTATTTTGACCAATCTTAAAAATTTGTTTTTTAACCCCCAACCGACACCGGTACATACAACTACTGATCTACTTTACATTACTGTGGCGCCATACCTAAAGGGTAACTAAAGTGAAAAAATTTTTTTGACCAATCATCAAAAAGTTTATTTTTTTAACCCCCCACCCGGACACAGTACAACACACCTACTGATCTACTTATCCATTACTGTGGCATCCATACTTAAAGGGTAACTAAAGTCAAAAAATTTTTTTTTACCATCTTTAAAAAAAGTTTGTTTTTTTAACCTCCATGTGGTACAGGTATACACCTACTGACCCTATCCCTCCATTACTGTGGCAGCCATATTTAAAGGGTAACTAAAAAAAAAAAACTAATTTTGACCATCATCTAAAAAGTTTGTTTTTTTACCCCCAACCCGACCAGGTACACACACACTACTGATCTACTTATCCATTACTGGGGCCAGACATACTTAAAGGGTAACTAAAGTAAAAAAATAATTTTGATCATAATCAAAAAGTTATTTTTTTAACCCCACGTGGCACAGGTACTACACCTACTGACCTACTCTCCATTACTGTTGCAGCCATACCTAAAGGGTACTAAAGTCAAAAAAAAATTTGACCAATCATCAAAAATTTAGTTTTTTTACCTCCAACCTGATCCAGGTACACCTGCTTATGACCTACCCTCCATTTTCATGGCAACCATAGTTTAAAGGTAATTATGTCAAAATAACAAATTTGACTAATCATGAACAAAGTTTTTTTACCCCCAACCCGACCCAGGTACACACACCTACTGATCTATATCCATTACTGTGGGCAGCCATACTTAAAGGGTAACTAAAGTCAAAAAAATTTTGATCAATAATCAAAAAAGTTATTTTTTTTAACCTCCACCGGGCACAGGCACTACACCTACTGACCTATCTCTCTCCATTACGTTGGAGCCATATTAAGGGTACTAAAGTAAACAAACAATTTTGACTAATCATCAAAAAGATTTGGTTTTTTTAACCCCCCACTGGCCAGGTACATACATCTACTGACCTACCCCTCCATTACTGTTGCAGCCATACCTAAAGGGTAACTAAAGTCAAAAATGTTTTTTTTGACCAATTATCAAAAAAGTTTTTTAACCCCCCAACCTGACACAGACACAAAACCTCACTGATCTACTTAATCCATTACTGTGGCAGTACATACTTAAAGGGTAACTAAAGCCAAAAAATATCATTTTGATCAAAAATCATTATCATGAAAATCCGTCTATTTTGCCCTAACAATCAGATGTTTGTTCTGATTGATGGATCAAATTAGCACCACACCGGCGGTACACACAAAAGTTTTTTGTCCCAAACAATGTTCACTACAAACTCTCATTTCCCATTTTGAGTTTTAAGATCTACAGCAACCAACCACATTCCCTTCCAAAATGCAGCCCTTCAAGCCAAATTCAAAGTATACTTAAACTTTCCTTCCCTTTCTAGTTGGTAATCTGTACTGGAAATAGATGACCTCAATCAGAACCCCACCCCCATTTTTAATTGGTCACAAACAACTTTAAGTGCTACATGTGTTTACCACATTCTATTTACAACAACAGACATATTGGGAAAGAATGACATAGATCACTATCTATGTGCATGTGTTTGTAGTAATGTGTGCGCAAGTAAAACACTTGTGTCCTTATCCTGTATCCTTCTGTCTTTTTAGAAGTCACGTAGGAGTTTAATTTCTTTTTTAACTTGTATTATTTCTTTATTACACAGTGATTTCTCTCATAAAATACACAAGAACCATGAATATCCTGTAAGTTATATGCTTTTATGGTGCTAAGCTATGCCACCTGTTATAATGGGTTCTTAGCTATGTCATCGGTGTCACATGACCCATTAAAGGGTATGTCCACCCAAAAATATTTTTTGATATATGATTCCCCCTGTCCCCCCAGCCCCAACCGCTCTATTTTTATTCTTAGAAAGTGCCCCAAACACTACTTACCTCCCCTCTTTCCTCCGCCACGCTGCCAGCCCTCTGCTTGTGAGAAAATGCAAGCAGAGGGGCGGGACCGGCAGTCGCGTCTGTGATTGGCTGAACGGCAGCCAATCACGGACGCGGCTCCCGGGAGTTCTTTGCAGTGGGGGAAAGAGGGAAGGTAAGTAGAGTTTGGGGCACTTTCTAAGAATACAAAATAGAGAGGTTGGGCTGGGGACAGGGGGAATCATATATCTAAGGGATTTACACTAGGGGAGGAATCCTAAGAGGAGAGGGAGGGAGGGGGAGAAGGGCTGCAGTAGCATGCCAAACTTCTCCCGGAGGCCAGGTAGGAGTCTCTTATGATTCTGCTATTCCTCCTGTGGGCAGTTTTTGGGATTTTGGGGGGGACTACAGGAGAACCAATGGAGCTGGGATGTAAGGTAAGGATATAACTACACTACACAATGGGGGCCAGTAGTGGGGGGGGATTATAGTTTTGGGGGTGGACATGCCCTTTAACATTGTAAATCTCTATATATAAAACTCATGTATGTGTGTATGTATGTTTGTATGTTCCAGATAAATTTCCAAACAGCTGGGACAATTTTTCATGAGACTTGGTACACTTATGTATAAGGAACTGGGAAAAAGCATAGGCTACTTTACAACTTCTAAAAATGCCTCCGTACCCCCTTTTTTCGACATTTTATTTAAGTTAATTACCCTGTGTGCTACCATCTGGTGGTGAATCAAGTTAATTCCAAATATCACAGTTTGTTCAGGGCAGTACAATGCTTTACTTGATTTTGTTCTGTTGTTGCTGTGATAGAAGGATAGAGGTGTCAATCATGAGGAGCAGCAGACCATGTGATGTAACAATGTCATGTGACCAAACACTCGGTCACCTCCTCTTACTTGTGGTTCCCCTAGAGTCAAGATTGAGAGGTAAACTGACCAGTCCAAGATAAGTCTCTTGTACTGGGGGTTGGGCAGGCAGCTACTCATGGAAATCACAGTCGGCTAAGGGAAATTTAATTGTACAGCACAAGGTAATAAATCCCATTTTACTTAATTAAAGACAATAAGAACTGTGAATGGGATGGAGCTGCCACACTGCAATACAACTGCACTGTTAAGGGGTTTATTTCACTTCACACCTTGTATCTCTTTTCCCCACAAACACAGGCCACCATACACACTCTTATCACTCTCCTTTCTTTTCCATGGGTCATTTTTGCAAACAAATTATGTTTTCTAGGGGGCAGTAAAAAATAAATTAATGTGAGATGTTGTACCCCATGGTTAAAGGAGGAGTTGATGCGATGCACGCTAAAGGGGAAGTTGATGCAATACGTGCTAAAGGGGAATTTGATTCGATACGCACTAAAGGGGAAATTGATGTGATACGCGCTACAGGGGAAGTTTATTCTATAGGTGCCAAAGGGGAAGTTGATGCAATACGAAAAAAGTTCACTGCTATTATTTTAAATTATCATTAGTTATACGGGGAGTCTCTAGCTTCTTTCCCTTCCTTACGATCTTTCATTATCTGTTGGGGGAAATGTCGTGCACTTCATTCACTGGGGAAAGCAGAGGTTTCTATATTTTCTTATTGGATTTTCACCTAGATGACATCAAAACATTTGAAATGCAGGGTCCGTACTCCAAACCACCAGGGAATCTAGCCAGTTAAGCGGAGTAGCTAATGGAACGTTCATGGATCTTTCACGCAGTTAGAATTAATCTAAACAAACAATAATAATAATAACATTATTAAAGGATAACTGTCTGTTTGTACTAAAGTTTATTTAAAAACAGTTAAACTGAAAAGTACTTGGGATTAGTGCTGTAGCTCCTTACGAAACCAATATTGGAGTAGGAATAATCATACAACCGCCCTGCCCCAGGTACTTTCCATTTTTAAATAGTTAATTTAGGTAATAGAGTTTATCCTTTCATATAACAAAACAATGCCCCATTTTTTCTACCAATTGGAAACAGTTGCCATCTATATTAAGTGGTGTAACGAACGCCCCCGCCCACCCTTGGCGACCACAGGGGGCCCGGATGGTAGTAGGGCCCGCCAAAGCCTAAGCTGTCTTTCAGCAATCAGATGGTCGCAGGGTATAATGAAACATACTCGTGATTAGCTGTTTTAAAAGACCCAAGTACTTTTCATGTTTTATTTGGGGGGGGCCTGCAGGTTAGGCCTGTCATATAATAAATAAAAGTTAAAGAACCTTTTAAAAAAAACTCCTCTCCAAGCATAAAATGTAGGCATAGGCAGCCAAAGGAGCTCTTGATCAATGTTTTCCTCCCCATTTTCTTTGCCAGTCCTAGGGCAGGACTATAAAACCCCTCCCTCCTATCCCTGTCCAACATTTCAGCCAATATGAGGCATACTCTGACATACCAAAATGGTTTTTATTTGGGCCCTCACAGAGAAGGCCTAATGATATTAATGGGTAGTGTCCCTCTATGTACAACTCAATCAAAGTACGAGTTTGCAGGTGTTATACCAGGTATCCATAATGGGCCCACACCTTCCTACTGCTCCGCGTGCCTCACAGTTGTCCTAAATGACCGAAACAGCCAAACAACAGGACCAGACTAACCAGATTTAAATGGCATCTAAATTTAGAAGAAATTCTCAACAGCACCAAACAAGACAACAATTCAGTTTTATGTCGAAGAGTGACTGATTGTCATGTTGTTACTTTATTCCTCTTTTTTGGGGAAGGGAGGTTGAAAGAACACCTACAGTTTATTCCCGTGTATGGTTATCTAGCCAGAGAAGCAGAAATGAAGCGTTACAATTGTTTTCTTAATTTGTTTTCCTCTTTTTTTAATTCCACTCTCACATCACTTCTCTAATTGTTTTCAAGTTTTGCCCCACATAATGCTGGGGCTGTTTCTTTGTTCGATAAGTATGCACCAATGGGAGTCATGTTGAGAGATATTTATAAGCAGAATAAGGAATAAGGAAGGTAATAGAAACAGTTAAGGGAAGGTATCCATCGGTAAGTATAAAACAGGTGGTATAAGGCTGAGTCACACCAGAGTGATTCACGGAAACTTTTGGTCAGTAGTCGTTCGTTTGTCCGGATAGGACGAACGAACGATCGGAAGCATCTGCAAATTACGATTGATTGTGCGGTTCCCTATGGGACCGCATGGTCAATCATTCGTGTAAATTCGGCGCGGACAGACATTTCGTCCGGCCATGGTACAGCCTCAAGACAACACAACGTAGCTCCCTACCGGTGAACTGAACACTGCGGCACTACGACCGCCACTAAAGTACTAAATATGACAAGTGAGTAGAAGATTCTCTCCCTCGTACAGGAAATACAAGAATACGCCCGCACACGAGACCAGAGACAGGTAGGAGTCTCTTAAAAAAAATGACGCCTAGCTGTAACATAGTGCCTTTAGGCCCACCCCCCACCCCCCCCCCGGTCAACACCCCCCACGCAAAACAACTCGCACGCATTTGATCTCTTTTAGAGGGAGAGAGGGACAAGGTACGTAGAGATTAAGTGATTTCTCACAGTAATGAAACAGGGAAACTGCTTTTATTAATTTGGCTTGAAAAAGCCCAATACTGTTCTTTCTATTTTCTTCTTTTTCTTCTTTTTTCTTCAGTTTTATTCTTCCGCTTTTTTGGACCGTATCTCCTCCCACAGTTTTTGAGAGCTAGAGAAGTGAAATACGGTACAGACGTGCGGGGGCATATAGGAAGTTGTGTATATTATAGCGAAGGAATCAGCGGAAGGTTACGGCGGTACAGCGAATTTCCGGACATTTTTCCCAAGACTTAATCGGGAAAAACAATCCTTCAAATGTGGATATTTCAAACAGTGTGGTTCATGGTCATAAATACAAATGGTGTACACCCCCCCAAACCCCCCCACACAAGCCAGGACACCCACTACAACCTACCTTTCCATTCCCATGGGAAAGCCATATTTAAAGGGTACACTAAAGTCAAAAAAAAAACTATTTAGATATCCTCATAAAAGTTAGTTTTTATGGTTATAAACACAAAAAAGACATACCCCCCTCAACAGACCAGGTTACACCCACCTACTAATCTATTATCAATTACTGTGGCAGGGCCATACTTTAAAGGGTAACTAAAGTCAAAAAAAATTAATTTTGATAATAAATAAGGTTTGTTTTTTTAAGCCCCATGTGGCCTTACAGTGTACATACAACACCATTGACCTACCCCTCCCATTAACTGTGCAGCACATCTTTAAGGGTAACTAAACAGTAAAAAAAAATAATTTTTGGACCAATCATACAAAATTTGGTTTTTTTAACCCCACCGGAAGCCCGTAGCATACACCTAACTGAACCTACCTTAACATTACTGTGAGCCATCCTAAAGTGTCTAACTAAATCTGAAATAATTTTTTGACCAATCCATCAAAAAAATTAGTTTTTTAACCCCCAACCAGATCCAGGTACAACACATGCCTACTGACTACCTTAATCCTTACACGTGGCAACCAATATAAGGGTAAACTAAAGTCAAAAAAAATTTTTGACCAATCATGATACAAAGTTTTTTTCACCAACCCACTGTACAGGTACACCAACTTTTATGTGTAAAAAGAAACACCACTCCGACCCGGACACACTACTGATCTCATCCATTACTGTGGGCAGCCATCTTAAGGGTAACTAAAGTAAAAAAACATAATTTGACCAAGCATCAAAAAAGTTATGTTTTTTTAAACCCCCACCCGGCCCAGGGACATACACCTACTGATCTACTTATACATTACTGTGGGCAGCCATACCTAAAGGTAACTAAAGTAAAAAATTTTTTTGACCAATCATCAAAAAAGTTTTTTATTTTTTAACCCCCAACCCAGACAGGTACACCACACCTACTGATCTACTAATCCATTACTGTGGCATCCAGACTTAAAGGGTAACTCAAGTCAAAACATTTTTTTTGACCAATCTTTAAAAAAAGTTTTTTTTTAACCTCCACGTGGTACGGTACATACACCTACTGACCTATCCCTCCATTACTGTGGCAGCCATATTTAAAGGGTAACTAAAGTAAAAAAAACTCATTTTGCCACTCATCTAAAAAATTTGTTTTTTTTTAACCCCCACCCGACCCAGGTACATACACCTACTGATCTACCTTATCCATTACTGTGGCAGCCATACCTAAAGGGTAACTAAAGTAAAAAAAAATTAATTTTGACCAATAGATCACAAAAAGGTTTTTTTTTTAACCCCCACTGCCACAGGTACAACACCTACTGACTACCTTATTCCATTACGTGTGGCAACCCAACTTAAAGGGTCTAAGTCAAAACATTTTTTTTGACCAATCATCAAAAATTTTGTTTTTTTAACCTCCACCTTGGTACAGGTACATACATACTGACCCTCCCTCCATTATCGGCACCATATTAAAGGGTAATAAAGTCAAAATACAAATTGCTAATCAAGCAATTTGTTTTTTTTAAACCCCCAACCCGACCCAGGTACATACCACCTACTGATCTTACTTATCATACTGTGGCAGCCATACCTAAAGGGTAACTAAGTGAAAATTTTTTTGACCAATCATCAAAAAATGTTATTTTTTTAACCCCAAACACCCGACACAGGTACACACCGACCGACTACTTATACCATTACTGTGGCATCCATACAAAGGGTATAAACTAAAGTAAAAAAATTTTTTCAATCCATCTAAAAAGTTTTTTTTTTAACCCCCATTGGTACAGGTACATACAACCTACTGACCTATATCCATTACTGTGGCAGCCATATTAAAGGGTAACTAAAGTCAAAAAACAATTTTTGACATTTTAAAAAAGTTGTTTTTTTAACTACACTGTACAGGTTACAAAACCTACTGACACTATCTCATTACTGGGCAGCCATATTAAAGGGTAACTAAAGTAAAAAAATAATTTTGATCAATCATCAAAAAGTTGTTTTTTTTAACCCCCACCCGCAGGTTAACACACACCTACTGACTACTTACCATTAATGTGTGCAGACCATACTAAAGGGTAACTAAAGTCCAAAAAAAAAAATTTGACAATAATCAAAAAGTATTTTTTTAACCTCCAACCTGATCAGGTACACTGCTTACTGACCTACCCTTCCATTTTAGCAGCCAAACCTAAAGGGTATTATAGTCAAAACAAATTTGACTAATCATACAAGTTTTTTTAACCCAACGACCAGTACACAACGACCTCTACCTTCCATTTTCATGGCAACCTATTTAAGGTAATAAGTCAAAAAAAATTTGACTATCATGAACAAAGTTTTTTTATCCCCAACCGACCCAGGTACACCACTACGATCTCTTATCCTTACTTGGCAGCCATACTAAAGGGTAACTAAAGTCAAAAAAATATTTTGATCAATAATCAAAAAAGTTTTTTTTTTTAACCCCCACGTGGCACAGGCACAAACACACTGACCTACTCTCCATTACTGTTGGAGCCATATTAAAGGGTACTAGTAAAAATTTTGACCAATCTCAAAGTTTGTTTTTTTAACCCCAGTGGCACGTCAGACATCTACTGACCTACCCCTCATTAGTTGCGCAGCCTACCTAAAGGGGAACTAAAGTCAAAAATGTTTTTTGACCAATTATCAAAAAAGTTTTTTTAACCCCCAACCTGACACCGGTACACAAACCTACTGATCTACTTATCCATTACTGTGGCAACATACTTAAAGGTAACTAAAGTCAAAAAAATACATTTTGATCAAAAAATCATTATCATTGAAATGCCGCTAATTTTGCCCTAACCATCGATGTTAGCTTTCTGATTGATTGGATCAAAATTAGCACCACTTGGCGGGTACACACAAAGTTTTTTTTGTCCCAAACAGTGTTCTCTACAAACTCATCATTCCCATTATTGAGTTTTAAGATCTGCAGCAAACACAAACTTCCCTCCAAAATGCAGGCCCTTCAAAGCCCAAATTCAAAGTTATACTTAAACTTTCCCTTTCTAGTTGTAATCTGTACTGGAAATAGATGACTCAATCAGAACCCCACCCCATTTTTAATTGGTCCACAAACACTTAAGTGCTCCATGTGTTTACCACATTCTATTTACAACAACAGACATATTGGGAAAGATGACTAGATCACTATCTATGTGCATGTGTTTGTAGAATGTTGTGCGCAAGTAAAACACTTGTGTCCTTTCCGGTATCCTTCTGTCTTTTTAGAAGTGTCACGTAGGAGTTTAATTTCTTTTTTAACTTGTATTATTTCTTTATTACACAGTTGATTTCTCTCATAAATACACAAGAAACCTGTAATATCCTGTAAGTTATATGCTTTTATGGTGCTAAGCTATGCCACTGTTATAATGGGTTCTTAGCGATGTCATCGGTTGTCACATGACCCATTAAAGGGTATGTCCACAAAAATATTTTTTGATATATATTCCCCCTGTCCCCCGCCCCAACGCTCTATTTTTATTCTTAGAAAGTGCCCAAACACTACTTACCTCCCCTCTTTCCTCTGCCCCTGGCCAGCCCTGCTTGCGTGAGAAATGCAGCAGAGGGCGGGACCGGCAGTCGCGTCTGTGATTGGCTGACGGCAGCCAATCACGGACGCGGCTCCGGGAGTTCTTTGCAGTGGGGTAAAGAGGGAAGGTAAGTAGAGTTTGGGCACTTTCTAAGAATACAAATAGAGAGGTTGGGCTGGGGGACAGGGGGAATCATATATCTAAGGGATTTACACTAGGGGGAGGAATCCTAAGAGGAGAGGGAGGGAGGGGGAGAAGGGCTGCAGTACATGCCAAACTTCTCCCGGAGGCCAGGTAGGAGTCTCTATATGGATTCTGCTATTCCTCCTGTGGGCAGTTTTTGGGATTTTGGGGGGGACTACAGGAGAACCAGATGAGCTGGATGTAGGTAAGATATAACTACACTACACAATGGGGGCCAGTAGTGGGGGGATTATAGTTTTGGGGGTGGACATGCCTTTAACATTGTAAATCTCTATATAAAACTCATGTATGTGTGTATGTATGTTTGTATGTTCCCAGATAAATTTCCAAACAGCTGGGACAATTTTTTCATGAGACTTGGTACACTTATGTATAAGACTGGGGAAAAGCATAGGTACTTTACAACTTCTAAAAATGCCTCCGTACCCCCTTTTTCGACATTTATTTAGTTAATTACCCTGTGTGCTCCATCTGGTGGTGAATCAAGTTAATTCCAAATATCACAGTTTGTTCAGGCAGTACAATGCTTTACTTGATTTTGTTCTGTTGTTGCTGTGATAGAAGGATAGAGGTGTCAATCATGAGGAGCAGCAGACCATGTGATGTAACATGTCATGTGACCAAACACTCGTGCACCTCCTCTTACTTGTGGTTCCCCTAAGTCAGATTGAGAGGTAAACTGACCAGTCCAAGATAAAGTCTCTTGATGGGGTTTGGGCAAGGCAGCATCCATGGAAATCACAGTTCGGCTAAGGGAAATGTAATTGTACAGCACAAGGTAATAATCCCATTTTACTTATTAAAGACAATAAGAACTGATGATGGAGGACTGCCACACTGCAATACAACTGCACTGTTAGGGGTTTATTTTCACTTCACACTTGTATCTCTTTTCCCCACAACACAGGCCACCATACACACTCTTTCGACTCTCCTTTCCTTTCCATGGGTCATTTTTTGCAAACAAATTTGTTTTCTAGGGGCAGTAAAAAATAAATTAATGTGAGATGTTGTACCCCATGGTTAAAGGAGGAGTGATGCGATGCACGCTAAGGGGAAGTTGATGCAATACGTGCTAAAGGGGAAATTGATTCGATACGCACTAAAGGGGAATTGATTGTGATACGCGCTACAGGGGAAGTTTATTCTATAGGTTGCCAAAGGGGAGTTGATGCATAACTTAAAGGGGAAGTTGATGCGATAAGGTTTAAGAGGAGGAGTTGATGCGTATACACGCTAAAAGGGAAGTGATGCAATACGTGCTAAAGGGGAGTTGATTCGATACGCACAAAGGGAAATTGATGTGATAACTCGCTACAGGGGAAGTTTATGCTATAGGTGCCAAAGGGGAAGTTGATGCGATACGTGTTAAAGGGGAAGTTGATGCGATACACGCTAAAGGGGAAGTTGATGCGATACGCTTTAAAGGGGAAGTTGATGCGATACACGCTAAAGGGGAAGTTGATGCAATACGTTTTAAAGGGGAAGTTGATGCAATACCTGTTAAAGGGGAAGTTTATGCGATACGCGCTATAGGGGAAGTTGATACGCTGCACACTAAAGGAGAATTGGAATGCCATATGCGCTAAAGTTGAAATTAATGCGAGAGGCACTAAAGGGGAAGTTGATGCAACACATGCTAAAGGGGGAGTTGATGCGATACGCGCTAAAGGGGAAGTTGATGCGATACATGCTAAAGGGGAAGTTGATGTGACGCTCGCTAAAGTTGATGCGACATGCGCTAAAGGGAAAATTGGTGCAATATGCCTTAAAGAGGAAGTTGATGCGATACGTGTCAAAGCGGAAGTTGGTGTGATACTGAATCTTCTATTGTGGTGCCCCCCCCGAATTTTACCAAATTTGCGGCTCAGCTAACCCACAGTGAGTTTAAGTGGGGCAGGTTTGGTTAGAAAGTTACGGGTCCAGGACTGTTGAATTATGGATGCAAGTTCGGGTTGGATCTTTAGAAAAACCAGGCATACTCTGCTAGTTATAGATAAATATGCCACCTTGGAGTTCCATGACCTGTTGCCTTGTATTTTATATGGTCATGAAACATTTAAAATGCAACTAAAGTGCCCCTTACCACATCCCCTACCCAGGGTAAGGCCCTAAATGTGACTTTCCAAGTTTTCAAACTTGGTATTGCATTCTGCCCCTGTCTGGGACTCCTCCTAGGCACTCTCATTGCAGAGTGCATCTTCCCATTGACATACTGCTTAGTGGGTGGAGCTAGACTGGCATTTTGCTCTGGTCTTTGAAAGCCTGGTGAGTGGTGTTTAGCAGCTAAGGTCCTACCCTGGGTGGTTTGGGGGCTTAAGGAGACAATAAAGTTCTTCTATATTGATCACTATGTACCATAATACAGCAATGGCTTTAAGAAATATATGTATATGCATCAGTCTGCATCTAATTTAGTTGTCAATACAATGGCTCCAAGCCAATCAACCCCTCCAACCATCCATTGGACCAGTAGAATAAGATAACTATAGATTCCTTATTGCAGTACATATTCTATTGTATGGCTGACAATGTAACATTACCCAACCCCCCAGATCTCATTTCACCATTGTTTCAATAGTGAAAATGTATTTTCAAAACTGAAAATTTCACCTTATCAAAACCTTTCAGGGAGGAAAATTTCATGATTTTTGTGAAGAAAAATGAAACAAGAATTTTCTATAATAAGAATTTTTATCCCCAACCAGTTTCTCGACTTTCCAGCCCATTTTTCCAGCCAGCACTAGGACTGTACAGTTTAGAAAAATTCCTACTTGGAACCAACTTTGCTGTATGTGATTTGTTGCAGGATGTCAAAAATAGTCAGATGATTGAATGTTTTAAACATTTTGGAACCATCACACTGTAATCACACTAGCTGTTGTTTTGGCACAAAGAGAGAGAGAGATAAGGTCTAACCTAATGGTTTGATTTATATGGACCTTACCAAAGCTGCTCAGTTGGAACAAATAAGAAAAGAAGAAAAACATTTTATGGTTTATAATTTGAACCTGTACTGTTGGTGGCCTGGGACCGCGTGGACGCACACTCTGGGATCCAGGTGTGTGTTGCAGTGCCGTCTAGGAGCGGGGCTTCTTGCTATATTGGTATACATACAAAATAGAAGCCTAGTGCTCCCAATTCAATTTGCCTACATGTTTATTCCCTCTGCTGCTTTAAAATTCCTGCCATTCTCTCTGGATTAATAAAATCAATTAGTTCAATAACTTGGCCAAATTATTTTAAGCCCAGCCACCACTTCAAGGTTTTCTTTTTCAGCTGGGTCCTGCTCTATCAGTACTTGCCTATTATGAGCTGAAAGTCCTTGCTGCATTGTGGCTAGCTTCTTTGGGACTAACTCTCCTGCTACTTTACTCACCTTTGGCCAAGTTATTGAACTAATTAATTTTATTTATCCAGGGAGAATGGCGTTTTTTTTTTAAAGCAGCATCCTAGAAGGAATAAACATGTAAGCAAATTGAATTGGGAGCACTAGGCTTCTATTTTGTATGTATACCAATATAGCAAGAAGCCCCGCTCCTAGACGGCACTGCAACACACACCTGGATCCCAGAGTGTGCGTCCACGCGGTCCCAGGCCACCAACAGTACAGGTTCAAACAAAATTTGTTTTTTTAAAACCCCCAACCCGACCCAGGTACATACACCTACTGATCTACTTATACATACTGGTGCAGCCAAACCTATGGTTAACTAAAGTAAAAAAATTTTTTTGACCAATCATCAAAAAAGTTTATTTTTTTAACACCCCCAACCCCACACAGGTACACCACACCTACTGATCTACTTAATCCATTACTGTGGCATCCATGACTTAAAGGGTAACTCAAAGTCAAAACATTTTTTTGACCAATCTTTAAAAAAAGTATTGTTTTTTAATTTACGCTCCACGTGGTACAGGTACATACACCTACTGACCTATCCTCCATTACTGTGCAGCACGCCATACTTTAAAGGGTAACTAAAGTAAAAAAAACTAATTTTGACCATCATCTAAAAAAATTTGTTTTTTTTTAAACCCCCACCCGACCCAGGGTACATACACCTACTGATCTACCTTATACCTTACTGTGGCCCATACCTAAGGGTAACTAAAGTGAAAAAAAGATTTAAATTTGACCAAATCATCAAAAAGTTTTTTTTTTAAACCCCCAACCCGCCACAGGTACACACCCCTCTGATCTATTATTCCATTACTGTGGCATCCATACTTAAAGGGTTAAAGTCAAAACATTTTTTTTGACCAATCTTTTAAAAAGTTTGTTTTTTTAACCTCCACCGTGGTACAGTACATACACCTACTGACCTATCTCCTCCATTACGTGTGGACCATATTTAAGGGTAACAAAGTAAAAAAACTAATTTTGACCAATCACTAAAAAATTTGTTTTTTTTAACCCCAACTGACACCCGGTACATACCCCTACGATTCTACTTATCATTACTGTGCAGCCATACCTAAAGGGTAACTAAGTGAAAATTTTTTTTGACCATCATCAAAAACGTTTATTTTTTAAACCCCCAAACCCACACAGGTACACACACCTACTGATCTACACCATACTTGTGGCATCCATACTTAATAAAGGTAACTAAGTCAAAAAATTTTTTTTACCATCTTTACAAAAGTTTGTTTTTTTTTTAAAACTCCTTTGGTACGGGGACATAAACCTACTGACCTATCCCTCCATTACTGGGCAGCCATATTTAAAGGGTATAAAGTAAAAAAAATTTTTGACCATTCATCTAAAAAGTTGTTTTTTTAGCTAAAACCCCCAACCCGACCCAGTTACACACAAACCTACTGATCTCTTATCCATTACTGGGGGCAGCCATACTTAAAGGGTAACTAAAGTAGAAAAAATAATTTTGATCAATATCAAAAAGTTATTTTTTTTAACCCCCACTGCACGTTCAACACCACCTACTGACCGTACTCTCCATTAAGTTTGCCAGCCATACCTGAAAGGGTAACTAAGGTCAAAAAAAAAAAAAAAAAAATTTGACCATCATACAAAAATTTAGTTTTTTTTAACCCCAACAACCTGATCCAGGTACACAGCTTACGACCTACCCTTCCATTTTCATGGCAACCATATTTAAAAGGTTATTATAGTCAAATACAAATTTGACTAATCATGACAAAGTTTTTTTTAACCCCCACCCGACCCAGGTAACACACACCTACTGATCTCTTATCCATTACTTGGGCAAGCCATACTTAAAGGGTAACTAAAGTCAAAAAAATAATTTTGATCAATAATCAAAAAAGTTTGTTTTTTAACCTCCCCGTGGCCAACAGGCACACACACTGACCTACCTCTTCCATTTGTTGGAGCCATAGTTAAAGGGTACCTCTAAGTAAAAAAAAAATTTTGCTAATCATCACAAAATTTGGTTTTTTTAAACCCCCAACGTGGCCACGTACATACATCTACTGACCTACCCCTCCATTAGTTGCCAGCCATACCTAAAGGGGAACTAAAGAATCAAAAATGTTTTTTTGACCAATTATCAAAAAAGTTTTTTTAACCCCCAACCTGACAGGTACACAAACCTACTGATCTACCTTATCCATTACTCGTGGCAGTACAGACTTAAAGGTACCTAAAGCTAACACAAAATACCATGTTGATCAAAAAATCATTATCATTGAAAATGCCGCTAATTTTGCCCTAACCATCGATATGTTAGCTTTCTGATTGATTGGATCAAAATTAGCACCAACTCTGGGTACACACAAAGTTTTTTTTTGTCCCAAACAAGGTTTCCTACAAACTCATCATTCCCATTATTGAGTTTTAAGATCTACAGCAAACACAACACTTCCCTTCCAAAATGCAGCCCTTCAAAGCCAAATTCAAAGTTATCTTAAACTTTCCCTTTCTAGTTGTAATCTGTACTGGAAATAGATGACCCATCAGAACCCCACCCCATTTTTAATTGGCTCACAAACACTTTAATGTGCTACCATGTGTACCACATTCTATTTACACACAACAGACATATTGGGAAAGATGACTAGATCACTATCTATGTGCATGTGTTTGTAGTAATGTGTGCGCAAGTAAAACACTTGTGTCCTTATCCTGTACTTCCTTCTGTCTTTTTAGAAGTCACGTAGGAGTTTAATATTTCTTTTTTAACTTGTATTATTTCTTTATTACACAGTTGATTTCTCTCATAAATACACAAGAACCTAATATCCCTGTAAGTTATATGCTTTTATGGTGCTAAGCTAGCCACCTGTTATAATGGGTTTTTTAGCTTGTCTATCGTGTGTCACATGACCCATTAAGGGTATTCCACCCAAAAATATTTTTTGATATATATTCCCCCTGTCCCCCCCACCAACCGCTCTATTTTTATTCTTAGAAGTGCCCAAACACTACTTACCTCCCCTCTTTCCTCCGCCCCTGGCCAGCCCGCTGCTGGAGAAAATGCACGCATAGGGGCGGGACCGGCAGTCGCGTTGTGATTGGCTGACGCAGCCAATCACGGACGCGGCTGCCCGGGAGTTCTTTGCAGTGGGGAAAGAGGGAAGGTAAGTAGAGTTTGGGCACTTCTAAGAATACAAATAGAGCGGTTGGGCTGTGGGACAGGGGGAATCATATATCTAAGGGATTTACACTAGGGGGAGGAATCCTAAGGAGGGAGGGAGGGAAGGGGGAGAAGGGCTGCAGTACGCATGCCAAACTTCTCCCGGAGGCCAGGAGGAGTCCTATATGATTCTGCTATCCCTCCTGGTGGGCAGTTTTTGGGATTTTGGGGGGGACTACAGGAGAACCATATGGAGCTTGGAGTAGTAAGGATTAACTACACTACACAATGGGGCCCAGTAGTGGGGGGATTATAGTTTTGGGGTGGACATGCCTTTAACATGTGTAATCTCTATATATAAAACTCATGTATGTGTGTATGTATGTTTGGTATGTTCCAGATAAATTTCCAAACAGCTGGGACAATTTTTTCATGAGACTTGGTACACTTATGTTAAGAACTGGAAAAGCATAGGCACTTTACAAACTTCTAAAAATCCTCCGTACCCCTTTTTTCGACATTTTATTTAAGTTATTACCCTGTGTGCTCCATCTGGTGGTGGAATCAAGTTATTCCAAATATCACAGTTTGTTCAGGGCAGTACAATGCTTTACTTGATTTTGTTCTGTTGTTGCTGTGATAGAAGGATAGAGGTGTCAATCATGAGGGACAGCAGACCATGTGATGTAACATGTCATGTGACCAAACACTCTGTCACCTCCTCTTACTTGTGGTTCCCCTAGATCAGATTGAGAGGTAAACTGACCAGTCCAAGATAAAGTCTCTTGTTCTGGGGTTTGGGCAGGCAGCTCTCATGGAAATCACAGTCGGCTAAGGGAAATTGTAATTGTACAGCACAAGGTAATAATCCCATTTTACTTAATTAAAGACATAAGAACGTGAATGGGATGGAGTGCCACACTGCAAATACAACTGCACTGTTAAGGGGTTTATTTCACTTCACACTTGTAATCTCTTTCCTCCCACAAACACCGGCCACCATACACACCTTATCCTCTCCTTTCGTTTCCATGGGTCATTTTTGCAAACAAATTAGTTTTCTAGGGGGGCAGTAAATAAATTATGTGAGATGTTGTACCCCATTGTAAAGAGGATTTGATGCGATGCACGCTAAAGGAATTGATGCAATACTGCTACAGGGAATTTGATTCGATCCACTAAAGGGGAAATTGATTGTACGCGCACAGGGGAAGTTTATTCTATAGTGCCAAAGGGAAGTTGATGCATAACGTTTAAATGGGAAGTTGATGCGATATCGTTAAAGGAGGAGCTTGATGCTATACAACGCTAAAAGGGAAGTTGTGCAATCGTGCAAAGGGGAATTGATTCGATACGCACTAAAGGGAAATTGATGGATACTCGCTACAGGGGAAGTTTATGCTATAGGTTGCCAAAGGGGAAGTTTGATGCGATACGTTTAAAGGGGAAGTTGATGCGATCACCGCTAAGGAAGTTGATGCGATACGCTTTAAAGGGAGTTGAGCATGACCGCTCAAGGCGAAGTTGATGCAATCGTTTATTAAAAGGGGAAGTGATGCAATACCTGTTAAAGGGGACGTTTTGCGATCGGCTATAGGGGAAGTTTGATCCTGCACACTAAAGGGAATTGGGATGCCATATCGCTAAAGTTGAAATTATGCAAGAGGCCCTAAAGGGGAGTTGATGCAACCATGTGCAAAGGGGAAGTTGATGCAATACTGCTTTAAAGGAAGTTGATGCGATACGCTAAAGGGGAGCTGATGCGATACGCTAAAGGGAAGTTGGATGCGTTACGTTTTAAAGGGGAAGTTGATGCAAATCCTGATAGGGGAGAGTTTATGCGATACACGCTTATAGGGAAGTTGATACGCTGCACACTAAGGAAGAATTGGAATTCCATAGCGCTAAATTTGAAATTAATGCGAGAGGCACTAAAGGAAGTTGATGCAACACAATCTAACAGGGGATTATGCGATACGCGCTAAGGGGAGTTGAATGCGATACATCTAAAGGGGAAGTTGATGTGATGCTCGCTAAAGGGGAAGTTTGATTGCGACATGCGCTAAAGGGAAATTTTGTGGCAATATGCCTTAAAAGGGAAGTTGATGCGATACGTGTCAAAGCGGAATTTGGTGTGATACGTGAATCTTCATTGTGGTTGCCCCCCCGAATTTTACCAAATTTGCGGCTCAGCTTCCCCCATTGAGTTTAAGTGGGCAGGTTTGGTTGAAAGTTACGGGTCCAGGACTGTTGAATTATGGATGCAATTTCGGGTTGGATCTTTAGAAACCAGCCAGGCAAACGCGCTACTTCGTATTATGATAAATATGCCACCTTGGAGTTCCATGAACCGGTTGCCTTGTATTTTATGGTCATGAAACATTTAAATGCAACTAAAGTTGCCCCTTACCACGTCCCCTACCCAGGTGTAGGCCCTAAATGTGACTTCCAAGTTTTCAAACTTGGTATTGCATTCTGCCCCTGTCGGGGACTCCTCCTAGCACTCTCATTGTAGAGTGCATCTTTCCATTGACATACTGCTTAGTGGGTGGAGCTAGACTGGCATTTTGCTCTGGTCTTTGAAAGCCTGGTGAGTGGTGTTTAGCAGCTAATGTCCTAACCCTGGGTGGTTTGGGGGCTTAAGGAGACATTAAAGTTTCTTCTATATGATCACTATGTACCATATACAGCAATGGCTTTTAAGAATATATGTATATGCTCAGTCTGCATCTAATTTAGTTGTCACTACATGGCTCCAAGCCTCAACCCCTCCAACCATCCCATTGGACCAGTAGAATAAATACTATAGATTCCTTATTGCCAGTACATATTTCTATTGTATGGCTGACAATGTAATTTACCAACCCCCAGACTCATTTCACCATGTTTCAATAGTGGAAAATGTATTTTCAAACTGAAATTTCACCTTATCAAAACCTTTCAGGAGGAAAATTCATGATTTTTTGTGAGAAAAATGAAACAGAATTTTCTATATAAGAATTTTTTATCCCCAACAGTTTCCTCGACTTTCCAGCCCTTTTTTTTCCAGCCAGCACTAGACTGTACAGTTTAGAAAAATTCCACTTGGAACCAACTTTGCTGTATGTGATTTGTTGCAGGATGTCAAAAATAGTCATGATTGATGTTTTTAAACATTTGGAACCTCCACACTGTAATCACACAGCTGTTTGTTTTGGCACAAAAGAGAGAGTAGGTCCTAACCTAATGTTTGATTAATGGGACCGTACCAAGCGCAGTTGAACCAAATAGAAAAGAGAAAAACATTTTATGGTTTATAATTTCCCTTCCCCGTTTTGCTTGTTGATTGTTTTCTAATAAATTAGCTGTAAGTCAAGATGTTAAGGCTAACACCCAAAAAGGGGGGTGGTGGGGGGTTGGGGGGCGGGTGGGGTTGTGTATTGTTGTGGGTGGGGGTGGGGGGCAACCCAATGGATAGGCATGTAGTAATTGCATGGCCATGTGAACATTCACAGTCTGATTTGGACCATCTGTATAAATGCACGGTATTGCTGTTTTGCTATATCGCACCTTTGATGATTGCTTTCGTGATCCTAAATTTATGATTGCCAGTGTAAATCTACAACAGGGCTCATAAATTTACAACCGCGATCATAGATTTGCAACCGCGATCATAGATTTACAACCGCGATCATAGATTTACAACCGCGATCATAGATTTACAACCGCGATCATAGATTTGCAACCGCGATCATAGATTTACAACCGCGATCATAGATTTGCTACCGCGATCATAGATTTGCAATCACCCATATAATATCATTGTGATATTATAGTACCGCCTGGTATTGTATGCACAACAAAATAGAAGCCGAGTGCACACCCAATTCATTTTGCCTACATGTTTATTTCCTCTGCTGCTTTAAAATTCCTCCATTCTCTCTGGATTAATAAAATCAATTAGTTCAATAACTTGGCCAAATTATTTTAACCCAGCCACCACTTCAAGGTTTTCTTTTCAGCTGGGTCCTGCCTATCAAGTACTGGCCTAGGGCCTTTTGATCTGAAAGTCTTGCTGGCATTGTGGCTAGCTTCTTTGGGACTAACTCTCCTGCTACTTTACTCACCTTTGGTGGCCAAGTTATTGAACTATTAATTTTATTTATATCCAGGGAATGGCGTTTTTTTTTTTAAAGCAGCATCCTAGAAGAATAAACATGTAAGCAAATTGAATTGGGAGCACTAGGCTTCTATTTTGTATGATACCAATATAGCAAGAAGCCCCGCTCCTAGACGGCACTGCAACACACACCTGGATCCCAGAGTGTGCGTCCACGTCGGTCCCAGGCCACCAACGTACAGGTTCAAAGCAAAACAGGCGCACTTCCAGTTTCAGTAAAATCAACCCTATTGCAGCTTGACACATCACAAACTTGCTGTCTCCCGCCAACTAGACATATACAGGGTTATTCACATCGTATAGTATAGTATAGTATAGTATTTGAGGTTGAATAAAGACATATGTCTCCCGTTCAACCCATCTAGCAATATCCTCATTTCCTGCCTAACTGTTGATCCAGAGGAAGGCAAAAAAAACCCCACCAAATTTATGAAGGGGAAAAAAATCGCAATCGGAAATTTCCCTGGATCAACTCTACTTTTATGTATCATACCAGTAACTTGCAACATTCCTTGTTTGCAGAAACTCATCCAGCTTTTTTTTTAAACTGACCAATGAACCTGCCATAACAACGTCCACTGGAAGACCGTTCCATAGCTTTAACCGTTCTCAACAGTGAAAAACCCTTCCGAACTTGAAGCCTAAACCTTTTTTCTTCAAGTCTTAAGGGATGTCCTTGTGTCCTCTGACATGGTTATTGGTGAACAATGACCCATAGTTTATTGATGGCCCGTTAATGTATTTATCACAGTAATATAATATCCCCACGCAAGCGCCTTTTCTCCAGCGTACATAATTGTAACTTTTCCAGTCTCTCTTCTTATTCAAGCTCCCCCAATCCCCTTATTAATTTAGTTGCCATTCTCTGAACCCATTTTCCACTTTCCATTTCAAAGATGTCCTTTTTGTACACAGGATTCCAAAATTGCACTGCATATTCCAATGAGGGCCTTCCCAATGCTTTGTAAAGAGGGAGAATTACTTTTCCTCCCTTGAATCCACCTCTCTCTTTATACAAGACAATACCATGCTGGCTCTGGCTGTTGCCACCTGGCACTGCTTGCTTCCTTTAAGTTAAGTTTGTTGTCCACCAAAACTCCAAGATCCCTTTCCAACAGGGATTCACTTAACACAGAGCCATTTATAGTATAAGTAGCACAAGGATTTTTAAGTCCAAAATGCATCACCTTACATTTATCAACATTGAATCTCATTTGCCACTTAGCAGCCCAATGTGACAATCTATCTAGATCCCCCTGCAATGATTGCACATCCTCTGAAGTTTTTAATGGTCGACAAGTTTTGTGTCATCAGCAAACACAGAAACCTTGCTGACAATACCCACTTCCAAATCATTAATAAATAATCATAAACTTGTCATCTGACGCATTTCGGTGAACACCCCCTTAGTCATGGATTTTGTATGTATACTATATTAAATTGGTCACTAGTAGAGTTGTCCGAAACTTACCAGTCTCGTTTTCGGTTTTACATGTCTTGGGAAAATCCCGAAGATCCGAAAATCAGAACGTACTTTCAGGACTCCGGCATTTTCGATGATTAGCGAATGTTCAAGGCTATTTGAACAATCTGTCCAGTTTGGGACGGAACATTTGGTTTTTGGAACTGAGGGGTTCCGTGTCGGATCCAGATCCCATCTTTAGTCACTAGTTGCACTTTATAATAGATGTATACTATCCCATCTTAATATATTTTGTATTGTATGCACAAACATTCATACATAACTGTATGACCCCAGCAGTACATTTTTCCACCCATGATTGTACTTTTATAATAACCCAAGTTTGGGATACTGCAGGTTTTTAAATATGCTCCTTAGTTTCAGAATTCCCCTGCAAGCTCTATGCAGCAGCAGTGGGCAACCAGGGGGTGCTGTTTGTTTGAGCTGGCACTATGCATTCTAAATGTGTGCTAATGTGAATGGAAGCTGGTTAAAGACTAAATAGCCATGAAATATGCACTTATAAGGGATATATAATGTGATCACATGGAGGCCACCCAAAGGCTTAATTAGATAGGTACCTACAAGAAACAAACCTAATAATTCAAATCTACACTGTGGTAAGGATGTTGCAACAACTGTTTAGTAAAATAGCCACATTCGTCTTACAGTAGATAACTCCCATGATAATTCCCTTTTCAGACTTTTAAATAATAACTACGGACAGAACGTAAGATACTTTTGCATCTATAATCCTGATGCAATAGGAGGAGAATACGCCATTAATACCAATCAGATCTTAGATTTTCATAGGTTTACTGCAGTTAGATAAATTCTGATTTGTTACTGCAGATTAATAGCATGTGCAAACTTTTAACGATTTTATTGGATTTTTAAAACACGTTACTTTCATTCATCTCTGGTTATGGGCCAATAAAAATAAGGTTTTTCTCTGTTCATCTGGGTTTTATAAAAAAATATCAGTTATACATTTGGGGGACTCTCCTGTAATAGATGTGGCTAACTAGGGAAGGTGTATAAAGGAACCTACCCGCGACGCACATGTGTATTCATGGTTGTTCTGGGCGATAATTGTGTCGTGCATGGGCAATTTGTCGGCTTTAGCGGCCGTTTGGTTGAAGATCCACCCAGCCAGTTGAGCAACAATCCCCGACTAAACAGCCATTTCGGTCAGCAAAGTGCCCATACATGGCACAATTATCACCCAAAACTGCCGTGTATACACAACGTGCAACGCTGGTTGGCCCCCATGATTGCAAGTGTGTATGAAGCTTAAGACGGTAGTAAGATCAGGACTGCGAATAGACTTTCAATACAGATAACCCAGTGACACCTGCTGTATGTATTCTGTTATTATACTGGACTATTACTGTCGGCCAGACGGCCACTAGTTTAATATTTAACCAGGTCCATTGGATGGTTCATGAGTAATAAATGAATGGAACAGAACCTCATTGGGACAGATTATTCAGTCTCTATTAAAACAATTTCCATTTTACCAGTAACAGGGATAATCCAGATGGAAACAAATCAGATATATTAATTTATCGTTCTCTTGTTGATTGTAGAACATCTGCTTTAATTTAACAGCCGTCTGTGTGCACAGATAGAAACATACTTTTCTTTAAAGGGACAGTTCATTGGAAATTATCAATATTTGTTAAATTGTTAGTGTGTGTAATGCCTTCTTAGTTATTCTACATATTCTCTCCCATTTTGAAAAAATCAGTTGATTTCATACCCTTTGCTGTTGAGCTGACATTTCAGGTTCTAACTGTCCTTCTTCTTCCCAGGATGCACCACATCCTTGGAATGTTCCTAACAGTAATTTCTACTGATTGGCTGTTGGATGGGTCAAACATGCTCAGATCTCTACTGAGCAACTGAATCAACCCAGGCACTGGGTCAAGGGCAAGACCATAACGGTCTCTACTAGGGGTCCTGCAAACAGGAAGTTAGTATTTCGGTTGCATTTATTTATACACAGACAAAATGCTGAATGGGCAGATTAAAGTTGTTGGGATGAAAAAATACTGCTCTTTTTTCTGAAAAGTACATGTATTTGCACTGAACTTCCCCTTTAAACTGACAGTTAAGCACGAAGCTTTAATATATTCTGTGCACATTCTTCCTCTGCACACTTTCCTCTTTGTGCAGGATTTGTTTTGCTTTTCTCCATACATTGCATAGGATTCTATGAAACATTAACATACAGCAATCTGCAAAAGATTGCTCTGTGAACCAGGGTAGGCCGTATAATGGGACCAATCAGATGTATAGAGATAAGGTATATTCTGTGCCTGCATCAATCTATATCTTTACTGGAAATTAAATAGATGGGAATATTGCAACATGAGTATGTTATGTACCTTTATTATAAATAAATGTACTTCAATTTTAAAGTAACCAGCATTTTAGATCCTCCCCTCCGGGTGTACATTATATGGCTTGCAATAATTACCAGAAGAATCAATTAAAGGTCTGGTCTGGCCCCAATCCCTGCTTGTGTTGGAGACCTGGCCTATGGGAGGACACAATTTGGAAGATGGAGAGAACAAATGGTGTATAATTGCCCTTCAAGCCATTTTATTATACACCCTTCATGTACATTATAAAACCTCAATAAAAAAGGAAGCTGCACATTCTCCTTATAATCAGCACCTTCCATGTATTCCAATGGGGCTGATCATTAAAAAATATCCTTATAAACATCACAATTCTTTGTAATGGCACGCTGATTACTATCACATGGCCCCTTCTCCCTCCTACACCTGGCTGGTGTGCTGCAGGCTCAGACGTTTTATGGACCACAATAAAGAAAATCAGGCCTTTTGCTTTTATATGGTTACCAAACTCCTTGATGACTTTTAATATACTTAGAATTTAGTGTAGGGGGTACATTGTCACTATAAATTCACCCCCTTTTCTGTGCAATAAAGATTCAAAAACAAACTAACTGCCTTCTGTAAAAATCACTGTTCCCCCGGATCATCACAAATCCCATGCCCATCCCTGGCATAGAACTACAGTAGCACAAATTCCTTCCTTCCAGAGACCTGAACATGACGTATATAATAATGACACCTGTCGTGGTAGAATAACAGAGTAGAAATAAAAAGCTAAAATTACTTGGCAGTTTTATTACTGTTGAGGACCTGGAAGATCTTACAAGACATGGAAAATCACATCCGTGTACAGAATCTCCTTTGGGAGGAGTGGTTCCTTGGCACAGACAGTGTCAACAAGCTCTAAAATTGGAATCTGAGACACCATTGAAACCAGAGCTCATCCAAATGTCGGTACCCAGAGTTAGGACGTGATGTGCTGGACAGGACTAAACCTAAAGGAACATATTGAGGGCTTCCTTTAACCCTTTCCATTCTGTATCCGTGATGGTTAACAGTAAATTAGATTTCAATTAGTCTTTTATAGATTATAGACTATGTATAGCATGGTATAGGATAATATTGCCTTCTATAACCTATGTATAGTATGGTATTGTATAGTCTTTTATAGTCTAATGTATAGTATGGTATAGTATAGTCTTTTATAGTCTAATGTATAATATGGTATAGTATAGATTTTTATAGTCTAATGTATAGTATGGTATAGTACAGTCTTTTATAGTCTATGCATAGAAAGGTATGGTATAGTTTTTATAGTCTATGTATGGTATAGTGTAATGTAGTCTTTTATAGTCTATGTATGGCATGTTACAGTATAATATGGTCTTGTATAGTCTATGTATAGCATGTTATAGTATAATATGGTCTTTTATAGTCTATGTATATTATCGTATAGCATAGTATGGTCTTTTATATTCAATGCATACAGTAGTATGGTATAGCATAGAATGGTCTTTTATAGTTCCGGTATAGAATGTTATAGTATAATATGGTCTTTTATAGTCTATGTATAGTATCGTATAGCATAGTATGGTCTTTTATAGTGTATGCATAGTATTGTATAGTATAATGTGTTTTTTTTTTTAAGATGTCACGGTTTATATTGCATTTAAACTATTTTGGACTTTGCTGGACATAAGTCCTGAACATGATCGGCGGTGCTCAGAGGTTTCTAGACCCATTTGTTAGTCTCTAGCAAGATCTGAAGGCAACAGTTTTGCAACAGTCTTGGCATTCAGAGTGTGAAAAGTTGATAAGCAATATTACTTGCGCCTTAGTGTACCTGGAAAGTTCTCTTACCGTTGTGGAAATAAGCTTGAATCGGTCCGTGAGTATTATGCAATAGAGCACAGTTATTTATTTTGGGTGTGTGCTTTATCTACTCTGTATTTATAGTATCATTAATTTAGCTTGAAAAAGCCAAATTCCTGTTCTTTCTATTTCTTCTTCTTCTTCCGTTTTCTTCTTCCACTTTTTTGGACTGTATCTCCTCCCACAGTTTTTTAGCTAGAGACATGAAATTTGGTACAGATGTGTGGGGTATATAAGAGAAGTGTGCTATCTTCTAGCTAAGGAATACGTGGAAGCATTACGGCCTTATCGGTGAATTTTGGGACATTTTTTTCCCATAGACTATAATGGTAACAATCCTCAAAGGTGGATATTTTAAAACAGTTTGTTTCATGGTCATAAATGCAAACGGTGATACCCCCCCACACAGACACAGACACAGGTACACCCACCTACTGACCTACCTTTCCATTCCCATGGAAGCCACACTTAAAGGGTAACTATAGTCAAAAAACTAATTTTGATCAATCATCCATGAAAGTTAGTTATATAGTTATACATGCAAAAACACATACCCCATAACCTCATATGGGTACACACACCTACTGACCTACCCTTCCATTCCTGTGGCAGCCATACTTGAAAGGTAAATAAAGTTAAAAAAACAACTAATTTTGATATATCCTCAAGAAAAGATATCTTTATGGTTGTAAAAGGTACATACACCTACTGACCTACCTCTTCATTACTGTTGCAGCCATACCTAAAGGGTAATTAAAGTCAAAAAAACTAATTTTGACCAATCATCAAAAAAGTTTGTTTTTTTAACCCCCAACCCAACACAGGTACACACACCTACTGATCTACTTATCCATTACTGTGGCAGCCATACTTAAAGGCTAACTAAGATCAAAAAAACAAATTTTAAACAATCATCAAAAAAGTTTGTTTTTTAAATTTCAACTTGATCCAGGTACACACTCCTACTCACCTACCCTTATATTTTCATGGCAGCCATATTTAAAGGGTAACTATATTCAAAAATAAATTTTGATCAATAATCAAAACAGTTTGTTTTTTTTAACTTCCAACTTGATACAGGTACATACACCAACTGAGGTACCCATTCATTCATGTGGCAATCATATTTAAAGGGTAAGTATAGTAAAAAAACAACACATTTTGACCAATCATCAAAAAAGTTAATCTTTTATCCCCCAACCTGACACGAGTACGCACACCAACTGACCTGCCTTTAATTCATGTGACAGCCACATTTAAAGGGTAAGTAAAAAACAACATCCTCATCATTGGCATTATTGAGTTTTAAAATCTGCAGCACAAACACACACATTCCCTTCCAAAATGCGATCTTTTTAAGCCAAATTCAAATTTTATACTTAAACTTTCCCTTTCAAGTTATTTTCTGTTTTGACCAGTAAATGTATAAATGTGTATTTGTGTATATATTAAATATTTTTAGAAATTTGTTCCTCTAATGTTAAAATCATTTTTGGTCTTTATTACATTTATTTTATATTGCTTTAGAAGATGCAAGGATCCGAGGCCTAAGGTGGAGGAGTCAGGAAGGGATATAGAACATTTATTTTGGCTAACATTACAGTTTTGGTATAGTGGTCCTTTAAGTACCCCTTTTCCTCTTGCGTTGGGATTTGGTTAATCGATTCATTTGATTGTGGTATAATACATGCCATAAACAATAATAATATACACAACTGATAATGTGAAAATGTTTTACCTTTTCCTATTACAGAATCAGAATTGCTTTAAAAAAATAGCAAAAATAATTTTGTTGTTTATTAACTATGCAGCTTTCCACGGCCCTGATAATAGTATCATAACGTAATATTATTATCCTATATTGGATAGTATTATAGTACTGGTATCTGTGCAAGTGCAAATACTAAAGTTTTAGTTGCATATTTAATGTTACAATAATGAAACCACATCAAGGTAATCCTAGAATACAAGGTCTTTACACACATATAAAACTGTGGCCCTCCAGATGTTGGAAAGCTTTAATTCCCAGCATTCCTCAACAGCAGAGTATAGCCACGGGATGCTGGGTATTGTAAAGGAATGCTGGGAGTTGTAATTTACAAACACCTGGAAGCTTGGTCTGTCCTCATACAGACCAGTTCTAAAATACATTTACAAAAGAGGGACTGTGGAAGCACTTCTCAGGCAATTACATTTATAGTGCTACTGATCTGGCCAAAAAAATAATAATAAAAATATGAAGGGGGAGATTTACCCAGAGTCGCTATCCTGGTGAAGTGGGAAATGTTGTTGGCATTTGCAGATGGCGCAAAAATGGAGTTACAGTTGAGCTAAGTGATATTGAATTGGCAAGCATGACTATAAAAAGCACATCGCTCCTCCGTAAATGAGCCTGGAAATATTTTAGGTTTTATTTTAAAACAGACAAATGAATCAGTTTTCAGTGCTGTATATAACCAAGAAAAATAGATGGTTTTTTTAGGCATTGACTGGTGGATTTGGTGCATTGTAAGATTTTTTTGAAGGGAGAATTTCCATTCATTTGTAATTTTATAAACATGGCCTTAAAATAATTGAACTTTTAAAATATCCTCTCTATACTGCATTATAATCACAGCTGTCCTGTTCTAAAATGTTATTACAAGTAGTATAAAAATGAACTATAAATAATATGACACATAAATAAAAAGTATCGTGAATCATATTGTTTTTCCCCTTTGGTATAGATTTTGCTTGGAGACGAGGCTCGTGTTTGCCCATGTTTCCTGACAGGGGGCGCATCCTTGGTTACAAATAGAGATGTAGGAATTGGTTTCATTCAAGTAAACAGGTTCAGTGCAAATCAGGTTAAAGGAGCTGAAACCTAAAGAACCATAATATTCCCATTGACTATATCACACATTTCAGTCCCCGTCTAACTAATAATATTGCAATATTCATGTAACTCCAATACGATCGGTTAGATATAAAATAGATTTTTGTTTACCAGGCAGATTTGAAGGGTAATTCCATTCTATTGTTTTATTTATTAGCTTAAAATAGTACAAAGTGTTACAAAATGTGTCAATGTTAATACTCCCTCAGAATGCACCCCACTTACGGATAACCTTTCCTTTCATCTGACCATGAACAGCTCATTCAAGATCTATTAGTCTGCTAGTACAATCAATTGGCTGACATCTGTGCTGCTTCCTCTGGAATACGACCATGGCAGGAAGCAAAATGAAAATTCGAACTCCCTCAAGAACGATGGTTCCAATAATATTAATTAACATATTTTGTTGGTACCAAGTTCCCAACAACTATGCCTTTAAGCTCTAGAGCCCCCTCCCTTATATCCTGCATAGGAATGGTCCTATCCGAGGATCGAAAGCTTCCCTCAAATGCTCTTCAATATCTACAGAGAATCTCCATTCTCGCTTCAAAAAATATCTACAGTAAGTCTTATTCCCGTTTTATGGTTTTATCGAGATTGTGTTGAAATAGTCGATTGCTGGTGGTTCTGTTCAGATTTCCAAACCTTTTGTAAAAGCTGTCAAGACTGGTTATCCCAACAAATAAAAATTTTCATTCTGACACCATGGATTGGATTATTTTTACAACCGACACAATTCCTTCCTGCAATGAGTCTGCACAGCCTGTACTTTGGCCACCACTAGAATGGCCCAACTATGGTGGATCTATAGAAATAAATATATATGCTACACTATGGGGGAAAAGATCCTTAAATTCTATTTCACTACAGAACCCTGTCTATTCCTTTTTCCTTCTCCAACCACCCTTTCCCTCCATTATTTTCTCTTCCTTTTTACTTCCCTCCTTTATGCTGTAACATCCCCACTACAAAACAATAACTATTGTATTGCCAACGTACATATAGATTGATTTTTTGTTGCTAATGAGAAGTGCTTGTTCACTTCATATGTTTGTTTCTTCTCTACTCAATAAAAATTAACAAATAAATTAGTTGATTAATTGCATTTTAAGGGCACGGCCACACTGCGCATTCGATTTTGTTGCATTTGTGCATGCTTTTTCTTCGTTAGGTATAGGAAACCGCATTGTGATTAAACTGCGATTAATTTGCGGAATGCAAATCACAGTCGCATGCGTGATCGCAATGCACCCGAAAACGTGTGCCGTTTTCGGTGCGTTGTCTCGTTTTTAATGGTCTGAAAAAACCTCATGCGCAAACGCAAGAAAAACGCGATAGTGTGGCCTAGCCCTTATTTACGGTTTTAACGGTAAATTCCCTTTTCCTTATTCTTTCTCAGTTGTCACCTATTGGGGCTGACGCAATAAAATGGCAAACCTTTGCCTGCGCCAATAAAACATTATAGCACTGCATTAGCAGTAGATGCAGCCAACACAGTGGCAGTGGTACCTAGCTTCGATTTAACAAACCTACATATATCAGGTTAATTCATCTTGCCAACCTGAAGCATTTCTTAATTTGCAACTCCCAAAAGCCCCCGTCAGACAAAGGCTGCAACTCAGGTCAGACGTTTGGTGTAAATAATAATAATCCTGAAAATCTTTTTTTTGCCCAGAATATTTTACATTGCTGAGACTGAAGCAAGAGCCAAACACATGAACATTTCAGTTCTCAGGGTAAAGACAAAAATCCACCAAGTTTGATCCTTTTAAATAAGTCAGTCTTAATAAATCCATACCACATCTTAAAGAATAAGAGAATTATACTAATGCAATAACTGACTAGTTTCTGGCTCCTCCCACATTCATTGTCACTGACAATTCTCCCATCTCTAACATTGGAGAGCATATGTTAATGAAGGAGGGGGAGGACCCAAAAAAGTTAGTTTCTGCTTGAGTATAATTCTCCTTTAAAGGGACAGTTCAGTGGAAATTATCAATATTTGTTAAATTGTTAGTTTGTGTAATGCCTTCTTAGTTATTTTACATATTCTCTCCCATTTTGAAAAATCAGTTGATTTCATACCCTTTGCTTTTCCCTGCTGTTGACATTTCAGGTTCTAACGGTCCTTCTTCTCCCCAGGATGCATCACTTCCTTGGAATGTTCTTAACAGTTATTTCTACTGATTGGCTGTTGGATGGGTCAAAGATGCTCAGATCTCTACTGAGCAACTGAATCAACCCAAGCGCTGGGTCAACAACAAGACGATAACGGTCTCTGCTAGGGGTCCTGCAAACAGGAAGTCATTATTTCGGTTGCAGTTATTTATACACAGACAAAATGCTGAATTGGCAGATTAAGGTCACTGGGATAAAAAAAATACTGCTCTTTTTTCTGAAAAGCATAGGTATTTGCACTGAACTTCCCCTTTAAGATGAAAACTCCTATCTGTGTCTTTGTGTTATCAGGAAAGATCTATTATAGATCAGGCCAATCAAAAGATCCATCAGAGCATTGCTTCTAGTTAACTACCTTCAACAAAAATGTTTAACTGCAGCTTCTTGCTCTATTGACGATTTTACGAGTCCAGTCAATGTTGAAATAACTGAAATCCTACTATGTTTAGAACTTGTCATGTCTGGCTTGACCTTCTAGGCCCTAGTGACCAATGTCCTTTGATTTTGTATTTATTTTTCTGTTCTAATGCGTACAGCTGTTCGGTACCAACTCTGCTTTCATTCCTGTCAAGTAGAAAAAATATTTTCATTTTCCTCTAAGCAAAGTCTAGAAGAATTTTCCCAGAAAGAAAAGTAAACCAGAGTTCATAGGAGATGAAATATAAGAGTGATTCCAAAAAAGACCTTCAGCAATAAACATTAGGTCAGATACTGCAGCCTGCTGAGTCTACACACTGACTTACATTTTCTTGGGTTTAGGTGGTCAAGGGCTTGACTACCCCCACGACTTTTGTCCACCATGGTCACAGGTGGATTTTCGGTGATGTAGAATCCTGACACATACAGCAGAGCCATTGGCAGAACAAAATTTACCATCTCCCACTATCTGTGTTGCATTCTGTTTTCCGTGTGCATTGGACAATATGTTTTGTCCTCTTTTGGTCCTTTGCGGATTAAGAGATATGCGTTTGTCTGTTTGCGCTTGTGTAGCGTTTTGCGGAAATACCAGAGAAATGCAAAAAAAAAAAATGGCAAAAATATGTTTGTCCATGTGTGTCCGCTATTATTATTATTATAATTTTTTTTTCATTCCCATACAATATTATTAAAGTGCGATTCTGACACACACGGACCAAAAGTTGTGCGTGCATGCTGCTAAAAAACAGACCGCATAGTTTTTGGAATGCTAATTCTACAGTGGGAACTGGTTCTTGCAATTTCCATTATATTTTAAATTACATTGAGACTTGCAAGCTGGAACGCAACACGCATAGTGGCACCAAACCATAATTCCTATTTTTTTGATAGAAAAGCCTCATACACATGTGTGATCGAGGATGCCGACCCACGACACTCAATGTGTATGCGCGGGCGCTTCGGGCAATAATCGTACCGTTTTTGGGCTGTTTGGGCCATATTTATAAAGCTGTGGTATCACTTTATAGCGATACCTATGGGGATCGTAAAATCTATGATTTTCTTATCGTAGATTTACGATCGGTATCGTACATGTATGATTGGTATCTAAATTAACGATCATTAATCTCCGATCGGTTTAACGAATGTAAATTTATGATACCGATCGTTAAAGTCGCGGCATCGCTAAAAAAAATAAATACTGTGGCTTTAGAAATATGGCCCTTTGTTGGCTAATACGTCCGTTTGGTCGAGGATCGTTGCTGTTTTGATCTGTGGAAGGGGAGTTCCAATCCGTCAGCACGGATCATCAATAAACAATATCACAATATCAGCAAATCTGAAAATATTCTGTAAGGATCATCAGTTATAGGCAGATATGGTTAGGGAGAAAGTGGGTGGCAGTAAAACATCCTCTTGGCTCTTTCTATTTTTTAAATGGTCATGTTGGGAGATATTAAGCTGCAAAGACAAACAGTAATATGTGACTGATCAACCCGTGCAGCTTAGAACATTTACTGTTGCTTGGATGAGTCCAAGAACCTACAGTATAGCCAGTGAATTGTTATGATTGCTCAGCCTTGCCAAGTCTTACAGTACATATTGATTTAAGACTTTACTGACACTTAAATAGCTAAATGATACAGTCAAACTGCTGCTACAGACTGGAACTAAGGATAAGCTGTAAATAACCTTGTAATCAAGTTACATGTCTGTCAAACTTTATATTAACTGATATCCCAGGAGGAGACAGGCAAACGGGGCACAGGCCAACAGCCTGGGAATATCCCTTGGCATCCTGACAATATCGCTGGTGTAAACATCTGCACTGTAGCTCCATTACCTGATCAAAGGGACAGAATGTCCAAATGCAGTCACTTCGATTAACCCTTCCGAATGATACCCAGTTATTGAGCAAATTGTTTCAACTAGAATAATAATGTATGGCTGGCAATGATATTACTATTATAAATACATCTTACCCAGGTACACCAGGGTTTCCCAAAGGGAGAGACAGGGATACACTCATGTGCCTTTAGGGGACAGAGTTAACAACATTTTGGTAGTGGAAATATACTCACCGATATAACTTACATTTTTGTTATGTGTCACAGTTTGAAAAAATACAGTAAGAACCACTACAATTAATTATTGCAATAAAGGGTAAGGGAGGAGTTAAGGTGAGATGAGGCAAAGCTAAGCAGAGCTGGTATGTCCTTTAGAAAGGTGCCACTAGTGTGCAGCCCCTATGGTTTGCTTGGTACCCTGGAAAGAGAACATTACCAGTCACACATGAGTAACACATGCTTCAAACATTCTATTTACTAATATGGCCTTAGTTACAGGTTTCTTTAATTAAAGCGCAGGTCCACCCCCTCAGAAAAATCCACAGCAAGATGTCCCCCACACCCTAAAACTGCAATACTTACCTCCCCCCAAAGATCCAGCCCGATCTCCACCAGTCCATCTTCTTTTTTTCTGACATCACAGCCAATGGCTTATGGCTGCTTCATGACCTGCAACTTTAAAGAGATTAAAAAGCCACCAGGAGGCACAAAAATTTTGAAGAGGGTCCAGCGGAGATTGGAATGGATATCTCTGTCAGAATGTCAGGGAGGGAAAGGTATGTTTTAGGGGGTCCTTAAAAGTATTCCTCAGGTATCAGTAGAAGGGCAGTATATGTTTATTTGCACAATATCAGGGTTATTCAATAAAAGTTCTTATCGTTAAAAATGGTGCTAATTTTGCCACAACCAATCAGATGTTAGCTTTCAAATGTTAAATAAGATCTGATTGGTTGGGGCAAAATTAGCACAATTTTTAACGATAAGAACTTTTATTGAATCTCCCTGTATGTTTATAGAATATGTTTATCTACACAATACAATATTGAACCATGTATATAGTGTGCTCCTCTCATCTCTTTGGATCCAGGGTAGGGGGTACCTAGAGGATTGAACCTACAGATTTATGGCAGTTGCCCATATAGGGATGTGTACACAGGTTTAAATACAGCACTCTCAAAAATATGGGTGACTACAAGTAATGCTAAATGTCATTTTGTGTCTGTATAGATGATATATATCTGCACACACAGCTGATACACAATTAGAAGGAACATTGATAAATATGTTTAATTAATTCCAATTTCCAAAACATCTGCTCCCCATTCAGGTTATGTTTTCTCTATGCACCACATGGAATAACTGATAGAATATGAACCATGCCACCCTACAGCCAGATTATTTTTAGTTAAAAAGAATTTAGCCCCATATGACTAGGGCTTGGTCTACTTATTTTTACAATGAATAAGCTAACAGTCTCTTTCAGCAGATTTCCAGCAGACTGGTTGTACAATAATATCTCTATTCTAAACTGTTTTCTACACTCCTGCCTCCAAACAACATGAATCAAGTACACAATCTTCCACCAATAAAACTAGCTTGCAATTGTGCCCAGAAGGCATTTCGACAGTGGCAACCTATTAACAGGATCCACTTTTAAATATTTCAAATGTGTTTAAGAATAAATTCCATGTTGTTTACCCATAAGTACCCAACTGTCTTTTGATGTTTCTTTTACTAATCCTATGCCGGCCATTCCTTATTTAATTTTTTTTTACTCAGAAAAGCCAAACATTTGCTAGTCATGCTGCTTTCTGGTAGAGAGTAGGTCAGGGGTGGCAGGTCTGCCTGATGTTAGACGCCACACAAGCAGCAATTAATTTACTGACTATGCCCTGGTCTGCTCAAACTCCCCCCCTGGTCTGCCCTAACTTTATCCACTTAGACGGTCTTGTAAGCCAAATTTTTTCCTCAATATGATAATGTGCGCCCCACAGGCACCTACAGAGTAGATTCATTCTCTCTGTTTTATCCTGAAAGCTTCTGTATACAAAATGTTAGCTAATTATTAACATAAAATTTTACTTTGAACTAAAGTTAAATGTATATAAGCTGGTCTTTTATTTGGTGATAAGTAACTATTATTACAATATTGTCAATATTCATATTCCAATTCCAATATTCAAAAAAGGCTACTTGTTCACAACCAGGTAAGTACAGACCAGTGAGTTTATCTTCAGTGGTGGGGAAGACACTAGACAGTTAGAAACATATACTAGAGTACTCCATCCCTCAGACTGGGTTATGTCTAATGGGAATATGTGATCCTTGAAGACCCTTGCAGGGAACAAGGCAAACTGTCATTTGATCTATCAAAGATTGTTATTGTATGTACACAGCTTAAAGGGCATGTCCACCCCCAAAACTATAATCCCCCCAGTAATGGCCCCATCATGTAGTTTAATAAAATCCTTACCTCACATCCAAGCTCCATATGGTTCTCCTGTAGTCCCCCCCCAAGTCCCAAAAACTGCCCACCAGGAGGATAGCAGAGTCCATATAGGACTCTGCCTCCTATCTGGCCCCCGGGAGAAGTTTGGCATGCGTACTGCAGCCCTTCTCCCCCTCCCTCTCCCTCCCTTTACTTACCTTCCCTCTTTCCTTCGCCGCACTGAACTCCCGGCAGCCACGTCCGTGATTGGCTGCCGCTCAGCCAATCACAGACGCGACTGCTGGTCCCGCCCCTCTGCTTGCATTTTCTCGCAAGCAGAGGGCCTGGCAGTGCGGCGGAGAAAAGAGGGAAGGTAAGTAAAGTTTAGGGCACTTTCTAATAATAAAAATATAGCTGTTGGGGCTGGGGGGACAGGGGGAATGTTATATAACAATTTTTTTCAAGGGTGGACATGCCCTTTAAGGTTACTCTGCTGTTTCTAATGTAGTTCAGGAATGTCAAGATTTTAATCATTAGTCTGTCTGATGGGAGGTATTAGGTACTACAGATATTTTGCATGGCTAATTGTGTGGCCTATTGGGTAAAAATTACCACCATCTTCCATCCAGTTTAGAAAACCTGACAAAAAACATTGGCGACAGTGAAAACTCGGGGTGACTTTTCAATCAATCACCAAAATATTTTGCCATGTGGTCCATGGGGTTGAAAATTGGGCCCCTGCGTACCCAGAATAAGATGCTTTATGGGTACATAAAACCAAGAAGTCTTCCAGAAGGAGACAGAACTTAATCTCAAACTAACATCTGGATGATCTGGATAAAGTTACACAAGAGAATGTTTTTTTTCCATTGTGTAAAATGATCCAAGAAAACTCTGTGAAATCACAGATTAAAGCTGTGAATACATTTAAATAAATAAATAAATAAAAATAAATAACTAAAAAGGATTTTCCATAAAACGTTCTGACCTCTCTCTGCATAGAGAAGCGTTGGGTCTGGTGGATGAGACACGTAGCTTTGGAATGACTCTATACATTTTGAAAGGATAAGGAACATGGTATCCAAAAAAGCAGAAGCACGATGAGATAAAATAGAAAGTGTTATCTGCCTTTAACCACGTAGGAGTTTCCGGGGGAGGATTTCTGTTTGACAATATCTGAACTGATTGTGAAAAACAAATGTTGAGGAGCATTCATAGAAAAACAAGAGCAGCAATTTCTTAGTAGGTTTCAAAGATACGCAACATAAAAGGAATGTTCCACGTTTTTATAAAATGTTGCAGGAATGGTCACAGTGCACCCTGGAAGCACAATACTGGACCCTAACCCAGGGATGGTTTAACGTCTGTAGGGGACCCTGGGGAAAAACTAGGGTTGATGCAATAAAAGTTACAAAAGTTTGGTCATACAGCCAAAATCTGCAGCAACCAATCAGATGATATCTAACTGCAGTAACCCAGTAAAAAGCTAACCACTTATTGCATTGGCCCCATGGTGTCAGAGACAGGCGCTTGCTGCATTTCTTGTGTTTGCTTCCTGAAATGTTTTATTAATAATCTAGTAAATGTTATGGAATTGATCACCGAAAAGGCCCAATGAATTGGCAATCCATCCTTGGTTACCTTTACCTGCCATTCATCTCTTCCAGTTCCCTTTGGATTAGCAAGGCAATATACAATTGGTTACTGCCTATAAATAGCACAGGAAAACCTTTTCACCTCTTTGTGCGTCAGCCCCATTATCTGTTGTCTGAAAGTCTATACAGGGAGTTTTAATAAAATTTCTTATCGTTAAAAATGGTGCTAATTTTGCCCCAACCAATCAGATCTTATTTAACATTTGAAAGCTAACATCTGAATGGTAGCACCATTTTTAACGTTAAGAACTTTTATGGAATAGCCCTGATGTTTCTGTATGACACAAGAGCTAAATACACCCTGTGGCTGGTTTAGATGTCTATCGGCAGTCATTGCACAATAAAGAAATATACTGATGGTTATGGGTGTTTATTAAATTTATAAACAAAGGGAAGAATCTTTGACAGAGTCTGTTTGTCCAACTATTTATGGGATTTCCTGTTTTCTGGGTTACCAGATCCATGTTGATGTTCAGTCTCTGTGCATTAGTCATGATATTGGAACAGTTTCAAGGTTATCTAATAGACTGATGCAATAAAGGTGTAGACGTTTGCCTGTGGTATAAATCTACTGCAACCAATCAGAAGTCTATCCAGGCTATTAAGCCATAACAACCAACCAGATGATTGCTTTCATTTTTCTAAAAGCAGCAGTAAAATAAGAGGTAACAACTGATTGGCTAGTGTGGGCTAACAGAAAGCATAAGCATCTGTCTGTCTTCCCTTTATACTGTAGCTGGAAATATAGATACATTAAAACTAGTGAGAGATCCAGATACGATGGGAAAATAGTTACTAGTAATTCAATGTTTAAAAATGAAGGGACATGGTTATTATTGGCACGGACATACACTTGAGAAAGAGCGCTTGAGCTTTCGAAACATGTTGTGACCCTGTTTAAGCAGCATTAAATTCACTTTGAATTGCAAGCTATGTTTTGCCTGTGTCTCCCTGCTTCTATTATTGTTCCTGCTGGATTATTTGGTGTGTGAGCGGACGCACCACAGGGATCGATACTAATGAACCTTTACGGACATGTTTAGTACTTACACAAACAGGGTTATTTAATAAAAGTTCTTATAGTTAAAAATGGCTAATTTTGCCCCAGCCAATCAGATGTTAGATTTCAAATGTTAAATAGATCTGATTGGTTGGGGCAAAATAAACACCATTTTACACAATAAGAACTTTTATTGAATCTCCCTGATTGTGTATTTTTCCTGAATTGTGAAATTTTATCATCATGGAAATATCAGGTAGAACCAGCCTCAAGTTAGCAAAACAAATTTTCTAAGTGAAAGCTATGTACAAAGCATTCTGGGAAACAAAACAATGGCTTTTCAGGTCAGAAGTGCAATAGTGACAAATGCATAGGGGTAAAGCAAGTAGACAGTATGAGGGCTCTATACTAAAGAGCTGTTGACAGAGTTTAGTTATTGTTTTGTCCTTTTCTTTTGCTTTTAGAACCCAAGCTTGCTATAGGGTCATTGTCGTCTCAGTTTCTTCTTAGTAACTGGTATTAACTATTGTCAAGAGTTTTTGATGCTTGTGATCTACTGTGTGATCCAATTGGAGATACTATTACTATTTATACTAGCAAAGGTGCTCCTGTTGGTGCACAGTTAAAATGTTATGTATGTGCATTTGTTTATGTAAACGTCTGTGTTCCGTTAAACCAACCCATATCTATAGATAGATACAGGTGAGCTGGATGCACTCTCGCTTCTTAAACCTCAACCAGAGTGCTATACCATATTCATTTTAACAGTAGGTAAGTAGTGGAGCACTCTTCTGGAATTTTAAATCAATTTATTTAACACAAAATGTAATTAGATCATATCTACGCATTTCAGTACTCCCAGTACTGTCTTTAAGATGATGAGGTCATGATGATCCTGATGATGGTCCTGAGAGGACTGAAACGCGTTGATGTGATCTAATTACATTTTGTGTTAAATTGATTTAAAATTCCAGAAGAGTGCTCCGCTACTTACCTTACCTACTGTTAAAATTAATACAGTATAGCACCCTGGTTGAAGCTTAAGAAGTGAGAATGCAGCCAGCTCACCTACATCTATCTATCTATCTATCTATCTATCTATCCATTAATAATTCCCAAGGTTAATTGACCATGAACAACTTCCAAATATAAATTAAAATCCTTATTCAACTCCCTAAAGTTTAGTTCCCTATTAACCAGGATCAATTCAGCTAGATCCTTTCCCTAACGTCCTAGTTTTACTGGGTCAGAACCATTTCAAGGGGCCTGTCCCATTGTCCCAAGACTTCTCCATGAGGGGCTAAACAGAAGGGAGTGGATGGGGTGATCTCTAAGTGTGGTTGGATAGATTTGGGGTGGGGATAGCTGGATATATTCCTTCTAGGTATATAGGGGTGCCCAACCAGAGGCATGCTGGGGGACGCAATAGCTGGGAGTTGCAGTTTTAAACATCTGGAGTGTCAAGGTTCGACACCACTGACTTAGGGTAAACCCTGCAATGTTACATCTCACATTGCATCTTCTTAAAATACAACATTCAACAGCTTTTGAGTTTTTTTTCAGCTCTCCGGATGTCAGATCATTTACCCTGGTTTTAAAGTAAAATAAACAGTAGGCGAATTTTGCTGCAGGGGGAGTCAAACAAAGTGAGGTTGAAAAATGCGACGAGCATTTCAATAAACGATGAAGTTTGTTTAGACGGTGATGCCCCAGGCGTTTTTTTTCCTTCATTTGCTTTGAAAGAAATTAAAAAAGAAAGAGTTTGAAAAGCAATTTAGGATTTAATAAAGTGGGAAAGAATAATGTATCCTTTGCATTATTTAAAAGTGAATAACAGATAAACAAATGAAAAGCAATATAAAGACCCATTTCATTTAGTAAGTTAATGTATTAAAGTCAATGGGAGGCAAAACAAATGTAAAAGCTAATTATTATGATGATAGTGTACAAATTGCATAGGGAAACATTTTAAAAAATTGTTGTATAATTATGGCAGATCCTCCCCATATATAGATATATAGAGTTATACCGCACTCCCTAACACGCTCCAACAAAATGGCTGTTGGGAGGGTGAACAGCAAATTTTATAGTCAGAGTCGTACCCAAAAACATGCCATAAATGGTTCTTGTGTAGCCAAGGTGACTTGTTATTGTTGTTCAGGGAATTATGATATTGAAAATACTCCAGGTTTTGCAATTTTGCTTAACCAACTTTAAACTCTGCCCAATTCTGTATAAAAGGTCAGTTTCCCCAGAATACTTCCCATGGAATAAAAAATACATCAAGTTCCCCTTTCTACTAAATATTGGAGCCAAAGTGTCTCTTATTGTTAAAATAAATAGTTGCAAGCAGTGTCATTCCATAGAAAAATGCCTTGGCTATGCTCCGCACATCATGTCAAACCTCCCAAGTGTCTTCATTTCCTTGAGATAGCCCCTTTTTTTAGATCCCCTGTACCGAAACTTTTGAAACTTGCCCTAGAAAAGAATAGGACTTGAACTTGCGCTTGCAGGGGATGGTGACTAGAGATGAACAAACCTATCAAGCTTGGTTCCAATAGTGGTTCTGCAGAACCTATTGAAGTTCCAAATCTCCAATTGAATCACAATTTTTGGAATTTTCAATAGCAATTTCAAATTTTGAATAAACAGTTTAGACAATTTAGATCAACACTGATATGTGACCTGCTTTTACCAATATCTACAATATTATTGTACAGCGTAACAGATTGGAATGTTGAATAATAAGACACTGTAACCTTTTGATACTAGGGTAACACCCAAAGCAACATGAGATTCAGATTCCCATTAGGTTATGGTGTCCTGTCTTCTGATTCAGTGATGGTCCTAGTCTTTGGTTATTCGTTAAAGTTATTTAAACATAGATTATGTAAAAAATCCCCATTTAAACTTTTTCAATCTTCCTTTATATTATTTTTTATCTTATGTCCTAGTCATATTTTCTAAATTGGAAATGTCTGGTCTTGATGACATTTGACGTTCCGTACAGTAGACACATCACTTTATCTAATACAGGTTTGGAAGTTCCATGAAATCCATTCTCTCTCTCTGTTCCACCTTCGACCCTCTACTTTCTTATCGAACTATTTCATTTCCAATTGTTACATTTCTGATGTAGATTGAAATACCCATCAGTCATTCAGACGCTATCTTCCCAGTAAAAGCTATTAAAACGTAAGCCGAGCCAAGATCTTCTTAATAGGGTCAATTTTCAATTGCATTTGGCTCCTCATTTTTTTGCTACTAAATATATTGAATATTTTTATCATGTTTCTTGCACAATGCTTTGAAGTCAGGGATGGATCACAACATTATAGGCCCTCGGCCAAACCAGCACATAGGGCCCTTCTTTCCAACAAACCATAACTGTAGCAATAAAGAAAGTCCACTCATCAATGTCATTGCGTCAGCATAAATCATTCCAAGGAAATAGACCACATGCTGTGTCCCCAGGTCAAAGCTACCAGACAGGTCTGTAGACAATTCTGACCCCTGTGTGAAAGACGATTGCTCCTTCCATTGAGAAAACATGGTTTTATGATGTGAAAAGGTTGTTTTGTTTTTGCTGATTTGTGTCAGAGAGGCTGTGAGGAATAACCTCAAGATTATTGTCCAGAATATTGCTGAATTTATGTATGTATTAACAAAGTCACACAAGTGTGTGGAGGAGGCAGGCAACCGGACTCAGATGAAAAATATCCAAAAATGCTTTATTAGTAGAACAAATCCATAAAAACAGAAGTGAACATAACCACTACCGGACATGGAGGTCACATGGAAACACAACTGGCTCTGCTCTACGCGTTTCTTGGCCAATGCCACTTCCTCAGGGGCTCAGAGGGTGTTCCCAACTGCTACTTGGGATTTGTTCTACTAGTAAAGCATTTTGGGATATTTTCATTGGAGTCCGCCTCCTACACACATTTTGTGTGCCTTTGTTAACCTGTCTGAAACCATAGGGAAGATGTAATACATCGGAGGTGTGTGTAGCATCGGGATGCTCCGTGGGAAAGAGGCTCCCGCATTATAGGTGCACTGTGTTTGAATGTGAATTTATGTATGTATGTATGTTTATTGTTATAGTGCCACTTTTATTACAATATTTTAATACAAAAGGTCATACAAGGGGGACAAAAAATATAATTATGTACTTAGTAAGTATACAAGTGCCTGAATGATTTCCCTGCCCCATAAAGATCACAATCTAGTTAGATGGGTAACATACAGACACATGGGGAAGGGTAGAAGTGCCATAGGGAAAACTTGTGCAGTGTCATTTTGAAACAGGGATGTCACTCAAACCTGCAGCCCTCCAGAAAAACAACTATTTGCCATTTGTTTGTATTATTCACAGGGAGGTGAGAACGCTTATTCTCACCTCCCTATGAATAATATTACGCTCGCTCGGGGGGACCTGGAACTTACCTTACCGCTGCTCCACTCGCAGCCGCTCCTTCACTGACAGCCGCTCTGTCCTGACCGCACTCCCTATCTTAAGCGCATGCGCGCCAATACAAAAGATAGGGCACGCGATCGGGAGAGAACAGCTGTTCAGTGAAGAAGCAGCTGCGAGTGGAGCGGAGGTAAGGTAAGTTCCAGGTCCCCCGAGCGTAATATTATTCACAGGGAGGTGAGAATAAGCGTTCTCACCTCCCTGTGAATAATACAAAAGAATGGCAAATACTTATTTTGTTGGGTTTAGTGTTCCTTTAATCTCTCTGAGCTCTTTCTGCTCTTATTGAAACCAGGAACTTGTGATATTGATCTTTAAGAATATCTCCTTATAGGAACTGATCTGGGGGTCTGTAAGTAAAAAATATTTGGTTAGGGGAGGAGGGTCTGTTTCCAACTGAAATTTAAAAGATGGTTTGTGGTTTGGACATGCTCTTCAAACCTACTGAAGTTTCTTGAAAAAAGAAAGGGAAAAGGGGAATAGAATTCAAGAGGATGTGGAAATTATCCTGGAGAAACACCTTCTTATAACAGAAGGCATATTGCAGTCTCATGCTATATAAATAGCATTGCCCAGAGAACCTAAGAAACAAGAAGTCATTTCTTACTCCCATGTTCCCCAGAGTAAGGGGCGGAGATATACAAAATACTCCTTTATGTCCCTTAGCTTATGCATGTGTCCAGAACCGCTGGGTAATAACATACAATATAGCTGAATATATAGAGCCAATCATCTGACCTGCAGACACGAGGTGTTTCGATCTTGTTAGATCTCGTCAGTGCAAGATTCAGATTCATGGCTCTATGGTGTAGGACTTGGGCGTTAAGCAATATTGCATGTTATTAGCCAGCGGTTCTATGTAATATGTAATAATAATAATGTAACAAAAAACATTACTGCTTTAAATTTCTAATACGAGCCATTGGAATGTACCTTATCATCTCTGTTCTTTGTATTGAAAGTAGTGCCCTGATTCTATATATACCTTTGTGTCCTAGTCTGGGCACGTTATGCCCTCTGCCTTCTAGTCTGTATGTTGCACCCCCCACCCCTGTTATGCTGTTTGGTCATCTCTCTTCTTCATCTCTGGGCAGAATGCTTTTTTGGTTTTATTTTTATTATAAATCAGACAGTTACCTTATGTACTTTCTATGTAGAATATTTACATTCCAACAAAGTTCCAACAACATGACATCATTATTTAAACCAATGCAGTCATAGCTGCAAGAGCTGGATCAGTTTGTACATGTGGTTTTGAATGATTTTTTTAAATTATACTCTATTTCATTTATCTAGATCTCATGATAATCAGCTGCCCCTGTGGTTATCACAGGTAATACAATGTTAAGTTAACTGGGAAATCCGTATACAGTATCTATCAAGAATACTGGTTTTCTGAAAATGTCTGTATAGCAACTGCTCAAAATGTATCATATATTTGGTGTCTGTTGTTTGATGATATTGGAATCATTTAGGGAGGTTTTATGGGTTGTGTAAACAATTCCATACTGTGCCAACACTTGGAGGGCTTGTTCCTTGGATCACATGCCATTCTCTGTGTTTTTCTCTAGATATACCCCTATGTTGCAGTTCTAATAGCATGTCTTGTTTCATGTAGTGCTGCTAAAAGAGAATGTTTAAGAGAAGCCAAGTTTTTCATTCATCTGGAATGTTGTGGCACCACCACAACTTACAGATGTCTATGTTTTCATTTGTTGACAGCCCTGAGACACATTTTTAAAGAACTTGCCTGGAGGAGAGGGAGCCGAGGGAACATGGGCAGGTAAGTACATTTAGGGGCTGTTTTATATGGTTTAAACATCGCTTTTAGGGATGGGGGAGATTTTCTTAACTTTTTTTTTAGGAAGGGAGGGGTGGAGAGCTCCACTGCGCATGCCAGAGTCTGAGAGGAGCAGGAAGTGGCAAGTACAGATTACACACAGACAGGCTCTGACTCTTCCTTTTTCTGGACTTTCATCAGGCCCCGCAGGACGACCATAAGAGAGGGATCTTTTACCACTACACAGTGGGGCCAACAGTGGGGAATACTTTAATTGCCCTTTAAACTAGACCTTTGCATATTGATAAGTGCACCCCAGACTAAAATAAATAATTATTTTGCCCACCTCCCTCAAACACCAGGACCGCAAAACTTACACAGCTGCAGGCAGATATTCTTTCCGATTTGTTCCCTTTTTGTTGTTTTCCTGACTGCTGCTCCTGATCTGCCTTGGTCGATCTTGGGTTTTGTGGCACTTTGGGTAATGTAAGTATACATGTATACATATGGGAGCGGATTTGCCTTTTAAAATTACCATATGCTCAAATGCCCTGTCAGCTTCATACATCTTCAGAAGTTTAATTCAACATATTAAAAATAGAAGGAAAATAACCAAGGAACGCTATTTAGTATATTTAGTAATGATACAAGGATTGCCAAATACAACAACATGTGGGTCCAGTTCTGAGGCAGAAAAAAAAACCAATGTAACCATTCTCCACAGCATCCATGACATCTTTACATACTAGAAATCCTTCAATCCAGCTCATGCATATTATCTTTCTGTGTGATGACTAGGGCCGATAAACTCAATCCTGTGTGATTACAGTCATTGTTGGGCTGTATTTTTCTGATTTATAAAATAAAATCCAAGCATGAACTCAAATTGAAAAAAGCATTAAACAAATGATAAAAATTCAATTTAAGCAGAGAGCTTTAGTATCCGAATATACATTGCAGAGACATGATGTCATGTTTTGAGGTCATAAAATTTAAACTTTATTTCATTGCTCTTAAAGAAGAATGGACATCAAAAAATAAATGATGTTCAGGGAATGCCCCATGTAAAGAGGATCTAATCTGCTGTATATTAATTTTGAATTGTAACAAGTACCCTAAAAGAAATTTAGTCATTGATGCTTCACATGGTCCTTGCTTGTGGTGATGTAAGCCCTATTCAAGTGTATGTAGCTGGTGCTTAATTTGGTTCATACAGAGGTGTCACCAGAACCATATTTTTTTATTATCAGACCATTTGGGGGGAAAAAATCTGTAGGCCAATCTGATCGGATGAACCACGAATCTTAGAATCTCGATCATAGTGTGTATAGCACCCATTAATTCTGGGAAAAACAGGAAGTACCTGCAGAGACATTAAAAAAAATGACAATAGAGAATGGTGGAGACAATGCAGGCAGAGGCTGGTCACATGTCTGAAAACAGGAATTATAAAGCCGCGGTATTGCTTTTTTGATCGGTAAAATTATCGTTAAACCAATTGTTAATTTCCGATCGTAATCTCCGATTGGTAGTTAACGGTACAGATCATAAATCTACTATAACAAAATCGTAGATTTATGATTCCCATAGAATACCATTGCGGTAGTTTTGTACTGCGCGGTATTCTACTACCAAACGTTTGGTAATTACCGAATGTTCGGTCGCAAATGTACGATTGCACATTTCCGACTGCGATTGTACATTAATTAGCTTTTTAGCGATACTGCGACACCAACTGTCTGCCATGTACAATGCTGTTTTGCCACCTTACCCTGGGCAATTCCTATAACACCTCTTAGCCACTATGCAATCACGCCTTGCATTCAGAAGGTCCCCTATGATAATTGGGACTTTCCAGGGTACATAATTGCCACAGATTCTTGTACAAGTCATTCTGAATTGAGAAAGCCAGTCGGATGACTAGCGAAACGTCTTCAAGAACTAAACTTCAAGTCCAGTTGATCTAACTGAATACAACAGATATACCATGACCTGGATGAACAAGAACCTTCAGAAGCATTTTCTATAATTATTATTTTGGGTTTTTTTTACAAAAAATTATAAATCCAAATCCCTGTGTATCTTGACTCCCTCGTCTCACTTCCTGGCATTAGTTTAGCTTCCTTGCAAAATCTGTTCTGTAAAAAGATTGGCTAGAGACTTGTAAGTGTGACCATATATAACAAGTTTCTGCAGTAGCCAGTGGAGGACTGGCCCAGTAGGCTGAGGGGCAAATGCCCCCCCGGGCTGGTCTCCAATGAAAATTTGGGCTGCCACAGAAGCTATTAGTAAGTTACTTGCATAAATGGCACAGCGCGCGCCTATAGCTCTAATATGGGCAAGGAACAGAAGACTCCTCAGCTGCTGAACTTCTTTCCTTTACTGACACTGGGAGCTGACATGCACCACATCCTAAACTAAAATGATTTGTGAGAATGGGAGGTCAGTAATGAGGTTTTGGAGACACTGCCTTAGTTTAAAGGTAAACTATATGCTGCCTGCCTTGGCTGACATGCTAAAAGGTATTTTTTTGGGGGGGGGGGGGAATTGTTTATCTATGAGATTTCATACATTGTTGTGCTCTTGGCTCCCTTCAAACTCCTGCCCAGATTGTCAGATAGTCTGGACAGTACATTGAAGGAAGAGCAATATATGGGGTCTCAGGTATATAATCACATTTATTATTAGTCAGTCCTCCAGTGTTTTTTTCTAACCAGTGTTAGAATAAAACAGTCAGCCCTCCAGATCATTACCCAGTATTGTAAGCCCTCCAGATCATTACCCAGTGTTATCAGCCCTCCAGATCATTAGCCAATATTAACAGGCCTCCAGTTCATTAACCAGTATTGCCATCTCTCCAGTTCATTTGCCAGTGTTATCAGCCTTCCAGATCATTAGCCAGTGTTATCAGCCATCCAATTCATTACCCAGTATTGTCAGCCCTCCAGATCATTAGCCATTGTTATCAGCCTTCCAAATCATTAGCCAGTGTTAAAGGGGAACTATTGTCTCCAAACAATCAACCACCTCTCTGTGCTGCACAGCCCAATATATGAAGAAATCACTGATCAGAAAGTTAGGGGGTGGAAGGTTCTGAATCTGCATTCACAATACTAGTTCCTCCTTCTAATCTGTGGTTGGCACATGCTCAGTGCAGGAGAAAGCAGAAGAAACTAGGAAGAGATAGTTACAGTGACTTAAGGAGGACTTAAGAGGAGGAGGGGGAGAATAGCACAGCCCACCTCAGGGAGTGTGTAAAGTGCAGGGGATCTGGTGGTGCTGCTACCATATCACATGTAAAATGTAAATATCTTCAAAACTATGTAAAAGTAAATTGCAAAAATACTCAGGAAAGTAATTCCTGTTAATTTACCTGAAGGTATTTTGGACCACAGTTACCCTTTAAGTTAGCCCTCAAGTTTATTAGACTGTTAGTTATCTTAACCACATCAAACACTTGAAAATGTTGCAGGCAACCATGTAAAATGTAAATAGTAGTCTTAAAATGGGCGTAACAAAGTGTGTGTGACCTTAGCAAAGTGGGCATAAACACTCACAGGTTGTTGAACTACACTCCTCCAAGGGTCATCCCACCTCTGGCTGTACTGCTTCCTCAGCCCGTAATATATGTACCCCCAAAAAAATGCAAATAGATGCTCCAAAGTTCCTTTTGAAAAGTTAATATTCCTTTTATTCACCCATTAGTGAGATATCCCCCCAGCAACGTTTTGGGTGGACTTCCAGCCTTTATCAAGCTTAGAGAGGAAGGGACCATAACAAACTTTTATCCAGTGTGTCCTCCATCTTGTGGGCAGGACTAATTAATTAACATGCAATCAGTGATTAACGCTTTAACATACAAAAAAACTGTGATAGACACTACACTCCTTACACACTTGTTACATTCGTATAAATAATCAATAATATTCATCAATAAGGGTTATATCAACATGTTCATGACCCTATATATTCTAAAAGAGGGTGTGGTCAAACATTTTGCAATTTACCATGAAAGGGCCACTTGGTTGTACTTGTCCCCCAGGCCAAAAGATCCCAGTCCTCCCCTGGCAATAGCTAAGGACTGAGCATGTGTGAACATACCAGTCATTGACCAAACTGTATGATACCGGATTGCTGGGAAATAAAGTTCAAACCCCATGTTAGTAAGGTAAATATCCCAGCACCGATATCAAAATAAGAGGTGAGTTGTAGATTACGGATTTTATGGAAAGGTTTAATGCCTTCAGATTTCCATGTTGTTCTAAGTGATGGAATTTCAGGAATAAATATTTAAACAAATGAAAATTCATACTTCCTGTTCATTAACAAAAACATATGAGGGGGAAAATTCTGCCTAATGCCTTGAGTAAACTTTTCTTTGAAAACCTAGTATTGTTATAAACGTTCATTCACAGACTAATCTGCCTGATAAGGTCTGAGTGTTGGAGATTGTGACTATCAGCTGGTGACACACGAGTAACACAGCAAATGTTACATTTCTTTGAAGACTCTATATCTGGTTAACATTTGCCTGGGAGATAATAGCCTGTTCAGCTATACATCATTTCATTCATAAATGCATCTTTTTAAACATTGCAGAAAGGCAAAATAGGTTTATTAGTAAATATATGTATGATATTATAGTATGAAAATGGCACAGTAATAAATTGCATTTAGTAACCAATAGCATTACACGTTTGAAAAAAATAATCAAAACAAACATTTTCAATAAAGATATAGTAAACGTCACATGGGACGTTCCCAGCTCTCTAATGAGCTTTTTCCATGACATGTATCATCACAGTTTTTAATAAAACACAATTTTCCTTTAAAGTTTCTTTTTATTGCTAATGGTGGCCACACACCCAACAATGGTGAAGGTGCGATATTGGGATATTCTGATACCATAGGATCATGTATGGACAATCGTATGACTGTGTATGACTATACTTTCAGATGGAGGGTAAAATTGGGGAACCGCTCAGTAACCTTTCAGCAAATGGCAACCTGCTGTTCATCTGAAAGTAACCTTACAATGTTCATCCAATTTTCCTCCTTAATAGGCATGTTGACATTTTTGTATTGCCCAATATCAATCCTACTATTGGGATTGTTGAGTCTATGGACATCATTAGGCCTGAAACACAAAAGCCAATATTTTTGCCAACATTGACCACCTAGCCTGATAGTTTGATCAGATTGGGGAATTGCCATGATTCATTTTACTTCCTTGTTTTCTTTACTTCTCTTTCACATACCCTTATATTACGCCTCCCCTTTCCTTATACCTTTCCCTTTATGCTCTCCTCTTCCTCTTCTCCATTCCTCTAACTCATAATACGAGCCTTTAGTTTAGTTTTGTCCTCAGAATTCCTTTCTCCTACTCTCCAGTCTCCTCCTTTACTCTTTCTGCTTGTTGGAAATTCTTCCTTCTTCACTTCTCTGCTCTTGTCTTTAACCTTCTCTTTGTATGTTGTTCTTTACATGCAACCTCCTTCTTGTTTTCTAATGTTCCCCATTCTAATTACCTTAAAGAGGAATGTTATCAGCCTAAAAACAAGTCAGTTTGACTCATATCCCAAGAACTGGTTTACCCTCCCACTTATCTACTATTACTTGGCTAGCTGAGTTTTAAGGTCCCCTCTTTCTCTTAGACAGACATCAGAGGACCTGGATTTTTGGCAATCAGATTGCTAAGTAATGATTTTATTTGAATAATGAGATCATTCCCAGCATGTGATATATCACATTCACATTGAGTCCTATGGAATGTTTATTCCCAAGAGTTAATAAGAAGGTGAAGCAACTTCTCTCCCCAACTCAAAAGATCTTAATGTCATAATATAAATATATTTGAATAGTCAAGGAGATTCTAAATCCCACCCCGGGGATTGTATAATAGCAAGATAGATGGAAGTCAGCTGCATTTTACAATAAGTATACTTCAAAGCAGAAAAACTAACATAATCATTTTTATTGCAAACAATATTATCATCTAGAGTTTATTTTTTCTTGCTTTCCCCACCATGGGAGTTTAATGGCCTGATATGTTTCTATTTTGCCTGCAACAAAGAAAACAGAAACCCAGATACAAATACTGTTTATGAATCATAACATGATTATTATGTATATGTGATCTGGCTATTAATTGGTAGACTAAACACAAAAGATATCGTGTAGCGAGCAAATACAGTACGTTCAGATAGAATATCATTTCCTATTTGATTTGCTTTACTAGAATATAGTATGTGTTAGCGGATTGCACAGATCTGCCAGAAGACTTTGCAGATTTACGAATTATTTAGATCTTCCCGAGCTGCGAACTGTTTTTCGTTATTTATAAAACAATCGAGAACTTTCTAATTTAAAAACCAAAAGTTTTCTACAAATTTCGAATTTACAGAATCTAAAATATCCCTAATTTTTAGAAACCTCTAAAAAAAACGACATGGAATGCCAAAACAGGAAGCCCGTGAAGTTTCTGGTACTGGACGGCGTTCTTTAAAGATTGTGGCCATTGATATGTGTTCCCCAGACCATTTCCCAAGTCCCTGGGCCATTTACAGTAAGTTATCATTGCTATTTGTACCTTGATTTTTGGACCTTTCAGATTTCTTAACTCCCATCGACTTCAGTAGGTCTGCATGAGGATTTTCGAATTTTCAGATTTTTCCAAAAATCCGCAAATCTGTAAGCAGAATGGATTTCAGTGAGCTTGCCCATCTCTACTAAATAACAATACTTAAATAGAGATAAAGTGTAGTATTTTACAACTAGATGCTTTATAAATACAGCAATGGTGCGGTTTTTCCACAAAATCTATTGTGTAGATATAAAAAGGTTTTTATTGTGAAGAATTTATTTTTGATACTTTTCTCCTTGAACAGTGAAAATGGAATGTTATTGTTCTGCATTCTGTCCATCAGTCACCTCCCCTTAACACCTTCAAACGTAACCTTAAAACCCATCTCTTCAGGTAAGCATATACCCTGGCCTAGACATTACCCCTCTTACTGACCCAACCTGATCCTAACCGCCTTTCACACTCCACTGCCAATCTACTTACAGCCTACTGATCCCTGTCACCATATGTCTCACCCCAATTTCCTCTAGACTGTAAGCTCTTAGGCAGGGTCCCCTTTCCTATTGTATCACGGTATTGCTGTAAGTAACTCATCATTCTGTTTACATATATTATGTATTACCTGTGTATGTAATATGTATGACTTTGTATAATATGTATTACTCTGTATGTAATGTATGACTATGTAATTGTAAAGCGCCATGGAAGATGTTGGCGCTATATAAATCCATAATAATAATAATAATAATAATAATAATAATAATAATAACTAGAAAGGGAAAGTTTAAGTATAAACTGCATTTTGGAAGGGAATGTGTGTTTCTGTGCTGCAGATTTTAAAACCCAATCATGAGGACATTGTTGTTTTTTACTTAGCCTTTAAATTTGGCTGCCATGAAAATGGAAGGGTAGGTGAGTAGGCATGTGTACCTGAATCAGGTAGGAAGTTAAAAAACAAACTTTTATAATGATTGGTTAAATTTGTTTTTTTGATCTTAGTTACCCTTTAAGTAAGGCTGCAACAGTAATGGAGGGGTAGGTCAGTAGGTGTGCGTACCTGGGTCTGGTTGAGGGTGTGTGTATTTTTTTGTGTTTACGGCCATAAAACTATCTTTAATTGAGGATAAATCTAAATTTGTTTTTTGACTTTAGTAAGTATGGCTGCCACAGTAATGGATAAGTAGACCAGTAGGTGTGTGTACCCGTGTCGGGTTGGGGGTTAAAAAAACAAACTTTTTGATGATTGGTCAAAATTTGTTTTTTTGACTTTTTAGTTACCCTTTAGGTATGGCTGCAACAGTAATGGAGGGGTAGGTTAGTATGTGTATGTACCTGTGCCACGTGGGGGTTAAAAAACTAACTTTTTTGATTATTGATCAAAATTTATTTTTTGACTTTAGTTACCCTTTAAGTATGTCTGCCACAGTAATGGATAAGTAAATCAGTAGGTGTGTGTACCTGGGTCTGGTTGAGGGGTATGTCTTTTTTGTGTTTACAACCATAAAACTATCTTTAATTGAGGATAAATCTAAATCAATTTTTTGACTTTAGTTACCCTTTAAGTATGGCTGCCAAAGGAATAAAGGGTAGGTCAGTGCGTGTGTGTAACCGTGTGAGGTGGGGGGTATATGTTTTTGCATGTATGACCATATAACTAACTTTTATTGATGATTAATCAAACTTAGTTTTTTGACTATAGTTACCCTTTAAGTATGGCTTCCATGGGAATAGAAAGGTAGGTCAGTAGGTGGGTGTACCTGTGTCTGTGTGGGGGGTTGGGGGTATCACCGTTTGTATTTATGACCATGAAACAAACTGTTTTGAAATATCCACATTTGAGGATTGTTACCAGTATAGTCTATGGGAAAAAATTAAACGCCGTAACGCTTCCGCGGATTCCTTAGCTAGAAGATAGCACACTTCTCCTATATGCCCCGCACGTCTGTACCGAATTTCATGTCTCTAGCTTAAAAACTGTGGGAGGAGATACAGTCCAAAAAAGCAGAAGAATAAAACAGAAGAAGATGAAGAAATAGAAAGAACAGAAATTTGGCTTTTTCAAGCGAAATTAATAATAATAATAATAATAATAATAATAATAGAGATAAAGACTTCCCTTTAGTATTCTCCGTGCTGGGTTTGGATGTACAGTTTCTTTACATTATATCTCCCTTAGTAGATAAATTAAATGTATATGTCCTTCCACCTTCCATGACTTTATTCAATGTTAATCTTATGCTGGGTACACACATTAGTACTGGTACCGACGGGATTGGCCCTTTATCGCTAATGTGTGTACATCCATAACAATGTCCCTCGGTCACAGTCAGCCCCCTGAATTAAAATAACAGGGAGTCACGCATGATTGTTAGGTGTATGGTAGTCAGGAGCATGACAGGGTAAAACCCAAGATGGGCGACAGGTGCAACAACCCCTTTTTCCCCACCCCCTTTTAGATTTTCCTTTTCCTCAAATAACTGACACCACGCGATTCCGAGGAAAAGGCATTTGGCCACGTTTATTGTGACATAACATTAACGATAATAATTCCAACTTTATTAACTTTAACCAACTTAGATAAATGTATTTATCAACCATGAATCACCCATTCCAACTTGGCTTGTGACTGCTTTTCCTAAGTCCATTCTCTCTGGCAATGTTCCCGACTTCCAAGCCATGAATTTCCAAGCCCCCTGCCGCTTCTCCACTCCGGCACGGGAAGCACTCCGACCTTCAAGCCCGTTCCCTTCTCTCCAACAGGCCCATCGCCTACTGAGAGGTTATTAGGCCAAACCATGTCCTTTAGTTAACCAATTAGGTAGCCCTCCTCTAGGGCTAACCTCCCCAACATTGCCAAAGACCGCCACCCTGCCTATCCACTTCCGCAACCCCAACCCTCATTGAAACTCTAGGGAGGGAGGGAGGGCCAAACGCTGTCTGCACCAAAATTGGCACCTAAAGGTATCTCTCCACCCCTATACTATCTTACATAGACTACTCCTCCCTCTTTTCACCCCCCCCTCTTCCTATCCCCTTCCTGACCTAAAACTGCTCCTCTGCCCCTGGGTTAACCCTGTCATGAGTTCCTATGCTGCAGTTTGCAGCCTGTCACTAACTTTCTCCCTGTACTTCATATAGGAAGAACGCTCATGACTGTGTGTAGCCAGACAGACAGAATCTGTAAGATTGATACAGTGTGTACCCAGCTTTACACTTTTATTGTGTTTCCAATCAATGCACAATTGAAATAAAATCAAACACCAAGAATTGTTTTCTGACCACACAAAAAAAAAATAATGTACATTCCTATTGTACCTCATTTACAGGGACATTATTTTACTTGTCGTCAGATTATCAGTTAAGAAAAAAATGCAACGCATTGCAAGGACAACAGAATCCTATCAAACAAGGAATTACCCCATGAATTCAGATTCCACTATACAGGAGTCAGCTATAGGAATAGCGAGAAGCACAAATAAAGGCAGAATTGTATTACTTTTTATTATTGTAAAGGAAATGTCCACCCCCTCTACTTAATTTTACAAGGCCCCCCAAATACACAAATTCCGCTAAACTTACCTTTACCAGAAATGTTTCTATCATTACACAGCTTGATCCCTCGCCGGACGGCTGGTAGACACCTCCTCTGCAGTTGTACGTGTTAAAGACATGCCTCACAGGAGCAGAGGGGTTTCTAGTCTGCAGCTCCAGAAATAGAAGGCAGTGATTAGCTGTGACTTACAGGTAATGGCCAAGGTTGATGGCAGAGGAGAGAGCACAGCAAGGGATCAGGCTATGTAAGTAACAATAGAGGCATTTTTGATAAAGGTAAGTATACCAAATTTTGTTGTACACCCAGGTATTCCCAGCTTGATTAGCCACATGCGAGAGCCAGCCCTTTTCCATGAATGACATTTGTACAGCGTACATTTAGTCACTACGGGGACCAGTAGAATATTGACTCTAGCAGTGGCGTTCACCAGTCAGATGTGCCTTAAACATATAAAAATAACAGCTGGTGAGCCTCCCACAGCACATGAAAACAACTTTACCATTACAGCTAAATGTACTCACCTTATCTGTGAGCTCATTGGTGTCTACATTTCACCCTGATTGTGACTCCCCCACATACTCTAACAGTCACATTACTGTAAATCTACACGCACAGGCTGAATGGTCTCTCTTGTTTATCCAGCCATTTGATTTCTGTCCATCCATCCAGCCAGTACTAAATGTTTGTTTTTCCATTCTACTTTGCCTTAGCTTCCTGTGTTTTCGATTTGAACATTCAATGAGTTATTATCTCATTAACCGAAATTGGGAATTCTCTCTCACAAGCATCTTGGTTTAGACCGATTCATCATTTTCCGAAATGCCAGATTAATAGCTGACTTTATAGATTCCAGATTGATAAAGTGTCTTGCTAATGTGCAGTGTTGATGTTACGCTCTGGAGGGAGTTTGTCACCCCACATCATATTTAAATCAGCTTGTAAACAAGGTAAGTTCTCATGAGGATAATAATTCCACATAACACAATTTTACCATCAGTAAAAGTAGACGATACAATATTCTATGCGAATGGTAACACATTGTGGCTTCTCCAATCTTCATTTTGGAATCCAGAGAGGATATATATATATATATATATATATATATATATATATATATAAGTTTAGGAGAGGTTTCTTTACAGTGAGAACGGTGAAACTGTGGAACTGTCTTCCAGCAGAGGTGGTAATGGCAAGTTTCATTGAATACTTTAAAAAAGGCCTGGATAAGTTTCTAAAACTAAAAATATCGAGAATTACTGGTATTAAGCATATAGATCTGGTTGATCCAGGGATACTTTCCGATTGCCGTTTGGAGTCAGGAAGGAATTTCCCCCCCCCTTTTTTAGCTGGGGTTTTTTGCCTTCCTCTGGATCAACTGTTAGGTAGGTTAAAAAAAAAAAAAAAAAAAAAGATGGTTGGACTTGATGGACGAATGTCTTTATTCAACCTTAATTAATTACTATTACTATGGAATAAAGGGTAGGTCGTGCTGTGTGTGTAACCGTGTGAGGTGGGGGGTATATGTTTTTGCATGTATGACCATATAACTAACTTTTATTGATGATTAATCAAACTTAGTTTTTTGACTATAGTTACCCTTTAAGTATGGCTTCCATGGGAATAGAAAGGTAGGTCATAGGTGGGTGGTACCTGTGTCTTTGTGGGGGGTTGGGGTATCACCGTTTTGTATTTATGACCATGAAACAAACTGTTTTGAAATATCCACATTTGAGGATTGTTACCAGTATAGTCTGGGAAAAAATTAAACGCCGTAACGCTTCCGCGGATTCCTTAGCTAGAAGATAGCACACTTCTCCTATATGCCCCCGCACGTCTGTACCGAATTTCATGTCTCTAGCTTAAAAACTGTGGGAGGAGATACAGTCCAAAAAAGCAGAAGAATAAAACAGAAGAAGATGAAGAAATAGAAAGAACAGAAATTTGGCTTTTTCAAGCGAAATTAATAATAATAATAATAATAATAATATAATAGAGATAAGACTTCCCTTTAGTATTCTCCGTGCTGGTTTGGATGTCAGTTTCTTTACATTATATCTCCCTTACTGACCCAACCTGATCCTAACCGCCTTTCACACTCCACTGCCAATCTACTTACAGCCTACTGATCCCTGTCACCATATGTCTCACCCCAATTTCCTCTAGACTGTAAGCTCTTAGGCAGGGTCCCCTTTCCTATTGTATCACGGTATTGCTGTAAGTAACTCATCATTCTGTTTACATATATTATGTATTACCTGTGTATGTAATATGTATGACTTTGTATAATATGTATTACTCTGTATGTAATGTATGACTATGTAATTGTAAAGCGCCATGGAAGATGTTGGCGCTATATAAATCCATAATAATAATAATAATAATAATAATAATAATAATAATAACTAGAAAGGGAAAGTTTAAGTATAAACTGCATTTTGGAAGGGAATGTGTGTTTCTGTGCTGCAGATTTTAAAACCCAATCATGAGGACATTGTTGTTTTTTACTTAGCCTTTAAATTTGGCTGCCATGAAAATGGAAGGGTAGGTGAGTAGGCATGTGTACCTGAATCAGGTAGGAAGTTAAAAAACAAACTTTTATAATGATTGGTTAAATTTGTTTTTTTGATCTTAGTTACCCTTTAAGTAAGGCTGCAACAGTAATGGAGGGGTAGGTCAGTAGGTGTGCGTACCTGGGTCTGGTTGAGGGTGTGTGTATTTTTTTGTGTTTACGGCCATAAAACTATCTTTAATTGAGGATAAATCTAAATTTGTTTTTTGACTTTAGTAAGTATGGCTGCCACAGTAATGGATAAGTAGACCAGTAGGTGTGTGTACCCGTGTCGGGTTGGGGGTTAAAAAAACAAACTTTTTGATGATTGGTCAAAATTTGTTTTTTTGACTTTTTAGTTACCCTTTAGGTATGGCTGCAACAGTAATGGAGGGGTAGGTTAGTATGTGTATGTACCTGTGCCACGTGGGGGTTAAAAAACTAACTTTTTTGATTATTGATCAAAATTTATTTTTTGACTTTAGTTACCCTTTAAGTATGTCTGCCACAGTAATGGATAAGTAAATCAGTAGGTGTGTGTACCTGGGTCTGGTTGAGGGGTATGTCTTTTTTGTGTTTACAACCATAAAACTATCTTTAATTGAGGATAAATCTAAATCAATTTTTTGACTTTAGTTACCCTTTAAGTATGGCTGCCAAAGGACTCTGTGTTTGCTGATGACACTAAGTTATGCAGAGCTTTGGAAACTTCCAATGATGTGCAAGTGCTGCAAGCAGACCTAGATAGATTATCAAAATGGGCAGCAGAATGGCAGATGAGATTCAATGTTGATAAATGTAAGGTGATGCATTTGGGATTTAATAATCCCTGTGCCACCTACACCATAAATAACTCTGTGTTAAGTGCATCTGAAATGGAAAAAGATTTGGGGGTTCTGGTAGATAACAGACTTAGCTGTAGCAAACAATGCCAGGTAGCAACAGCTAGAGCTAGCAAGATATTGTCTTGTATAAAGAGGGGAATGGAATCAAGAGAGAAAAATATTATTCTCCCTCTTTACAAGGCACTGGTAAGGCCACATTTGGAATATGCGGTGCAGTTTTGGAATCCCATATACAAAAGGGACATCTTGGAAATTGAGGCAGTTCAGAGAAGGGCAACTAAATTAATAAGGGGAATGGAGGGGCTTGAATATGCAGGCAGATTAGACAAGTTAGGGCTGTTTACATTGGAGAAGCGGCGGTTGCGTGGGGACATGATAACCTTATACAAATATATTAATGGCCCATACAGTGAACTCTCTGGTGCATTGTTCACTAATAGGTCATATCAGAGGACTCGTGGACATCCTTTAAGGTTGGAAGAAAAGAAGTTTCATCCTTCAAGTTAGAGAGAGGTTTCTTTACAGTGAGAACGGTGGAAACTGTGGACCTGTCTTCCAGCAGAGGTGGTAATGGCAAGTTTCATTGAATACTTTAAAAAAGGCCTGATAAGTTTCTAAAACTAAAAATATCGAGAATTACTGGTATTATGCATAGTGATCTGGTTGATCCAGGATACTTTCCGATTGCCGTTTGGAGTCAGGAAGGAATTTCCCCCCCCCTTTTTTAGCTGGGTTTTTTGCCTTCCTCTGGATCAACTGTTAGGTAGGTTAAAAAAAAAAAAAAAAAAAAGATAGGTTGGACTTGATGGACGAATGTCTTTATTCAACCTTAATTAATTACTATTACTATGGAATAAAGGGTAGGTCTAGTGCGTTGTGTAACCGTGTGAGTGGGGGGTATATGTTTTTGCATGTATGACCATATAACTAACTTTTTATTGATGATTAATCAAACTTAGTTTTTGACTATAGTTACCCTTTAGTATGGCTTCCATGGGAATAGAAAGGTAGGTCAGTAGGTGGGTGTACCTGTGTCTGTGTGGGGGGTTGGGGGTATCACCGTTTTGTATTTATGACCATGAAACAAACTGTTTTGAAATATCCCATTTGAGGATTGTTACCAGTATATCTATGGAAAAATTAAACGCCGTAACGCTTCCGCGGATTCCTTAGCTAGAAGATAGCACACTTCTCCTATATGCCCCGCACGTCTGTACCGATTTCATGTCTCTAGCTTAAAAACTGTGGGGAGATACAGTCCAAAAAAGCAGAAGAATAAAACAGAAGAAGATGAAGAAATAGAAAGAACAGAAATTTGGCTTTTTCAAGCGAAATTAATAATAATAATAATAATAATAATATAATAGAGATAAAGACTTCCCTTTAGTATTCTCCGTGCTGGGTTTGGATGTACAGTTTCTTTACATTATATCTCCCTTATAAGATAAATTAAATGTATATGTCCTTCCACCTTCCATGACTTTATTCAATGTTAATCTTATGCTGGGTACACACATTAGTACTGGTACCGACGGATTGGCTTTATCGCTAATGTGTGTACATCCATAACAATGTCCCTCGGTCACAGTCAGCCCCCTGAATTAAAATAACAGAGTCACGCATGATTGTTTAGGTGTATGGTAGTCAGGAGCATGACAGGGTAAACCCAGATGGGCGACAGGTGCAACACCCCTTTTTTCCCCACCCCCTTTTAGATTTTCCTTTTCTTCAAATAACTGCAACCACGCGATTCCGAGGAAAAGGCATTTGGCCACGTTTATTGTGACATAACATTAACGATAATAATTCCAACTTTATTAACTTTAACCAACTTAGATAAATGTATTTATCAACCATGATCACCCATTCCAACTTGGCTTGTGACTGCTTTTCCTATTCCATCTCTCTGGCAATGTTCCCGACTTCCAACCATGAATTTCCAAGCCCCCTGCCGCTTCTCCCACTCCGGCACGGGAAGCACTCCGACCTTCAAGCCCGTTCCCTCTCTCCAACAGGCCCATCGCCTACTGAGAGTATTAGGGGCCCAACCATGTCCTTTAGTTAACCATTAGGTAGCCCTCCTCTAGGGCTAACCTCCCCAACATTGCCAAAGACCGCCACCCTGCCTATCCACTTCCGCAACCCCAACCCCATTGAAACTCTAGGGAGGGAGGAGGGGCCAAACGCTGTCTGCACCAAATTGGCACCTAAAGGTATCTCTCCACCACCTATACTATCTTACATAGACTACTCTCCCCTCTTTCATTCACCCCCCCCTCTCCTATCCCCCTCCTGACCTAAAACTGCTCCTCTGCCCCTGGGTTAACCCTGTCATGAGTTCCTATGCTGGCAGTTTTGCAGCCTGTCACTAACTTTCTCCCTGTACTTCATATAGGAAGAACTCATGACTGTGTGTAGCCAGACAGACAGAATCTGTAAGATTGATACAGTGTGTACCCAGCTTTACACTTTTATTGTGTTTCCAATCAATGCACAATTGAAATAAAATCAACACCCAAGATTGTTTTCTGACCACCAAAAAAAAAAAATGTACATTCCTATTGAACCTCATTTACAGGGACATTATTTTACTGTCGTCAGATTATCAGTTAAGAAAAAAATGCAACGCATTGCAAGGACAACAGAATCCTATCAAACAAGGAATTACCCCATGATTCAGATTCCACTATACAGGAGTCAGCTATAGGAATAGCGAGAAGCCAAATAAGGCAGAATTGTATTACTTTTATTATTGTAAAGGAATGTCCACCCCCTCTACTTAATTTTACAAGGCCCCCCAATACCCAAATTCCGCTAAACTTACCTTACCAGAAATGTTTCTATCATTACAACAGCTTGATCCCTCGCCGGACGGCTGGTAGACACCTCCTCTGCAGTTGTACGTGTTAAAGACATGCCTCACAGGAGCAGAGGGGTTTCTAGTCTGCAGCTCCAGAAATAGAAGGCAGTGATTAGCTGTGACTTACAGGTATGGCCAAGGTTGATGGCAGAGAGAGAGCACAGCAAGGGATCAGGCTATGTAAGTAACAATAGAGGCATTTTGATAAAGGTAAGTATACCAAATTTGTTGTACACCACACGGTATTCCCAGCTTGATTAGCCACATGCGAGAGCCGAGCCTTTTCCATGAATGACATTTGTACAGCGTACATTTAGTCACTACGGGGACCAGTAGATATTGACTCTAGCAGTGGCGTTCACCAGTCAGATGTGCCTTAAACATATAAAAATAACAGCTGGTGAGCCTCCCACAGCACATGAAAACAACTTTACCATTACAGCTAAATGTACTCACCTTATCTGTGAGCTCATTGGTGTCTACATTTCACCTGATTGTGACTCCCCCACATACTCTAACAGTCACATTACTGTAAATCTACACGCACGGCTGAATGGTCTCTCTTGTTTATCCAAGCCATTTGATTTCTGTCCATCCATCCAGCCAGTACTAAATGTTTGTTTTTCCATTCTACTTTGCCTTAGCTTCCTTGTTTTCGATTTGAACATTCAATGAGTTATATCTCATTAACCGAAATTGGGAATTCTCTCTCACAAGCATCTTGGTTTACCGATTCATCATTTTCTGAAATGCCAGATTAATGCTGACTTTATGATTCCAGATTGATAAAGTGTCTGCTAATGTGCAGTGTTGTTACGCTCTGGAGGGAGTTTTGTCACCCCAATCATATTTAAATCAGCTTGTAAACAAGGTAAGTTCTCATGAGGATAATAATTCCACATAACACAATTTTACCATCAGTAAAAGTAGACGATACAATATTCTATGCGAATGGACACATTGTGGCTTCTCCAATCTCATTTTGGAATCCGAGAGGATATATATATATTATTATATATATATATATATATATATATAAAACCAATTAGCAAAAGGTGCACTCTACTCTCAAGTATATGCCCAAGTGCTACTGCAGATCCTATATATCCAACCATAGTAACATGTAGAGCACTCTCAGGACTTGTTGAAAAAATCTTTACTTTTATTCCTAAGCAGCAACAGATAGCGACGTTTCGGTCTTTGTCTCAGACCTTTCTCAAGCCATAGTTCTGCAGGTGCAAACAACCCACTCAACATATACTTATATTGTTATGAGTGGGTTTTTGCACTGCAACTTGGCTTGAGAAGGTCTGACAAGACTGAAACTCGCTATCTGTTTGCTGTTATGGAATAAAGTTAAAGATTTTTTCAACAAGTCCTGAGAGCGCTCTACATGTTACTATGGTTGGATATTATATATATATATAATATATATATATATATTTAATTGCTCTTACAAATAAAGGTTGTGGCAGCATGACTAACATCTGTACTCAAGTTAGTCAAACATATGTATGTGAATTTGGTACAAATTCAGGGCAAATTCCATTAGATGAATCATGCAGCCACACAAAGTTTACATTTCAGGGTCACCAAACGAAACGCTATATTTTTGGAAATTCTAAAAAGACTGAGTTCATTTAAACTATTAAAGTTCAGGTCGAACTCGAGTTCGAACTCTAGCCCATCACTAAGTGGCTAATAATCAGCAAATCCCCTTGGATCATAAGGGAATTGCTGCATATTGCCCAAGTCTATGGTCAGCTTTAGCATATTCTTGGATTATTTTCTGTAAAAGTCTCATCTTTACTTTTAGTTCTCCATTAAAGAGCTTAGTGGGGTGAACCTGCACTGATTTAAATCCTGCAGGTGTTATTATTATAAAAAATATTGTTCTTTTCCATGACCAGATGTTCCTCTCATACCTACTGAGCAGAAAGACAAAATGCTGACCCCGGGATTACATAAGGACAAGGCCCGGCTAACCATCAGCTGTTGTAGTGCAGTCTCAGCAAGACCTTACCCTCAAAACAAAATGGCTGTTACAGAAATGGAAAAAACAAGCATGTAGGAGATCCCCCTTTTCTCTTGTCTGACGGCTATGGAGGGAGCCGAGGGAAAGAGATTGGGTAAGTCTGATTCTGGCTTTTTTTCAATTTATAATCCTGGCAGGTTAAGGTTTTCTGTAGTGTAGAGGAGCTTGAAGTGAGCCAGTACATGCCAGAGTCTTTATTGAGGACAAGGAAGTAGCAAGCACAGGATGACAGACAGACAGGCTCCTACTCTTCAGTTTTTGGGATTTTCAGCAGGAACTCCAGGACAACCATAAGGAGCAGAGGAGTAAGGTAAGGATTTTTAAACACTACACAGTGAGGTAAGTTCTAGGGCAAATTTTAGTTTTGGGGTTGGACGTGGCCTTTAAAGTCTACGACTTGCCATGCACTTGTTAGAGTTACCTGCAACATTCCTACAATGGTTTAAAAACTACCCAGATCCATTACATGCGTAAGGTTAGCCACAAAGCATTTGTCTGGGATTGTCACAAGGCAAGAACTCGCACATGGACCCGACATCACAATTCGACTTTCAGGTCAGCTTGAACATCGAGTTGGTATAGTGTTGACCAGTAATGGCTGGTATAACAGCCACAATATAAGAGTACAAATTAGATAGGAATCTTTGAAATGCATGGTACTAATGGCCAAAACATTTACAAAAATGTTGACCGGTAGACTGGCTGGCAAGCTGACTAGAGGACTGACTGGAAGGCTGGCTTTGGAAATTCCCACACAAGCACAGCACTGTCTGTCTTTCCCTACTCCTGTCAGCTTTAATGTGCAAAAGTTTTGATGTAAAACCAGCTTTGTGGAGAAATTTAATCTACCTCTACCCGCTGGGTTTTGTTTTGCTGGAAGGTTTATAAAATAAATACTAATTTTTCCATGAAAAAAAAAAGAACACATTTTTCCATTGCAATATTGATAGTGATATTTTGCATCAAAATCGGGAAGAAATTTCTGTTTTTCAATAAAAAAAAAATTGTCTGAGGTTTAACTAGGCAAGCAGGAGTCAGACAACCTATAGGTGAGAAAACGCTCCAAGAAGCACTTCCTCTCAAAGGCAGCAATTCCCCTGGTTTGATTGCCCAGGGAAGGGGGACTGGACTGGAGTGGCAGTTTGGAGGAGCGTATTCTAACTATCAACTGTACAAGGACCTACTCTTTTAGGTCTTTACCCTAGGTAAAGCAGATATGGGTCAGGATTGAACTGGGGCGTAGCTACCAGGGGTGCAGGGGATGCAACTGCACCAGGGCCCTTGGCCAAGAAGGGGCCCCATTTTGTGCTAAGGTTCCAAAACTGCCAGTCTGTGTGCCAACTGTCTATGTTGAAAGCATTTTTACCATTGTCTGAGTGCCAAGCATTTAACCATTGTCTGGCTGTGTGCAGTGCCAGTTTCTCAACAGTATCAGTGTCTGCATGCCAAGCATTTAACCAGTCTTTGTGCCAACTATTATACCAGCAAAGCATTTATTATACAAAGCATTTTACCAATGATTATTTGGTTTGCGGTGCAGATTTGTGTTTGCGGCGGTGTTGTGGGGCCCATGCCCAATTTTTGCATCAGGGCCCATAAGTCTGTAGCTACGCCACTGGGATTGAACCTTTAAATCCTATTTAAACCATTTTCAAATGGCGCATCAGATTAGCAAATAGTGACCTCATGTGCAATTTTGTATTTGTGTGTCGCCTAGCCAGGAAAAGCTAAAACTGAATAATAGATATTATTTCTTCACAATACTGATCATTTCAAGCGTCACAGATTTTTGTTAGTAAGAAATAATAGAATCTATTCAGGCTCATTATTATTTTACCTTCAATTATCCCTGAACTAAATCTCACAGCAACAACTCTGCTCCCAATTAAAACTGGACTCACAGAAATACTTGCAGGATTCTTCCCAGTGTCCTTTGCCAGACACTGACTGAATATAAAGGTTAGCAATGGCTTGATTCATGTTCCTGGCTGTTTCTCAGGTGCTATATTTAGAGCTAACATCTTGCGAACACAGGGAAAGTCAACCTTGGGATCTATTTGCAGCCTTAATAGTGACAAAGCTCTTACTTCCAATGACCACGCGTTTCATGTATTTCTATTATTCTACAGCAGTTGAGCTTCTGGGACAATCCCCTCCTGCTACGTCTTTTACATTATTCTTGTTTTCCCCTTTTTCTGCCTAAAATGGTCACATTTCCAGTATCACATTAGCCTTCATTATCTGGATTTCTGTGATAAAGCATTAAGTAAACTAGTTAAAGGTCTATAAAGCCAGATCGTGTCTGCCAGCTGGTTTGCTCTATGTTATCCTATGTCGTTCTGTTCTGGTGTGAAAATATCCCAAGTTTTGCTTTATCTGCTGGAACTGTCTCTTCCCCCCATAATTGGAATTGGACTCGTTAAAGTTCAGTTTTGATGTTTTTCATAAGAGAATGGAAATGATTTTTGGTGAGGGGTCTGTGTTATGTTGGGAGATAAGTAAACTTTTTTAAAGGGACATGAAAATCTGAAAAAAAAAAATTTGCATTAATATGTATCATAAATCATTTATCATTCCATAAGTCTCCAGTTTGCATGTTAAATCCCCTCCAAGTATGGCCCATGTACGTGGCTCCATATTAAAAAATGATGGTTTTAGGTCTGTCCAAATAACATTTTATTGTGGTTTCTTTTAAATTGTACATGCACTTAAATTGATACTGTAGAAGCGCATGAATTGGGGGTCATCCTGTCCATGGCTTTATATATATATCACTAATACCTGGTGTCCCTTTCCATAGGAATGTGTAAACAATATGGATGGATCTAATAAGCCAGGAACGTTATAGGGGTCCTCACCTTCCCACTGCTCCATATCCAGCAGTGTTCAAGCTTAAAAATGGACTCCATGACATTCCGAAACATGTCGCAATAAAGAGCACTTTTTGATGCAGTAGATAGACATTGTGGTGTCCCCTTTCTTTTTAAGTTTTATATTATCAGTATCCCATAGGAATGTATCAGCCTGGACTCAAATGGAATAAAAAAATAACTTGCCCTTTCAATCATTGTCATCTGAAATGATCAATCAATTCACTGAGAACCAATTTTGTAAAAGTCTCCCACCACATTCATAGCATCAGTCACATGATCAGTATTGATCGTTGCGGTTAACCATCTTTTTCAGGTACAGTGGGTTGACTAGAGACATCCATGCTATTAGCTTTAGATGCATCATGCAGGCGGGTCCACAGGGTCTATTGAGAAACATCATTCACATTATTTTACAGATCACAGACAATTAAGCATATCAGCAGGACAATCTGAACACAGCTCTATTCCGAATCCCTGGTCTGGCATCAATTCTTTTTTTTTTTTCTTATCCTTTTTATATGGACTTGACTTTATACAAGATCTGGGCTATATTGCTCTAGAGTAGTTAAAAGCCTTCCACCTTGGGATGATAGGAAATATGCTAACAATGGGGCACCTATTGGTAATACTGTGTGGATTTTACACCGTGGTCTAAACAACAATACTTTAAAGGTTGTGCAATAACTGATAACACTTAATTACATCTTTAAAGGAAAATACAGAAACCTAAAAAAAAAAAAACAGTTCGTACCAACTTTTGGGCTTTTCGAACTCACTGACTTATTTTCAATAATTATTGAAAATTCCAATCGATAACCTTCAACTTTATCAATCCTTAACCCTTGAATTCGCAGATAACCCTTGACTTTACCGCTCCATAACAATAGAATGTGCAGTTCGCTAACCCTCGAATTTCTCGAAAACCCTCAAATTCACTAATGCTTGAATTCAGCCATAACCCTTGAATTCAGCGTTAACCCTCTAATGTGGCATTCACTAGCCCTGAAATTCGACCATAATCCTCGATTGTGAGGAAAGATTCAATAAAAGTTCTTATCGTTTAACATGGTGTTAATTTAGCCCCAACCCGTCAGATTTTATTTAACATTTGAAAGCTAACATCTGATTGGTTGGGGCAAAATTAGCACCATTTTTAACCATACGAACTTTTATTGAATAAAACAACTAAAGCTTAGTGAATAGCTGTGGCTTTAAATATAAAGGTGTCTAGTTTTATTTTTCTATTCCCCTCCTATAGCCTACCTTTACTCCTTGAAAGGTGCTGGCTTCCTCCTCTGGGCTGGTTTTCTCTCTGCCCCCACGAGATTGTCGATATCTGCAGAAGCTTCCTGACATCATCGGGCACCCGATATGCTGTCAACGTGCATGCATGTGTGACATCATCGCTTGCATGCTCGCACCAACATCGCCACGGCGTATGTGCGGATTGCTGGCGATGACGCAGTGATATCAAACGCGCAGATATCCACAATCACATGGTGGCGGAGAGAAAACCAGCACATCAGAAGAGGAGGAAGCCAGCAACTTTTAAGGAGTAAAGGTAGGCTATGGGAGGGGAATAGAAAAATAAAATAGACACCTTTATATTTAAAGCCACAGCTATTCACTAAGCTTAAGTTGTTTTTACAGTGTATATATACTTTGAACAGACCATTCCCAGGTCCCAGAGCCATTTACAGTAAGTTACCATTGCTATTTTAACTGTATTAGTTTATCAGACTAAGGGTTATTCAACAAGATTTCTTATCGTTAAAAATGGTGCTAATTTTGCCCCAACCAATCATATGTTAGCTTTCAAATGTTAAATAAGATCTGATTGGTTGGGGTAAAATTAGCACAATTTTTAACAATAAACAGGCTAATTTACCCAGAGACGCTATTACTCTGGGTAAATGCTGCTTTCGCGATTCAATATCATGTTTGCGAATGTGGGTAAATCCCGGTAAGGGATTTACTTACTGCGGGACTTTAACGCTAGCTATTAGCTAGCATTAAAATCCAGCTCTAAAACTAAAAAGCAGTTTCGAATCGCGAGCGTCGGATGACTTTTGCGTAACCCACGCATCCGACACTAATATGGAGTTAAAGTCGTGCTAAACAGTAGCAAACCGGTTAGCGTGACTTTAACTCCATTTATTTGTCTGAGTAAATTGCCCCCAAAAACTTTTATTGAATCTCCCTGAAATGGGTCTGTTTTCGAGCTATTGAACTATCAAACTTGAACCAAACTAACTACCGTATCATTTTTGGGAAGGAAAACTCCAGTTTAACACATTTCTCTCAGATTTATTCAGTCCATAATCTAAAATGTGTGGGCGGCTCCAGTTGGCATCATTTGTGATTCCTCCTGCTGGATCAATGAATGAAGGAGAAGGGAGCCCACACGTAAGATTGTCAGTTGAAGTGGTTTGCTGTTCGTTCGGTGTGCTCACAACCGAGAATAACAAGTGTTTATGACTTAAGTTTGAGTGGAGAAATCCCTGCAGTTACTACCCCTCCTCTAGCTCATTGAGCTCTGACATGCACAGGAAGAGATGGGAATAAGCCAATCAGCTCTCTTCCTTTACTGAAGGAGTAAAAATGAGGGCTCTGTATAGAAAGTTATATCTTTAGTTTCTGTTCAGTTAAAATGTGTTTTAGGTTCAAAATAACCTTTAAGGTTGAGAATATGTTTTCAAGTTCTCATTATAGGGCAGTGAGGACATACCTTGGCACTCCAGATGTTTGGAAACTACAACTCCCAGCATTCCTTGGTTTCCAAACATCTGGGTATCAAGGTTCAACATCACTGTTATAGGGGGATCACCTCAACTTAAACAGCCATTAGTAATGTTTCCTCACATTTCCACTTAAACTAGCACTCTCTTTTTGGGCTTGCATTTCAAACAGGCATAACAATTAGGGTGCAGGGGCGTAACTACAGGGGAGCAGGGGGAGCAACCGCAGGGGGGGCCCCATCATAGTTTTGCTGTGGGGCCCAGTGATTCCTAGTTGCGCCACTGTTAGGGTTTTCTTTATCATGTAAAAACTATTTTAGAGCTAGGAGAATAAAATATTAATTTATCTACTGTATCTGTGCCAGCTCCTCACTGCCAGATCAAAAAAAATTCTTTACCATGGACATCATGAGTTAATCTCTAAGAAATTTCCTCTCATCAAAGGATAAGTGGGCACCAATGTCCTGTCAGGATGTACCAACTCACCAGAGGATGGAATGTGTGGGGGGGCTGTTCCTTCTTATTGTTTTACATAATTCTGCAGGCTACTTTCACAGTATTCAACTCTCTTCTTATCTACATTCTTATCTTTTTATACTGCATATAAATATATGAAATAAAAAAAGGTCTTGACAATCTATTTTCTATTTTATTTAGTCAATGACTCTTTCAAATAATAATAATCCATAAACAAAACAAAAAAAATTATCATCTCTCTATTATCTATCTGTCTATCTATCTATCTATCTATCTATCTATCTATCTATCTATCTATCTATCTATCTATTATCTATCTATCTATCTATCTATCTATTATCTATCTATCTATCATCTATGTATGTATGTATGTATCTATCTATCTATCTATCTATCTATCTATCTATCATCTATGTATGTATGTATGTATGTATCTATCTATCTATCTATCTATCTATCATCTATCTATCTATCTATCTATCTATCTATCTATCAACTATCTATCTATCTATCATCTATGTATGTGATGTATGTATGTATCTATGTCTGTATGTATGTATGTAGTATATATCTATCTATCGATTGTACTGTATGTGTATGTATGTATGTATGTATCTATCTATCTATCATCTATGTATGTATGTATTGTATGTATGTATCTACTATCTATCTATCTATCATCTATGTATGTATGTATGTATGTATGTATGTATGTATGTATGTATCTATCTATCTATCTATCATCTATGTATGTATGTATGTATGTATGTATGTATGTATCTATCCATCTATCTATCTATATTATTATCTATCTATCTATCTATTCTATCTATCTATCTATCTATTATCTATCTATCTACTATCTATCTATCTTATCCTTTATTATTTAGGCCTCCTCAAGAGGTTTAAAAACTGAAATTCCCTGATCAATCTACAACAGCGCAGGGAATGCTGGGAGTTGCGATTACATACATCTGGATGCTGGAAGGTTGGAAATCCTGAGTTCTTATTTATCTATGGTCTAAGAAATATCTGTGTTTCTCACATCTGTTAAATTTTGCAGTATTTCTTCCTTTTTCAACATGTGTCACTGAGCTATCTACATAGTTGCACATGCTCAGTTCCCTAGACACCTTCCTCTCCTCTATGCCAGTAAAATTCAATCAAGTAATGATTGTATTCAGGGGCATTTCTGTGGGCAGTGCCTAGCCACTTCTCCCTATGAGCCCCACTGCTCCTATGAGCCCATTCCATATAGGTGTAAATAAGACTGGATTGCCAGTGTGGGAATTCACTACATGATCATAAAGATGTCTAACCTGTAGTCCCCACAGATAATGAATGATGTACAGCTATGATATACAATGGTGCACAATATAAATGGAATGTTTTGTGATAAAAAGCTCTAATTTTCTTGATTCCGACCATTTTTTGTAGGGAAGGAAACGCAGATCAATGTTCAAAGAATTTATATGTGAACTCAAATTTGGAGAAAGATCAGTAGAACTTTGCTAAACAAAACATTTAGCTGGCTTTGACACATAGAAATCCAATCCCACCCATGGAACATACGGAGAGCAGTTTTTCTTTGGCCAGTTTTGTCACAGTATTCGGCAAAACGCCTAAAAAGACGTGTGTCAGATTTTAATTTTTTTCAGTGAATTTATTCCGCCTACTACCAACCATCAACCAAATGTACTTACTTGCAGGGCGTCTTCTCGCAGCTTCTCACCGGCTGATCAGCGGGCTGTCCCGATCACTCTCCTATCTTTATTATAGGTGCGCATGAGCAAAATATGGGAGCTGGATGGTGTACATCAAAGAAAACCAGTTTATACATTACAGGGTTGTATACTATATTGTATAAGATGTGTTTACAAAGCTCTATCATTTTTTAACCTTATATTTCAGAAATTAGTATTCCCAAGGGGTTAATGCCTCATCGACCCTCACCTCTGAAAAACTAGTCTTACTACTTTGGGTAGGAAAAAGTAGTGTTCCAGTATCAACCCGATCCTTCTCTGGGATGTGGGCCAACGCACGTTTGGATTTAAAGGCATGTTCACCTTAAAAAGCAAAAAAGTTCGATTGTCCATTACCTGCCCCTAACTAATATATTTTGCACTTTATTACCTGCATTAATAACCAGATATCTAAAGGTTCGTACACACCTGCTGATTTTTACCAGACCCCAAGCCCCGACCGCCCCCCCTAGCCCGACAAACACCCACGACGAACGGCCGAGATGGCCGATAGTTGCACCTGTGTATGTTTTGGGCGGGAGTCGGTCGGGGCTTGGTAAAAATCAGCAGGTGTGTACGAACCTTTAGATATCTGGTTATTAATGTGAATTTGGAACCGAGGGGTTCCGTGTCAGATTCGGGTCCAAGTTGGACACTGATCCCATCCATCTCTAGTCATTACATACAGGGTAATACATATCATACAAAATATACATATTACATACGCAGGTAATATATAATATACGTACACAGAATGATGAGTTTATTACAGCAATACCGCGCGCCGTGACGTCACTACAGGCGTCGGTGCGGTGCGCAAGGAATCCGAGTCCTGGGTGGTCAGATGGTCTGGGGGATCATGGGAGCGGAGGAGGGACTCACACGTGAGTCTGGCTGCGGCCGCTGCGCATTGGTTGGCGCTAAACTGGAAGGAAGATCTTTCTTTTCTCTCTCCCCCTTTTAGCTCAGGACCGGGAGGGGGAGGATGGAGAGGTAGTAGGAAGGAGGAGCAAAGGAGAGCTCAGTGACCGTCTCAGTCAGGCTCGTGATCTGAACCAGACAGTGGAGAGGACAGACCGAGTACCTGTGGCGGCTCAGCACACATCATTCATGTATGTAACACAGTTGAACTAGTCTTAATTAATAATTCAATAATTATATTGGGGCTGTAAAGGGAGCAGGGGGGCCTGGGGAGGGGGGGGGGGGTCTGTGTGGGGACTGCACAGACGGGGGGGGGGCTGGGCTGGCTGGGGCCCAGTAATTTACCTAGTATGGGGCCCTGAAAATCTGATGGCGGCCCTGTCAAAAGCAGAAACAGGTCAAGAAGAATAAGCGTGAGTGACCCTTTGCTTTAGAGAGGTGTCAGCATAGACATGTCTTTCCAGCAGTTTGGAAGCAAAAGGGAGAAGGGAGACAGACTGGTAGCTGGAAAGGAAGATGGGTCCAGGGAGGGTTTTTTAAGTATAGTAAATACCACAGCATTTTAAATATAGAGGGAAAAATACCAGTGGATAGGGACAAGTTAAAGTGAGAAGTTAGGGCTAGTATGAAGGAAGGAAGAGGAGGTGGTAAATGAGATCATTGGGGAGGGGTCGAGGGGGCAGGTGGTGAGATGTGTCCTGGATAGGAGAGGTAAGAGTCCTGTCTGTTATGGTGGTGAAGCTCGTAAGGGGGTAAGTAGAGGGAGTAAATGAAGAGAGGCTAGACAGTGCAGTGGTAGTAGGGTATAGATGGAGGGCATGAGCAATGAAGGGAGGTTAGGCAGTGCAGTGATAGTGGTTGGAATCTGTAGGGAGAAGCTAGGATGAGCAGAAGGAAAACCATTTCTGATGTTTCAATTTTTTTCTGTGAAATATGAGGCTATTACATCAGCCAATAAGAGGAAGGAGGTGGCGGACAGAGTAGAGGGTTAAAAACTTTGAAGAGCTGTTTGGGGTTATGGGATTATGTGGATATGAGTGAAGAGAAGTAGTTTTGTTTGGCTATGGAAAAGCACTTCTGGTCCGGTAAACGGCACTTTTAATTCTAGAAAGTTTATTATTTTTGTTGCGCTGCGCAGCGTCGTTCAGCTATAGGGAAGGACATTTTCATCTTTATATGACTCATAAACCATGATGCTTTGTCCAGTAGGATACATGTGGGATGTCAAACCGGGGCTTGCAGGTGATATCACAGTTTACTGAATAAGCAGGAAGCACCAGCTTTTATACTACTGAAGTTGGATAGACTGCACCTTTAAAAATAAGATTACAAAAAAAATGTTTTCCTAAATTTTGTAAGGAAGAGAAGAAAAAAATTGTAACATACGCTAAATCCTTTTGATCATCCAATTTCCTCCAACAAGAGAAATGCCCAGAAGTACTGTAGGAGAAAATTGGCAAGCATGGTAACATAATTGTTAGACAATATATTTTAACTAATCACTCACAGAGACATGTCCTGTGTTAATAATCTGCACGACAATCAACGTACAGATTTATTTCAAAACAAAAATGTTTTCTTGTGAAGAAAATTGAATTTTTCAATAATTTCACAGGAGCAGAAAACAGTAAGGACATTACAGAGGTAATCAAAACAATGAATAAAGCTGCTGACACATGAGCCTTTCTATGCTTGAAAATGCGTTGTGTTATTGTATTTTACTGACACTCTCCAATAGGTGCATTAAACCAGAGGTTAAAGGGCAACTAAAACCTCCACTCAAGCCTTTTGACAATGGATAGTACTAAGGGCAAACTAAGCTCAGAACAACACAGAATCAATTTACCTTCCTAGCATGGAGTTAGTGTTTTTTTTCCAGCAGGGGCATAACTAGAGGGGAGCAGGGGAAGAAACCACAGGGGGCCCAGGAGCCAAAGGGGCCCCATCTCTTATTTTCCACTATGACAGATATAGCCCCCTCCCAGAAAACCACTGTGGGTGAAGCAGGGATAGGGGTCATCATAGTTTGCTGGGGTGCCCTGTGATTCCTAGTTACGCCCACGTTTCCCAGCATTCCAGTATTGCACAGTGTGGTCCCTGACACTGTGTTCTTTATATTAGTCATTTCTAAGTCACGCCTTCGGTATCCACCTCTCCCAGATTGTCTGGGAGTCTCCTCATTCTGGGTGGTCTCCCGCACTCCCGAGAGACCCACCCAGACTCCCGTGACGAGAAACTAGAATCGTCTCCTCAGTCACGGCCACTTTTTATGGCCACGTCCCAGAACGCCCCTAACTCCTCCCTTGCCCCACTCTCCCACCCCTAGAATGCTGGCCATAACTCCACGTGACATCACGCCTCGCCCCCATGTGACTTCATGCCCTCTCGACACGCCTTTCCCACCCTGCCCGAAGCCTAAAAGGGCAAGGGTGGGATGTCTGCACCTATTGTAGTCTCTAGCCCAATCCTGTTTAAGTCCATATTAGGCAGGTGGCCATGTGACTGAAGTGAGGAGGTTTGGCCAGACTGTGCACATACATACAGTTATTTAATTAGTTCTTTAGGGGATTGGATTTACTTTGTCATTACTGCAGTGGTAATTTACAGCTTGAGCTTGTTGGTGTTGTGGGTGGGTTTTTCAGATAATGGAGAATAAAATTTCTGTTTAGTTCTCCTTTTACTCAGGGAGGTAAGTAATTATACTCCTTCCTGGGTGGGCACATGAAGCAGTGAGCTACTTGTGCAGTGCTTACAGCTAACTGCTGGCTGAATGTGACTACAGCTGGAACCACGACAGATGCTCAGCAAATCACACAATCTCTTAAGATTCCAAAAGAAATTCTCAATCTGTACCGACCATTTATGCCGTTGAACGTTTGTCACCGTCAACCATAGGAGCAGTCATTTTGTTTAATACCCATGTAGCAGAAAAAGGGCCAAGCCTGTTCGTTCCAATGTGACTGGCACTTATCTGCGCCTCGCTTGTCTTAGCTCTACAATAATAAAGGGAATGTCTCCATTTCAAACAGAATTGTTATAGCCTCACCTGGAAAAGGCTACTACATAAGAACATTCCCCATTTAACTTCTCTATTAGCTTGTGAATGATTAATTACACACCAGTTGTTCAGTATCTCACGGAAGGATTATTTTACTCCCTGCCATGTGCTTTAAATAAAGCAGTAGATACACTGTGGTTTGCGGTCGTGAGAACACTTCTATCTCTGATGTTTCTTTATGGCGTTCTTACTTAATAGCACATACAGTGCAGTATCAACAAGATAAACCGAATAGAATTACATTATCACATTGGGAAGTGCTTGATCCTGATTAGAGATGGGCTAGAACTCGGCTAGAACTTGGGTTCGACTGAACTTTAATAGTTTAGACAAACTCTGACTTTTTAGAAACTTGCCTAAAGTTCGTAAATCAGGGTTTCTGAACTCGTGGACATGTATGTATGTGTGTATGTATAGTTTATTCAAAAAATATGTAGATTGTCCACTGTCAAATTGTACCATAGTGTGTCTGCTAGGAGCAGGTTGTTCTATACACAGTAAAGGGCACCTACACTTTAAAAAGTGGACACCTTATGGTGTGTGTTTTTCCTTGGTCTCTGATGAAGCGGATGTAGTCAACCCTTCAGACCATTCTATGGCTCACACACTATTTGGATTCTTTGATGTAACTGTGTGTCAATAAAATTTGAGTGTGAAATGTAAAGAGCGGAGCCCTGCACTGCTGTGTTGTTGGAGTCCATGCAGAGGAAGCCTCTTCTGGGTAGCAGTAGTCAGCCATGACAGAGACACCTTCTCGATGAATGGTGACCTCATAAAGATCTCTAATGGAACAGAAAGGTATTAAAATTCATATAAAAAAAAGAATATCATTCAGAGAAGGTAGGAGACACAACTCATACTTCCCATTCTGCTTCAAAGAGGTTTGTGGCAGTGCAGTGACAGCCTCCCCTGACTGTCCAACATCACCCCCTTTTCTCTGTCATAGGAACATGCACGCCTATGTCATAGATGGGGGCTTATCATGTGGGATGGTGATGATCCTTTAAGGGGGGAAGCAAACTTTTACATAAGGGGAAGCGGAACTGAAATTTGGGGTTAAAAGAATAGCTTACTACCTTCACCATATGAAACTATACCTTTTCGGGAGTACTTATCTGTAAGCCAAATAAAGGGTGGACATACCATTTAAGGCAACTTTGGGGACCATAAGCAGAACTACAACCATTACCACCACCATGGATTAAACAACGATTTGTTGCTGCTTATTTTATGATCAGGCATAGATAATCCGTAAATTCAAAATGATATCACGGGAGAGACTTCACTATAATCTGCGTCTGGATAAGACCTGACGTCATTGTGACTAACGTGTACATATACAGTTATGCATGGGGATCAATATGGATACAAAACGCATTTCGATGTTCGTCTGAGGTGGAGGAAGGTTGAAGCTGAACACAGCATCTGAGTCAAACTGATTAAAAAACACACAGAAAAAAAAACACGAAAACAGCTTTATAAACAACATTGGTCTAAACTATTCACTAGGGGAATGTGCATAATTATATAATAAACGATTAGAATGATATTACATGTATAATTATATAGATAATACCCCCTCTGCCCACATAACGTAATGGATTTTGGTGTGACAAAGGGCCTTCATTGGACTTGGTAATACCACGCCAACAGAAGAGTAAGTGGGCATTCCACATTAGCACATGATCACGCCATAGGCAAAGGTCCCAGTCAAAAATAGTGTGCTTTATTACCTTCCCCCGCTGAGACCCAGCACTAGGCACAAGCATGACAGGGTCCCAATCTGTACCTGCTAAGTTATCTTAATAAAAATTGGCCCACCACTTAGACTGTCTTTTTGATTCATGTGATTGAGTTTGACATCCCTGACTTAGTGGATGAAATCACAATTGTGTGTTTTGAACAGAACGATTATCTACATTTTTTTTATATACGTTGGATTGCCGTACAATTTTCAGAGGCGATGGTATTTGCTCTTGGTCACATGTAGGGACTCCCTTAGTAACCTGTAGCGTAGTGTCCGAACAATCAGCCCCTTTAACATAAAGACAGGTTGATCAGGAAAGTGTATTTGACATAGTCAAAAATAATAGCAGATTCCAATAGGCAGTATGTGTATGGCCAGCTTAACTTTGCTATGTGATTTTAATAAAAAAAGGAATTTCACTGATGGGACAACATAGGCTATGGTATAATAAAATTTATGCCTTCATGTCAGAACACCACAGTTCCTTTAAATGTATGATGTATGGAACACTGAAACAGTTGCACCCTGCATAAGTTTCTAATGGAATTGGAAATACTGACAAAATGACTTTCAAAATGTGATTTTATGTGGCAATGTCCACCCCAAGCCCAAGAATTTATATTCAGGAGCCACTCAAAACTAGAGACTGTGATCCCTTTACTCAAGTGGCCTCTGAAGGAGTTTTTTTTCCACATCTTCATCAGTTCTCTTCATGTGTGGTGTCCTGCTTCTGGTAGCAGCCATTGTCAAAGCCGTGAGATCTGCAGTAATTTATGGCTGCTTACCGGTCACCTTCACTACGACTGTGGGCAAAGAGCTTCTTGAGCTTGCAGAGGAAAACCTGTCTAGAGATAAGGAGGATAACTTCAGAGACTGGGAGAGAATAAGGGGGCTCTGAACTGTAAATATTCCATGATTCTCTGGGGGTTAGACATGCCCTTTAAACTTGAGAGCCCTTAAATATATAGAAAATACATTAAAGGGGAAGTTCCGTGGAAAATCATTATTTTAAATTCTTACAGGGTTATTCAATAAAAGTTCCTTTATATTCAATTATATATATGAGTTATATTATGAATACCTAGTTATTCACATTTTGAAAAATCAGTTTTATACCAGAAAAAGGCACCCGAGGCAAGTGTCTTGGTATCATAATACCAGTATCTACATAAAAATTTGGCAATATTGGCCTATTATCTTTATTTACCTATGTGATAGCGTCCCTGACAGGGGGTCGGCCCTGACATTCCAATCAGGAGGAGTCTCCGAGTCCAACCAATCATTGGTGGTTTCAGTTCCTCGTCAGGCCATCGGTGTGCACAGCAATATGGCCCAGGGGGGCTTGGGGGTGTGTGTGTGTGTGTGTTGTGTGCAATCAATCAGAGCATGTGCAAGCACTACCCCCAGCACATCCCCCCGGCCACCAGTGCAATCAGATGGGTGCTCATCAGGCCGAGGGGGACTTGGGTGGTGTGGTGCAATCAGATGATCAGTTGGGTGTGCAACCAAGCACTACCCCCAGTACACACACACCCTGGCCACAGTGCAATCAGATGGGTCAAGGCAAGACCATAATGGTGTCTAATAGGGGTCCTGCAAACAGAAATTCAGTATTTTAGAAGCTTTCTTAAACACAGACAAATGCTAAAAGGAAAGGTTAAGGTCTTAGGATGGAAAAATACTGCTGTTTTTTTTTAAAAGGATATTGATTTGCACGTAACTCCCCTTTAAACTACAGCTAATGGCCCCTTGTAGTTGATTAAACAGGTCTATGGTGAATGTAGATTTACATTACTACAAAATACGGGTTTACTTTGTCCAAACAAATACTTGTGTATTATCACAAAACACACTGTCCTTGAACTCCAAGTGCGTTTATAAAGTGTGCTGGACCTTCAATGAAGCGAATGCAATATATATGTAATTATGTCTTCATAAAGAAAATCATTAAACTTAAAATGAAAGGGAAGAACAACTGACAGACATGGTTAACCCATCGCTTCCACAAGAGATCCGGTAAACCCTTAAGAAGAAGGCTTATACATATTTATGTAAAGGCTTTTATTCTTTCAGTATAATGTACCTAGGGATAATTATTGTATACTAGGGAAATATATGGTACCTAGGGAAATATATGGTGCTCTACCTTCATGTATTGTCTACATTTGAAGGAGTTTTCAAATTTGGGATTTTCAATTTACCCGATTTTCAGTTTTGTGTTTTTTTTAAATTTTCAATAAGTTCCGGCTTAGGATTTTCAAAAATTCTCCGAAATTAGCAGCAGTTCGGAAAACCAGGTTCATTTTAAAACAGACAGACATTGATTGGTATTTCACAGCCATTAATGATCCATTCTCGTCGCTGATCTCCCAGTTCTGAATGTAAATCTATTTCCCAATAATAACAATACAGAAAAGGAATTCTCTGCAGTGTTCTTAACTGCAACTACCAGAATCTCCATCAAACAAGACATTAACATCCTAATTAAAGGGTATCTCCACTGCTAAAATCACTTTAAAAAAAAATTCGGTTTGATTGAAGAACGGGGGTATAGGAGCTGTGTCTTACTGCGCTTTCAATAAAAAGTTCAGGAGCTGGGAACGAAGACGCACAAGTGCTATACAATAGCGTTGTGGTTGCCTAATGAGGATAGGCAACCACACACCTTACAATTCAGTTGTGCAACTTCATACAATTTTGCTACAACTTGTATAAATACGACCCAGAAACTATTTAAACTTGTTTAAAAAGAATGTCTGGATAAAGATTGTCATATGTAGCGCATCTCCTGCCTGGGCTGATTGCTTTTCCATCACAAAATTATTGTTCCAAAAAGGGAACATCACAGGAACTTATCAAGTTAATAACACTTTGGTGTTGATGCAATAAAACAGTGATATCAAACCTTGGTGCTCCAGATATTTAGAAACTACAACTCCCAGCATTCCTGTAAGCATTCTGTAACCATGGCATGCTAAGAGTTGTAGTTGTGTGACATAAGCAATAAGAGGTGCATAAGTTTGCAGTGCTATCATTTCAACAATGTTAACTTTTATTGGTTACTAAAAACTCTGATTGGTGGTGCTGTAGATTAACAGCATGGGAAACTTTTGCACTTTTTTGTAGCAGACCTCGACTTTTACCTACCTCTTCCCCTATCACATATAAATCTTCCCATTAGATATAACTTTCCATCACATGACACTCTCCCTATCACAGATACAATCTCTATAAACAGACTCTCCCCTATCAAACATACACTATCCCCTATCACAGATACTCCCTTCACCCTATCACCAGATACAATCACAAATACCAATCTCCCTATTCATTTATCTATCTATCTATCTATCATCTATGTATGTGTATGTAGTATCTAGTATGTTGTATGTATGTAGTATATCTATCTATCATCTATGTATGTATGTATGTATGTATGTATGTATGTATCTATCTATGTATCTATCATCATGATGTAGTATGTATGTATGTATGTATTTCTATCTATCTATCTATCATCTATGTATGTATGTATGTATGTATGTATTTATGTATGTTATTATCTATCTATCTATCTATCATCTATGTATGTATGTATGTATGTATGTATGTATGTATCTATCTATCTATCTATCTATCTATCTATCTATCTATCTATCTATCTATCTATCTATCTATCTATCTATCCTATCCTTTATTATTATTAGGCCTCCTCAAGAGGTTTAAAAACTGAAATTCCCTGATCAATCTACAACAGCAGCCAGGGAATGCTGGGAGTTGCGATTTACATACATCTGGATGCTGGAAGGTTGGAAATCCTGAGTTCTTATTTATCTATGGTCTAAGAAATATCTGTGTTTCTCACATCTGTTAAATTTTGCAGTATTGTTTCTTTTACAACATGTGTCACTGAGCTATCTACATAGTTGCACATGCTCAGTTCCCTAGACACCTTCCTCTCCTCTATGCCAGTAAAATTCAATCAAGTAATGATTGTATTCAGGGGCATTTCTGCGGGCAGTGCCTAGCCACTTCTCCCTATGAGCCCCACTGCTGCTATGAGCCCATTCCATATAGGTGTACATAAGACTGGATTTGCCAGTGTGGGAATTCACTACATGATCATAAAGATGTCTAACCTGTAGTCCCCACAGATAATGAATGATGTACAGCTATGATATACAATGGTGCACAATATAAATGGAATGTTTTGTGATAAAAAGCTCTAATTTTCTTGATTCCGACCATTTTTTGTAGGGAAGGAAACGCAGATCAATGTTCAAAGAATTTATCATGTGAACTCAAATTTGGAGGAAGATCAGTAGAACTTTGCTAAACAAAACATTTAGCTGGCTTTGACACATAGAAATCCAATCCCACCCCATGGAACAAACGGAGAGCAGTTTTCTTTGGCCAGTTTTGTCACAGTATTCGGCAAAACGCCTAAAAAGACCGTGTGTCAGATTTTAATTTTTTTCAGTGAGAATTTATTCCGCCTACTACCAACCATCAACCAAATGTACTTACTTGCAGGGCGCTCTTCTCGCAGCTTCTCACCGGCTGATCAGCGCGCTGTCCCGATCACTCTCCTATCTTTATTATAGGTGCGCATGAGCAAAATATGGGAGCTGGATGTGTGTACATCAAAGAAACACAGTTTATACATTACAGGGTTGTATACTATATTGTATAAGATGTATGTTTACAAAGCTCTATCATTTTTTTAACCTTATATTTCAGAAATTAGTATTCCCAAGGGGTTAATGCCTCATCGACCCTCACCCTCTGAAAACTAGTCTTACTACTTTGGGTAGAAAAGTAGTTCCAGTATCAACCCGTATCCTTCTCTGGGATTGTGGTCCAACGCACGTTTGGTATTTAAAGGGCATGTTCGATTGTCCATTACCTGCCCCTAACTAATATATTTTGCACTTTATTACCTGCATTAATAACCAGATATCTAAAGGTTCGTACACACCTGCTGATTTTTACCAGACCCCCGAGCCCCGACCGTCCCCCTAGCCCGACAAACACCCACGACGAACGGCCGAGATGGCCTATAGTCGCGCTTGTGTATGTGTTTGGTCGGGAGTCGGTCGGGGCTTTGGTAAAAATCAGCAGGTGTGTACGAACCTTTAGATATCTGGTTATTAATGTGAATTTGGAACCGAGGGGTTCCGTGTCAGATTCGGGTCCAAGTTGGACACTGATCCCATCCATCTCTAGTCATTACATACAGGGTAATACATATCATACAAAATATACATATTACATACGCAGGTAATATATAATATACGTACACAGAATGATGAGTTTATTACAGCAATACCGCGCCGCCGTGACGTCACTCTACAAGGCCGTCCGGTGCGGTGCGCAATGGGAATCCGAAGTCCTGGGTGGTCAGATGGTCTGGGGGATCATGGGAGCGGAGGAGGGACTCACCACGTGAGTCTGGCTGCGGCCGCTGCGCATTGGTTGGCCGCTAAACTGGAAGGAAGATCTTCTCTTTTCTCCTCTCCCCCTTTTAGCTCAGGACCGGGGGAGGATGGAGAGGTAGTAGGAAGGAGGAGCAAAGGAGAGCTCAGTGACCGTCCTCAGTCAGGCTCGTGATCTGAACCAGACAGTGAGAGACAGACCGAGTACCTGTGGCGTGCTCAGCACACATCATTCATGTATGTAACACAGTTGAACTTAGTCTTAATTAATAATTCTAATAATTATATTGGGGCTGTAAAGGGAGCAGGGGGGCCTGGGGAGGGGGGGGGGGGGGTCTTGTGGGGACTGCCAGACTGGGGGGGGGGCTGGGCTGGCTGGGGCCCAGTAATTTACCTAGTATGGGGCCCTGAAAATCTGATGGCGGCCCTGTCAAAAGCAGAGAACAGGTCAAGAAGAATAAGCGTAGTGACCCTTTGCTTTAGAGAGGTGTCAGCATAGACATGTCTTTCCAGCAGTTTGGAAGCAAAAGGGAGAAGGGAGACAGACTGGTAGCTGGAAAGAGAAGATGGGTCCAGGGAGGGTTTTTTAAGTATAGTAAATACCACAGCATTTTTAAATATAGAGGGAAAAATACCAGTGGATAGGGACAAGTTAAAGTGAGAAGTTAGGGCTAGTATGAAGGAAGAGGAGAGGTGGTAAATGAGATCATTGGGGATGGGGTCGAGGGGGCAGGTGGTGAGATGTGTCCTGGATAGGAGAGGTAAGAGTCCCTGTTCTGTTATGGTGGGGAAGCTCGTTAGGGGGTAAGTAGAGAGAGAAGTAAATGAAGAGAGGCTAGACAGTGTGGTAGGGGTACAGATGGAGGGCATGAGCAATGAAGGGAGGTTAGGCAGTGCAGTGATAGTGGTTGGAATCTGTAGGGAGAAGCTAGGATGAGCAGGAAAACCATTTCTGATGTTTTCAATTTTTTTCTGTGAAATATGAGGCTATTACATCAGCCGATAAAGAGGAAGGAGGTGGCGGACAGAGTAGAGGGTTAAAAACTTTGAAGAGCTGTATGGGGTTATGGGATTATGTGGATATGAGTGAAGAGAAGTAGTTTTGTTTGGCTATGGAAAAAGCACTTCTGGTCCGGTAAACGGCACTTTTAACCCTTTCACTGCCAGGAGATTTTCATTTTTTTTTGCGTTAACTGCCAGAAGAATTTTCAGGATTTTGCCCTCAATCGCTTTAGACTAATTTTACAGTAGGTTACCTTTGCAGTAAATCATGGGGAATATTATACATTGTTTTTTTCAGCACAAAGTGTACTTTAACATGGGTTACAGAATTTTGTAAACTTTCTGGAAATTTTTACTGGAATATATGGGTAAATATGTAAAAAAAAAAATGAAAATTTGCAAATTTTCATGGATTTTTCCCTTTTTTCTTATAATGTTATCTTAAGGTGTACGCACAAAAATCTTACTGTTTCTAAAAAGCTCAGATACTCCCGAAGTACAAACGATACCCAGATATATGTAGGTACCCGACTTTTCCTGTACAGGGGACCCCCCCAAACTAAAAACGCACCTTAAAGAATTATTACACCAAATTAAAATGTTAAACCATTACTGACAGTTAACATAGAATATCTTCCAAATATAACTAAAATATCCCCACAAGTGAGATATTTTTAGAAACTACACACCCGCAGGATTTTTATGAGTGAGGTTAGTTTCGATATCAAAAATGCAAGATACCCGACGCAGCTCTTTTGTCCAATTGTAAGTTGTTTTCTCACATTTTTCCTTTTTCCTCAACGTTAAATCAGAGGACAAAATCAAATGCGAAATTCAGCTAAAAACTGTGCAGGAAAGTTCAAACACATCTCAAATATGAAAGCCTACCCCTCCCGAATAAAAACGGTATGCCACATCATGGGTTGTACCCAGAGAACATGGCTACAAACTAACCCAGAGCGGACCAGTGCCAAATGTCAGTAGCAGAAAAAATTTTTTGCCAGTTTTGTATTGAACAGTCTGCAGTTTTTTCCACAAAAACACCCCCCCAACTCAGAAATACCCCCACAAAACTATATATTCCTGAAATCTACACACCTTCAGCTATGTAACGCTGTAGTTCGTTCATTATACCATCAATGGTGTGGGCGCAGTTCTTCGTAGAAGTTTGCACTTTTACAGATTTCAAAAAAAATGAACATCAAAACAAACATTCAACAAAATGAAAAAAGTAGAGAATCATGCCAAAACCCCATGAAATGTAAAAAAAGTTACCAAATATCAATCTCCCAAATGTCCTGAATCAAACGGTATGCCATATGTGTGGTTACACACGCGGACGTGGAAGCGAAAAGCCAAAGTGAGGACATGCACGATGGCTCAGAAACGGCAAAATTTAGCCAACTCCGAATTTGGACAGTCTCGCAGTTTTTTCAAAACAAACAACCCCCCCGTAACTTAGAATAACCCCACAAACTATATATTCCTGAAATCTACACACCTTCAGCTATGTAACACTGTAGTTTGTTCATTCATAACATCAATGGTGCGGGCGCAATTCTTCGTAGAAGTTCGCATTTGTCTGAAAAATGACAAAAACAACTTCAAAAGGTAGATAGAATTTCATGCACAAACCTCATGGAATGTAAAAAAAAAGTTACTAATATCAATCTCCCAAATGCCTGAATCAAACGGTTATGCCATATGTGTGGTTACACACGCGGACGTGGAAAGCGAAAAGCCACAAAGTGAGAACAATGCACGATGGCTCAGAAACGGCGAATATTTAGCCAATTCCGAATTCAGGACAGTCTGCAGTTTTTTCCACAAAACACCCCCGTCAACTTAGATAAAATAAATAACCCACAAACTATATATTCCGAAATCTACACACCTCTCGCTATGTAACACTGTAGTTTGTTTCATTCATACCATCAATGGTGTGGACGCAGTTCTTCATAGAAGTTCGCATTTGTCTGAAAAAAAATGACAAAAAACAACTTCAAAAGGTAGAAAATCATGGCCAAAAACCTCATGAATGTAAAAAAAAGTTACTAAATACAATTCCCAAATGTCCTGATCAAAAGGTATGCCATATGTGTGGTTACACACGCGGACGTGGAAGCGAAAAGCCCACAAAGTGAGACAATGGACGATGGCTCAGAAACAGCGAAAATATTTAGCCAATTCCGAATTCGGACAGTCTGCAGTTTTTTTCCACAAAACAAACCCCCGTAACTTAGAAATAACCCCCACAAACTAAATATTCCTGAAAACTACACACCTTCAGCTATGTAACACTGTAGTTTGTTCATTCATACCATCAATGGGTGTGGGCGCAGTCTTCGTAGAAGTTTGCATTGTCTGAAAAAATGAAAACAAAAACAACTTCAAAAGTAGAAATCATGCCAAAACTCATGGAATGTTAAAAAAAAGTTACAAATATCAATCTCCCAAATGTCCTGAATCAAACGGTATATGCCATATGTATGGTTACACCAACGTGGACTGGAAGCCAAAAGCCACCAAGTGAAAACAATGCACAATGGCCTCAGAAAACAGCAAAAATATTCAGCCAAATCTGAATTGAACAGCTCTGCAATTTTTCCCCACAAAAACAACCCCCACAAACCATATATTTCTCAAATCCACACACTTTATCTAACGAAATTCTGTAGTTTGTTCATTCGTCCCGTCAATGTGTGGGCGCAGTTCTTCGTAGAAGTTCACAGTTTTAGCAGATTTTCTAAAAAATTTGGAAAAAAAAAAACTCTCAAAGGTAGAAATCATGCAAAAATCCCAAGTAATGTAAAAAAAAAGTTACCAAATATAATCTCCCAAATGTCCTGAATCAACGGTATGCCCTATGTATGGTTAAACACACGCAACGTGGAATCAACTAGCCACAAGTGAGCCAATGAACAATGGCCCAATTAAAGCAACTTTTCAGATTTGTCAGACTAAAAACCCCTCTATATTAGAAATAACCCCCCAAACTATATTTTGGAATCTACACATCTTCAGCTACACAATGGTGTGATTCTTTTATGCATTACCACCAATGGTATGAGCGCAGTTTTCATGTAAAATTTTGCTTTTTTTACCAATTTTCAGAGAAACATTAAAAATTTATAAAAAATACAATTCAAAGTTAAAAATCATGGCAAATTTCCATGTCATGTAAAAAAAAAAACTTGTCAATTATCAATTTCCAAATGCCCTGAATCAAAGGTATGCCCTATGTGTGGATGCACACAGAGACGTGGCCACCAACTAGCTTAAATGGGATGCATGCACAAATGCAATACAAGAAAAAAATCAAAGTGCTCTGTAATTTGAACAGCCTACCCTTTTTCTAGAAAAACAGTCCAGAAACATGGAAATTCCCCCCACAAGCTATATATTTTTGGAATCTATACACCTTCAGCTACGTTACGATGCCATGCTTTCATACATACATGAAGAATTCCAGACCAGTGATCCAAAGAACTCTTGTGTTTTAGGAGGTTTGTGTGAAAAATAAAATAAGATGATTCAAGGATTGAAATCCTACCTAAACCAACTTGACAAGCAAAAAAAAACCCACTAAAATGTCAATCTCCCACATATCCTACATCAAACGGTATCCATATGTGTGGGTGCACACAGAGACGTGGCCACCAACTAGCTCAAATGGGACACATGCACAAGTGTAATTACAGAAAAAAATTCAAAGTTGTCTGTAATTTCAAACAGCCCCAAAACTTGGAAATGCCCCCCACAAATAAAAACCCCCCACTAAATATCAATCTCCCACATGTTCTGAATCAAACGTTATGCCATATGCGGTGGATGCACACAGAGACGTGGCCACCAACTAGCTCAAATGGGACGCCATTGCACAAATGAATTACAAGAAGAAAATCAAAGTGCTCTGTAATTTGAACACGCCTACACTTTTTCTAGAAAACAGTCCCGAAACATGGAAATTCTCCCCACAACTATATATTTTGGAAGTACACACCTTCAGCTACATGAGGGTATCATGCTTTCGTATATACATGAAGAATTCCAGGCGCTGTTATCCATAGAACTCCGTGCTTTTAGGAGATTTTGTGAAAAAATAAAAAATAGAGGACTCAATGGTTGAAATCCTACCTAAACCCACTCGGCAAGTAAAAACCCACTACTACTAAACGGCAATCTCTCACTGTCCTGAATCAAATGGTATGCCATAAGGGTGGGTGCAAACAGAAACGGGGCACCAACTAGCTCAAATTGGACGCATGCACAAGTCCAATTACAAGAAAAAAATCAAAGTGTCCTGTAATTTGAACAGCCTAATCAACTTGGAAATACCCCCCACAAAACTATATATTTTTGGAAGCTACACACCTTCAGCTACGTGGTGTAGTATCATGCTTTCGTATATACATGAAGAATCCAGGCGCTGTTATCCATAGAACTCCGTGCTTTTAGGAATTTTGTGAAAAAATAAAATAAGAGGACTCAATGGTTGAAATCCTACCTAAACCCACTCGGCAAGTAAAAAACCCACTAAACGGCAATCTCCCACATGTCCTGAATCAAACGGTATGCCATAAGGGTGGGTGCAAACAGAAACGGGGCCACCAACTATCTCAAATGGACGCATGCACAAGTCCAATTACAAGAAAAAATCAAAGTGTTCTGAATTTTGAACAGCCTAATCAACTTGGAAATACCCCCCACAAACTATATATTTTTGGAAACTACACACATTCAGCTACGTGGTTGGTATCATGCTTTCGTATATACATGAAGAATTCCAGGCGTGTTTATCCATAGAACTCCGTGCTTTTAAGGAGATTTTGTGGAAAAATAAAATAAGAGGACTCAATGGTTGTTGAAATCCTACCTAAACCCACTCGGCAGTAAAAAACCCACCTAAACGGCAATCTCCCACATGTCCTGAATCAAACGGATATGCCATAAGGGTGGGTGCAAACAGAGACGGGGCCACCAACTAGCTCAAATGGGATCCCATGCGCAATTGCAATTACAAGAAAAAATTAAAAAACGCCACAACCCACTCCCCCCACCCCTATCCCCACTCCCCCTTTTAGTGGAAAACCAGTAAGTACGGAGAGTCACACCAAGTTTTTGCACACTTTATTGATCCAAAAAATCAATACGGTCTTTTTTTGGTACCTCTGCACAAATTTCCTACTAAAATAGGCTTAGTTTCCCTTGAAATCCAACAAATAAATGATCCGCGTTTACTTTACCGATATCACCGGGGACATTGGGAAGCTTGGAGAAGACAAAGTTTTTGTGCTAATTTATAGTTTTAGAGTTAAAAAAAAAAAAAGGTGTGTGTATCACTTTAAGATTTTTTTGTGTTTTCCAATTCGAAATCCGATCGGAAAAATCACTTCCCGGAAATCATTTTCCAGGAAGTGATTTTTCATTCATTGGCAAAGATCAATAATTTGGTGATCAGAAGTGATCACCAAATTTGATCTCTGTCCCCATTTTTTTCTAAGTCTTCGCTAATAGCAAAACTTAGAAAAAATCCTATTGTGGAATGGAACTTTGATTCCATTCACAAATGTATAGTAAAAGCTGTCAGCTTGACAGCTTGGACTATACTTAGGGACTGCAGCATGATCTCCAAATTCATGCTGCAGTACCTCCACTGGACCACCAGGGGCAGCATCTTACCTTCTTTAGGGAGACCCCCGGTGACATCACTCAGCTTCCTGCTTTCACCGGGGTCTCCCTTTCCGAATGAAGACGGCTCTCCTCTGCTTCTCCCACGTGGGGGGACGGGCTGGATGCCTTCTAAAAAAAGGTAAGTTACTATCTTATGTAGGGGATTATTTATTTTTTTTTTTAGGGCGATATCTCCCGATCCCCCCCTCGGATTTAGACCAAACCGAGGGGGGATCGAGGGGGCTAGGGGGGCAGTTGAATGCTGCCCCCCGATCGCCCCTAGCAGGGGGGAAAAATTTTTTGGGAGGGAGGAAGCCACAGATCGTATATTCACGATCTGTGGCAGTTTGAGTATACACTGCACAGATCGTGAATATACGATCTGTGGCAGGGAAAGGGTTAAATTCTAGAAAGTTTTTATTTTTGTTGCTCTTGCGCCAGCGTCGTTCAGCTATAGGGAAGGACATTTTCATCTTTTTAATCTGATCCATAAACCATGATGCTTTGTCCAGTAGGATACATGTGGGCATGCTCAAATCCGGGGCTTGCAGGTGATATCACAGTTTACTGAATAAGCAGGAAGCACCAGCTTTTATACTACTGTAAGTTTGGACAGACTGCACCTTTAAACAATATAGATTACAAAAAAAAATGTTTTCCTAAATTTTGTAAGGAAGAGGAAGAAAAAATATTGTAACATACGCTAAATCCTTTTGATCATCCAATTTCCTTCCAACAAGAGAAATGCCCAGAAGTACTTGTAGGAGAAATTGGCAAGCATGGTAACATAATTGTTAGACAATATATCTTTTAACTTAATCACTCACAGAGACATGCTTCCTGTGTTTAATAATCTGCACTGACAAGTCAACTGTACAGATTTTATTTCAAAAACAAAAAGTGTTTTCTTGTGAAGAAAATTGAATTTTTCAATAATTTCACAGGAGCAGAAAACAGTAAGGACATTACAGAGGTAATCAAAACAATGAATTAAATGCGCTGTACACATGAGCCTTTCTATGCTTGAAAATGCGTTGTGTTATTGTATTTTACTGACACTCTCCAATAGGTGCATATTTCACCAGAGGTTAAAGGGCAACTAAAACCTCCACTCAAGCCTTTTGACATGGATAGTACTTAAAGGGCAACTTAAGCTCAGAACAACACAGAATCAATTTACCTTCCTAGCATGGAGTTAGTGTTTTTTTTTCCAGCAGGGGCATAACTAGAGGGGAGCAGGGGAGAAACCACAGGGGGCCCAGGAGCCAAAGGGGCCCCATCTCTTATTTTTCCTATGACAGATATAGCCTCCTCCCAGAAAACCACTGTGGGTGAAGCAGGGATAGGGGTCCCATCATAGTTTTGCTGGGGTGCCCTGTGATTCCTAGTTACGCCACTGTTTCCCAGCATTCCAGTATTGCACAGTGTGGTCCCTGACCACTGTGTTCTTTTATATGCTCATTTCTAAGTCACGCCTACCGGTATCCCACCTCTCCCAGATTGTCTGGGAGTCTCCCTCATTCTGGGGTGGTCTCCCGCACTCCCGAGAGACCACCCCAGACTCCCGTGACTGAGAAACTAGAATCTTCTCCTCAGTCACGGCCACTTTTTATGGCCATGTCCCAGAACGCCCCTAACTCCTCCCTTGCCGCACTCTCACCACCCCTAGAATGCTGGCCATACCTCCACGTGACATCACGCCTCGCCCCCATGTGACTTCATGCCCCTCTCGACACGCCCTTTCCCACCCTGCCCGGAAGCCTAAAAGGGCAAGGGTGGGATGTCTGCACCTATTAGTAGTCTCTAGCCAATCCGGTTTCAGTCCATATTAGGCAGGTGGCCATGTGACTGAAGTGAGGAGGTTTGGCCAGACTGTGCACATACATACAGTTATTTAATTAGTTCTTTAGGGGATTGGATTTACTTTGTCATTTACTGCAGTGGTAATTTACAGCTTGAGCTTGTTGGTGTTGTGGGTGGGATTCTTTCAGATAATGGAGAATAAAATTTCTGTTTAGTTCTCCTTTTACTCAGGGAGGTAAGTAATTATACTCCTTCCTGGGTGGACACATTAAGCAGTGAGCTACTTGTGCAGTGGCTTACAGCTCACTGCTGGCTTGAATGTGACTACAGCTGGGTACACACGACAGATGCTCAGCAAATCACACAATCTCTTAAGATTCCAAAAGAAATTCTCAATCTGTACCGACCATTTCATATGCCGTTGAACGTTTGTCACAGTCAACCATAGGAGCAGTCATTTTGTTTTAATACCCATGTAGCAGAAAAAGGGCCAAGCCTGTTCGTTCCAATGTGACTGGCACTTTATCTGCGCCTGTCTTAGCTCTCACAATAATAAAGGGAATGCCCTCATTTCAAACAGAAATTGTTATAGCCTCACCTGGAAAAGGCTACTACATAAGAACATTCCCCATTTAACTTCTCTATTAGCTTGTGAATGATTAATTACACCCAGTTGTTCAGTATCTCACGGAAGGATTATTTACTCCCTGCCATGTGCTTTAAATTAAAGCAGTAGATACACTGTGGTTTGCGCTCGTGAGAACACTTCTATCTCTCTGATGTTTCTTTATGGCGTTCTTACTTTAATAGCACATACAGTGCAGTATCAACAAGATAAACAGAATAGAATTACATTATCACATTGGGAAGTGCTTGATCCTGATTAGAGATGGGCTAGAACTCGGCTAGAACTTGGGTTCGACCTGAACTTTAATAGTTTAGACAAACTCTGACTTTTTAGAACTTGCCTAAAGTTCGTAATTCAGGGTTTCTGAACTCGTGGACATGTATGTATGTGTGTATGTATAGTTTATTCAAAAAATATGTAGATTGTCCACTGTCAAATTTGTACACTAGTGGTGTCTGCTAGGAGCAGGTTGTTCTATACACAGTAAAGGGCACCTTACCTTTAAAAAGTGGACACCTTATGGGTGTGTTTTTCCTCTGGTCTCTGATGAAGCGGATGTAGTCAACCCTTCAGACCATTCTATGGCTCACACACTATTTGGATTCTTTGATGTAACTGTGTGTCAATAAAATTTGAGTGTGAAATGTAAGGAGCGGAGCCCTGCACTGCTGTGTTGTTGGATGTCCGTGCAGAGGAAGCCTCTTCTGGGTAGCAGTAGTCAGCCATGACAGAGACACCTTCTCGATGAATGTGTGACCTCATAAAGATCTCTAATGGAACAGAAAGGTATTAAAATTCATATAAAAAAAAGAATATCATTCAGAGAAGGTAGGAGACACAACTCATACCTCCCATTCTTACCACAGAGATGAGATTGTCTGCTTCAAAGAGGTTTGTGGCAGTGCAGCTGACAGCTCCCCTGACTGTCCAACATCACCCCCTTTTTCTCTGTCATAGGTAACATGCACGCCTATGTCATAGATGGGGGCTTATCACTGTTGGATGGTGATGATCCCTTTAAGGGGGGAAGAAACTTTTACATAAGAGGCAGCGGAACTGAACTTTGGGGTTAAAAGAAGGTTAGCTTTACTCCTTTCACATATGAAACTATACCTTTTCGGGAGTACTTATCTGTAAGCCAAATAAAAGGGTGGACATACCCTTTAAGGCAACTTTGGGGACCATTTAATGCAGAACTACAACCATTACCACCACCATGGATAAACAACAGATTTGTTGCTGCTTATTTTATGATCAGGCTATAGATAATCCGTAATTCAAATGATATCACGGGAGAAATGACTTCACTAATAATCTGCGTCTGGATAAGACCTGACGTCATGTGACTAATACTGTACATATACAGTTATGCATGGGGATCAATATGGATACAAACGCATTTCGATGTTCTGTCTGAGGTGGAGGAAGGTTGAAGCTGAACACAGCATCTGAGTCAAACTGATAAAAAACACACAGAAAAAAACACGAAAACAGCTTTAAAAACAACATTTGGTCTAAACTATTCACTAGGGGAATGTGCATAATTATATAATAAACGATTAGAATGATATTACATTGTATAATTATATAGTATAATACCCCCTCTGCCACACTAACGTAATGGATTTTGGTGTGACAAAGGGCCTTCCATTGGACTTGGTAATACCACGCCAGAAGAGTAAGGTGGGCATTCCACATTAGCACATGATCACGCCATAGGCAAAGGTCCCAGTCAAAAATAGTGTGCTTTATACCCTTCCCCCGCTGAGACCCAGCACTAGGCACAAGCATGACAGGGTCCCAATCCTGTACCTGCTAAGTATCTTAATAAAAAAATTGGCCCACCACTTAGCTTGTCTTTTTGATTCATGTGATTGAGTTTGACATCCCTGACTTAGTGGATGAAATTCACAATTGTGTGTTTTGAACAGAACGATTATCATACATTTTTTTATATACGTTGGGATTGCCATATAATTTTCAGAGGCGATGGTATTTGCTCTTGGTCACATGTATGGACTCCCTTAGTAACCTGTAGCGTAGTGTCCGAACAATCAGCCCCTTTAACAGTAAAGACAGGTTGATCAGGAAAGTGTATTTGACAACAGTCAAAAATAAATAGCAGATTCCAATAGGCAGTATGTGTATGGCCAGCTTAACTTTGCTACATGTGATTTTAATAAAAAAAGGAATTTCACTGATGGGACAACATTAGCTGCTATGGTATAATAACATTTATGCCTTCATGTCAGAACACCACAGTTCCCCTTTAAATGTATGATGTATGGCAACACTGAAACAGTTGCAGCCTGCATAATGTTTCTAATGGAATTGGAAATACTGACAAAATTACTTTCAAAATGCTGATTTTATGTGGCATGTCCACCCCAAGCCCCATATGAATTTATATTCAGGAGCCACTCAAACCTAGAGACTGTGATCCCTTTACTCAAGTGGCCTCTGAAGGAAGTTTTTTTTTCACATCTTCATCAGTTCTCTTCATGTGCTGGTGTCCTGCTTCCTGGTAGCAGCCATTAGTCAAAGCCGTGATATCTGCAGTAATTTATGGCTGCTTACCGGTCACCTTCACTACGACTGTGGGCAAAGAGCTTCTTGAGCTTGCAGAGGAAAACCTGTCTAGAGATAAGGAGGAATAACTTCAGAGACTGGGAGAGAATAGGGGGGCTCCTGAATGTAAATATTTCCATGATTCTCTGGGGGTTAGACATGCCCTTTAAACTTTGAGAGCCTTAAATTATATAGAAAATTACAATTAAAGGGGAAGTTCAGTGGAAAATATCATTATTTTTAAAATTCTTACAGGGTTATTCAATAAAAGTTCCTTTATATTATCAATTATATATATGAGTTATATTATGAATACCTAGTTATTCTACATTTTGAAAAATCAGTTTTTATACCAGAAACAGGGCACCCGAGGCAAGTGTCTGGTATCTACATACCAGTATCTACATAAAAATTTTGGGCAATATTGGCCTATTATCTTTATTTACCTATGTGATAGCGTCCCTGACAGGGGGCTCGGCCCTGACATCCAATCAGGAGGAGTCTCCGAGTCCAACCAATCATTGGTGGTTCAGTTCCTCGTCAGGCCATCGGTGTGCACAGCATCATATGGCCCAGGGGGGCTTGGGGTGTGTGTGTGTGTGTGTGCAATCAATCAGATGCATGTGCAAGCACTACCCCCAGCACATCCCCCCTGGCCACCAGTGCAATCAGATGGGTGCCATCATGGCCGAGGGGGACTTGGGTGTGTGTGTGCAATCAGATGATCAGTTGGGTGTGCAACCAAGCACTACCCCCAGTACACACACCCCTGGCCACCAGTGCAATCAGATGGGTCAAGGGCAAGACCATAATGGTGTCTAATAGGGGTCCTGCAAACAGAAATTCAGTATTTTAGAAGCATTTCTTTATACACAGACAAAATGCTAAAAGGAAAGGTTAAGGTCATTAGGATGGAAAAATACTGCTGTTTTTTCTTAAAAGTATATTGATTTGCACTGAACTTCCCCTTTAAACTACAGCTAATGGCCCCTTGTAGTTGATTTAAACAGGTCTATGGTGAATGTAGATTTACATTACTACAAAATACTGGGTTTACTTTGTCCAAACAAATACTTGTGTATTATCCAACAAAACACACTGTCCTTGAACTCCAAGTGCGTTTATAAAGTGTGCTGTGACCTTCCAATGAAGCGAATGCAATATATATGTAAATTATTGTCTTCATTAAAAGAAACTCATTAAACTTAACATGAAAGGGAAGAACAACTGACAGACATGGTTAACCCATCGCTTTCCATCAAGAGATCCGGTAAACCCTTTAAGAAGAAGGCTTATACATATTTATGTAAAAGGCTTTTATTCTTTCAGTTATAATGTACCTAGGGAAATATATTGTACCTAGGGAAATATATGGTACCTAGGGAAATATATGGTGCTCTACCTTCATGTATTTTCTACATTTTGAATGGAGTTTTCAAATTTGGGATTTTCAATTTTCCCGATTTTCGATTTTTCGTTTTTTTTTTTAATTTTCAATAAGTTCCGGCTTTAGGAATTTTCAAAAATTCTCCGAAATTAGCAGCAGTTCGGAAACCAGGTTCATTTTAAAACCAGACAGACATTGATTGGTTATTTCACAGCCATTAATGATCCATTTCTCTTCGCTGATCTCCCAGTTCTGAATGTAAATCTATTTCCCAATAATAACAATACAGAACAGGGAATTCTCTGCAGTTTCTCAACTGCAACTACCAGAATCCTCCATCAAACAAGACATTAACATTCATAATTAAAGGGTATCTCCACTGCTAAAATCACTTTTTAAAAAAATTCGGTTTGATTGAAGAACGGGAGGTAAAGGAGCTGTGTCTTACCTGCCGCTTTCAATAAAATGTTCAGGAGCTGGGAACGAAGACGCGCAAGTGCTATACACATAGCGTTGTGGTTGCCTAATGAGGATAGGCAACCACACACCTTACAATCAGATTGTGCAATCTTCATACAATTTTGCTACAACTTGTATAAATACGACCCAGAAACTATTAAAACTTGTTTAAAAAGAATGTCTGGATAAAGATAGTCATATGTAGCGCATCTCCTGCCTGGGCTGATTGCTTTTCCATCACAAAATTATTGTTCCAAAACAGGGAACATCACAGGAACTTATCAAGTTAATAACACTTTGGTGTTGATGCAATAAAACAGTGATATCAAACCTTGGTGCTTCAGATATTTAGAAACTACAACTCCCAGCATTCCCTGTAAGCATTCTGTAACCATGGCATGCTAAGAGTTGTAGTTTGCAGTTGACATAACTGCAATAAGAGGTGCATAAGTTTGCAGTGCTATTCATTTTCAACAATGTTAACTTTTTACTTGGTTACTAAATAACATCTGATTGGTTGCTGTAGATTAACAGCACTGGGAAACTTTTGCACCTTTTATTGTAGCAGACCTGACTTTTCCTACACTCTCCCCTATCACATATAAACTCTTCCCTATTAGATATACTTTCCCCTATCACCGATACACTCTCCCTTATCACAGATACACTCTCCCCTATAACAGACTCTCCCCTATCAAACATACACTATCCCCTATCACAGATACTCTCCCTATCACAGATACAATCACAAATACACTCTCCCCTATCACAGATACACTATCACAGATACACTCTCCCCTTCCTCCCCCTATCACAATACTCTTACCCTACCACAGATACCTCCCCTATCACATATACTCTCCCCTATTCACAGATACACTCTTTACCCTATCAGATACACTTTCCCCTATCACCCAATATACCCTCCCTTATCACAAAAACACTCTCCCCTCACAGATACACTATCCCCTATCACAGATTCTCTCCCCTATCACAGATACAAACACAAATACACTCCTCCTATCACAGATACATTCTCCCCTATCACATATAAACTCTTCCCTATTAAATATACTTTCCCCTATCACCGATACACTCTCCCTTATCACAGATACACTCTCCCCTATAACAGACTCTCCCCTATCAAACATACACTATCCCCTATCACAGATACTCTCCCTATCACAGATACAACACAAATACACTCCTCCTATCACAGATACATTCTCCCCTATCACATATACTCTTCCCTATCACAGATACACTCTCCCCTATCACATATACTCTTCCCTATCACAGATACACTCTCTCCCCTATCACATATACTCTCCCCTATCACAGATACACTCTCCCCTATCACATACACTCTCCCCTATCACAGATGCACGCTCCCCTATGACAGATACACTTTCCCCTATCACAGATACACTCTCCCCTATCACAGATACACTCTCCCATATCACATATACTCTCCCCTATCACAGATACATTCTCCCCTATGACAGATACACTCTCCCCTATCACATATATGCTCCCCTATCAGATACCCTCTCCCCTATCACAGATACACTGTCCCCTATCACATGTACTCTCCCCTTTCACAGATACACTGTCCCCCTATCTCATATACTCTCCCCTATCACAGATACTCTTTCCCCTATCACAGATACACTCTCCCCTATCACAGATACACTCTCCCCTATGATAGGTACACTCTCCCCTATCACAAATACACTCCCCCTATCACATATACTCTCCACTATCACAGACAGATACACTCTCCCCTATCACAGATACACTCTCCCCTATCACAGATACTCTCCCCTATCACAGATACACTCTCCCCTATGACCGAACACTTACCCCGGAAAGCAGAATGGGCCCCATTATAGTTTTGGAACCCAATGATTCTAGTTATGCCACATTTATAATGTGCCCTACAATCAGATTAGATTGCTAGGTGTATGGCTGTCTTTATGGTTGCCATACCTTAAAAAACATGTTTAAAGTAACCCTATAAATATTTTATTGTGCAAATTTGGATGAATTCTTAAAACATACTTGTGTGCATTTGCATTGAAAAAATATTTTATTCAATGCCGCTTTTATGAATAAATAAGCTGGTAACCTACCCATGCAATGGTCTGATTGGAACTAGTCCATGCCATGATCTGTGTAGCAGCTGTTCCATTCAGCAACATTCTATGCCAGGTCCTGCTGCTCTGTCCCTTAACAAGTGCAAGGTTGCTAGCCCCGCCCCCGTCCATATATAGGCAGCAGCAGCAGCTAGAGTGAACTTGTCTAGTTCTTCGTGTTCGAAACACTCCAGGACATGGCACACGTTCTGCAGTTATCTATGGCTGCTGCTCACCCCGCACAATACAACAGCAGAAGCAGCAAAGGACTGATGGACCACTGATTTCAAGCATCATGCTTCTCTGGGCAGGCATGGAACAGCAACAGCCTATACCCAGAACCGGATCTGAACACACATCAGGTCTAAACCTGTCCCAAAAGTGGGTGCTGGGAGCTGTTCTGACTTTTATCATCTTGTGTGATTGTTTTTGGTAACTTGCTGGTCATCATAGCCATAGCCAAAACCCCCAGGCTGCAAACCATGACCAATGTCTCATCACCTCCATCACTCCTTGGCTTGTGCTGATCTTATCATGGACTTGTCTTGTGGTCCCACCTGGGCAACTATTTTGGTGACCGGTGAATGGCTGTATGATATTTCAGTGTGTGAGCTATGGACTTCGGTGGATGTCCTGTGTGTGACAGCCAGCATAGAGACCCTGTGCGTGATAGCAGTGGATAGGTACATTGCCATTACCTCTCCTCTCAAGTATGAGATGCTTGTTACAAAAGTCGGGCAAGGCTGACTGTCTGCTTTGTTTGGGCTATATCTGCCTTGATATCCTTCCTACCCATCATGAACCCTGGTGGAGAGACACTCAACGAAGATGCCAAGAGATGCTATGATAACCCCAAGTGTTGTGCTTTTGTCACCAACATGCCCTACGCCATCATCTCCTCCACCATATCCTTCTATGGTGCCTCTGGTCATCATGATCTTTGTTTATGTTAGAGTATTATAGTGGCCACTAAGCAGGTCAACTTATCGAAAAGGACAAGTTAAGATTCAATGGTACACAGTGCCCACTAATAAGAGCAGGAGGTCTTCCAAAGAGACCGTCGGTCTACTAGCCTCAAAGAACCACAACTCTCAAAACATTGGGCATCATCATGGGCATTTTCACACTTCTGGCTGCCCTTCTTTGTGCGAACATCATCAAAGTATTTTACAGCTCTTTTGTGGATGACCATGTTTTTTTTTTTTGAACTGGCTGGGCTACATCAACTCTGGACTTAACCCAATCATTTATTGTAGGAGCCCAGATTTCAGGAGGGCCTTCAAGAAGCTCATGTGTTGTCCTAACTGCTGACCGCAGGTTACATGTTTTAATCAAAAGACCTCAAGAAGTATCCTTATACCTCTGGCACTACGCTGGAATGTGATGGGACCAAAAATGTACCAGATGCCAAGAGCCAGGCAATGGAAGTCTAAGCGTAGTAGCAAGTGTAGTAGCAGAACTGAGGAGACAAACTTGAAAAATGGCAATGCAAATCTCCACTGCACCCAGTCAGGCAATAGGAAAGAGGATGGAGCCGTCACCCCAGAGGGGCTCTTCTGTTCATGGCATCTGAGGCAAGAAGGTGGGGTTGAAGGGAGAGATCAGTATTTGTAATGATGTTGGACAGTTTTCTGTGGATTAAAGGGACAGCAAAACCTCAAAGTACCAAACACAGAGAGTAGGAACAATGACTGCTGCTAATTTATATATACAGTATAGTTTTTACAGATAATGTTTGCAGCTTAGTTCTGCTAACAAGGAAGGGATGTGTGTAAACATGTCACACCAGGGAAAATGAACAGATCACTTAATGTTTCTAATCATAGAGAGACAAATGAAATCTCAGGCTGGCTAATGACAACTGTTAGTATATTGTCTGTAAATGTGTAGTATATGTATTTATATTGACCGTCTATTGGATGTGCAGTTGACCACTAAAGCGAATGGGGGCACTTTATTTAAACACTCCCTATTGGTTTCTTTATAGCCACTTTATAATTTATATACGAATATAAATTCCTTGTTTTAGTATCAGGTGCCACTTTCATCTATGTCTGTCAGATATTCTACAACCCAGCCCAGCCATTAACATGTTAAGTTACTCCAGGAAGGTCCTTTTGCTGCCTTATTGGCCATTCTATAATGTATTTTTAGAAAGGATGTTGTAAACACTGCTGGGCTCCACCCAGCATCACGCAAATCTGAGATAACGTTAAATTGCTGGTGTTTGTACTTCTAACAGTACGTAAGTTTGCTAGTCTGGCTTTACTCATTCATACTGATGCTTCCTTTTTTATGTGTGTTGTTCACATGCTGCGATGAAGTAAAAATGTTTGCATTTAAAATGCTTTTGAATTCTTAACAGTTTACAAAATTCCTGCTTCGGTGTTACTATATGTTACCGTCTTTTTTTAAATGTAAATGGATGTAGATTTTAAAAAAGAAATTGTAATTTATTGTAAATCGAAATGTACATTAATATTCACAAAATCTGTAATACAGTATTAATGTATACATCAATTATGTAACAGCGTGCTAATATTTTTATAACGGATTAAACGCAGACATACAGAATATATTTATATAAAAATTTTCCAAAGCTAAAAGGCGAAGGTTATTCTGTTGCGCATTGATTGGATGGTGATGTGGATTTTTTGGTTGAGGTCTGTGCAGGTGTTTTAAAGAAGCGGAATCATTTAATTGAAGCCATAATTAAAAAAAAAACACGGGGGTGGGAGGGGCTGCTAGTGTTAAAAATGAAGTGTTAATTCTGATCCCATCATTTAGGATAAGAACGTCCTCTCGTTTATCTTATGACAGGGAAACTTCACCGTCATTTCTGGGTCAGACACACAGCTTAGCATATTGCTTACCAGTCATTTGTTTTGAAAGTGTTGATACGTGTAATTCTTGCCTGTAAGTTGATAAGCCTAGCACTGAATGGGTTAAGCCTAGCCAATAAGACACTTGATGCTGCATGAAATTAATAAGTGAACTTCTAAATCAAGTAGGTCACTAGCCACTTTAAAAGCAGAATGTTGGGAAGTATGGGATAGGCTGGTCAGTATTTCCATTAGAAGCATGATGCAGGCTGCATCGATTCAGTGCTGCCACATAGCATTGCATTTAATGAACTGGTGTTAGCCTTGCAGCAGGTAGGCTTTGTATGGGTTCAGATTTAAATGGAATGCGGCAACCCTAGTTCCCTGACAGATAAAGGAACTGCATGTGTAGCTACAGTTTATTCAGATGTACATCAACATGACAGAAGAATATAAGTTACAGTTTAATGACCAAAAATACGGCAAATCAAATATTCCAGACATAACCATGTGAGTTAATATCAGGACAGACGCAATCCAGAGGAAATAATACATCATTCCAATTCAAACATAAAGCTGCCCCCAGGAAATTAAACCATCTAATGTTCCTTAAACAAGAAATATTTGGCAATATAAAGTTTTGTTTAATGAAACTTTGGGATCTGTAACCCATACAATGTCATGATTGCCGATGCTGCCCCACCCTTGTTTCCCATGGTACTTTGCAGCATCCCATTCATATGTCTGTCTCGAAACAGTAAATAGTTGCTTGGGCACAATGAAATATCAGATGTTTCTGATGTTCTTTACATTAGGAATCCTCTACATTTCTTCTATGTATTTTTAAAAAATAGATTGAATTGATAGACCATTTTCCTTTGTTTATGGTCAACCAGCTACAGTGTAATAAATACCTGTGAAATAGATACAAGGAAAAGACTGCATCTTCTCATCCCTTCCCAATAATGTTTTGTGAGCTTACCTTATATCACATGCAAACCTCAAACTAACATTTAACCCACTACTGGCCCCTCTGTGTGTTTAAAAAATTCTTACCTTACAGCTCTGTTCCTTCTGGTTCTCCTGCAGTGCTTGTCCAAAGTCCAGGAAACTGAAGAGTAGGAGCTGTCTTCCTGTCCAAAGATTTCTGCTGCCTCCTCCTTTTGCCTGAGAGGACACTAGCAAGTGCAGTCCTTTCCCCACTCCTTCCCACCATCCGGATCCAGCCCTTCCACCTAGTATAAATTCCTTTAGCTATAATGTAGGTTACCCCTGCTCACCCCCAAATGCTATATTAGTTTGGTAAAAAGATTTAGAACAGTACTTACAGACCTTCGCTCCAGCACGTTCTCCATGGACAGCAGCGGCATGTGATTGGTTGTCTCTCAGCCAATCACAGACACGTTGCTGGTCCGACCTCCTGCTTGTAGTTTCAGCAAGCAGGGAACAGATTAGAGCCTGGGAGGTATTAAGACATGGTAGTACATTTTAGTTCTAAATCCTATTTTACCAAACTAATATAGAGGTTGGGGGAGACAGGGGTACCCTACATCATAGCCAAAGTTTATTATTAGACTGGACATGCCCTTTAACTAAAAAAAATCAAGCAGCCACCACAGTGGAGCAATATCTTGATTGTGATGTTTTTTTTCTGAAGAATTTGAATACCAGCCAAATAGCTACGCTAAACCATGTACTAAAACCATGTACCCCTTAAGATGATACAGGGTATTCAACGAAGACAAAGTGGTAATATTAAATACCTGTAGCAGCCACAAATGGGAGAGATTGTGGTTCTCCATAAAAGTCCCCAATTGGGTCTAGTGCAGAGGAAAGGAATTTTTTATGCTTTTTTATGCTTTGACCTATAACACTATATAGAACCAATATAATGTGACCTCACAACTCTATTTTCCCATCTGGAATATCATATTACCCATAAGACTTTGCTCTCCTAATGTATACGTGTACACGTGGTATATTTTTACATTCTGAATTCAGATTGGTTTGAGGTCTTGGAGTGGTATAATATATGCAGAATAGTATATATATATATATATACAGTGGAATTATTTGTGGTATGTTTTTGCTGGGTAATTATTTTTATTGAAAGCTCGGGTCATGCTTTCAGTTATCAACACAAGTGCACAAACATGCAAGTGATTCGGATCTGTCTGCCTCTCCCTTATGCATATAGCTGTTAAGCTGGGGCCAGAGAGAGCTACTTACATGTCTTTAGCTAGTAGGTATCAGGATCCACTGGCTCTTCCTTTCCACTCCCACAAGTATCCAGGGGAGGCTCAAATGGGATAAGTCTGAAAGTCCCAGGAAATCCCACCACACAATATGATAAAAAACACACATACCATCCCGTTTTTATTTGACCTGCCTGCAGATCCCAGGCAATCCTGCCACAATGTGCAATTCTAACTAATAGGACAACTTGAAACAACATTTACAGGATCCAGATAACATGCTAGGTACATACTATTAGTATTACCGGTAACCACAGCTGGCTCCAGATCTACAATTATGATGGGGTAAGGAGAACACAGGATAGTGATTAGCTATAAAGATTAGGGAAGATGTTTTTAAAGGAGCTAAAAGCTCCACATAGAGTATATAATGAAGTAGAGCCTCTTATATACAAGGTACCTCACAGACTCATGTTATTATAATAACATTGCCCTAATAAGTAACATATAAACACATCTCACTTCTAAAGAAATGGGTGGGGACATGCAAAGTAGGGACTGCAATACAGTGTAATGATATAGAGCATGGGTATTGAACTTTTCCCTTGTTAAAAACTACAATTACCAACATTCCCTGGCTGCAAGAATGCCGGGAAATTTATTTTTCATACATCCTAGAATAAAGCCCTTTTACTGACTTACAGACATTAAAAGCCCATGCTTAGCGATTCCTACCAAAGGGTTTGAATATGCACAGTTTTAAAACTACAACTCCCAGCATACTCTGTAACAATAAGTTTCTTCTTTATCTCCATTTGCTAATGAATGTATTAAAATGCAATACATGTAATGATAGGGTGTTGAACTTTTCACATGTTAAAAAACTACAACTCCCAGCATTCCCTGCTGCACAGAATGCTGGAAATGTATCATGACAATGACTTCCAGACATTAAAAGCCCATGCTTTAGCAATTCATACCAAAGGGTTTTGAATATGCACAGCATTCTCTGTTGCAGTAAGTTTCTTCTTTATGTCCCTTGGCTAATGAATGTATTAAAATGCTATACAGTGTAACGATAGTGTGTTGAACTTTTTACATGTTTAAAAACTACAACTCCCAGCATTCCCTGGCTGCATGGAATGCTGGAAAATGTATTTTTCATATATCCTGGAATAAGCCCTTTAATGACTTACAGACTTTAAAACCCATGCTTTAGTGATTCCTACCAAAGGGTTTGATTGCAAGGATTCAACTGCCCTTCCCTTACTTCGATAGCAATTACACTATTGGTTTAGAAAAATTATTCAGTCCCTTCATGCAGCAGGAGTCACCACATCCAACCACCTATCTGACAGCTATAATGCATAAATGTCAATGGAATAAACCTGCAGGTCTAGAATAGACCCAGGCATTTCTGTCATTGTGCAGTTCAAGCCAACAGCACCACTGGGGAACCTGAGACCCCCCTATCATATATAGATACACTTACTGTCCAGCAAACAGCAGCTCTCCTTTTTCTTTTGAGAGGGGAGGGGTGGGTGAGGTGAGAGACTGTCACATGTTTTACAAAGGAATGGCATATTTACTTTCAACTTCCTACTACCTTCCTACTTCCTACTAACACTCAAAATGTTTTTGATTCGCTAACACTGCTTCAATCTATATTAAGCACACCTTTGGATACAACACAAAGGGAAGTGATAAATATGTTCCTTTGTAAGCTTACATTGCCTCCAAACTTCCTGAGGTGTGGCTTAACACTCCATTTTGAAGATTCCATTACAAAAGGAGTGGGGACTATGCAAGTACTTTTATTTATTTATATATTTTGCCTTATTTACATTTCTATATACTTTAATGTCATTACTACATATTTGTTAATATTGATATAACTATTTATTTAGTGCTTAAACAACAGATAAATACTGTCCCTGTGTATATTACTTTTACGTACCCCCCCAACATAATACCGCCGAAAAACCCATGTATTCCCCAGGAAATTATAAATATATTTATATAATATAAGGGATAAAGGATTATAATGCTTGGATCATATATATCCAAATAATAGAAACAGAAAACACAGCACTGCCAAATTGCATATAATATATATCCTTCTTTTACTGTTGCATAATCAAAAATTCAGCAACATTTCGGAGCCATACTGTGTGCTCCTTTGTCAAGCTCAACTATCAAATGCACATATACCATAATCATATATTACTCCATATATTAACATATATAGGAGTGGCACAGATTTTTACAAGAAATGGCCTTTTCACATATAATATATACACATTGCCTATCCATTACACAAATACAATTTATTCTATTCCATATATCTATGGGTATACCTGTGCTAATAATAATAATAGTGCACTATTTACACAATCAGGCATGATTATACAATTTGTATTTAAAAGACGATCATTATTATAATAAACTTGCACATGTGGGGTTTACCAGAGCATGTGACTACTAGGGGAAACTAAATAAATGTAATTAACAAGGCTGCCCTGATTGGGCTAGCAGATCATGTGACTACTAGGGGACATTAAATAAATGTATTGATGGGGCTGCCCTGATTGGTTGCATTTATTCTCATTGACAATACTAATCAGACAAAAAAACATTGTAAAGTCCTCGTGGTCCTACAGGTTGATTGATATTCCGAATGATTTAGCCCTGTCAAGAATTTAAAAGAATTAAATATCACACTGGACTGGAATAGGATCTTGGCTGGGAATTATGTCTGGGGTCTAAGTTTCATCCTGATAATAAATACAAACAGTAACATGGCTCTTGGCATCAACTTTGTATTCACATTCTTTGGACTCTGTAAATAATACACAAAAGGAGTGTTTAACATTAGATCCAATCATAAATCAACAACATACCTGTGTAAGCAAATTAATCAAATGCTAGAAAGTGTATGGAAACACTGACCCTCTTACTGTCCATGATTGCTTACTTAGATTGCTCCTGTGCTAAATATAATGGGAATCATTAACATGTGATGTTTGCTCTGGAAGCTGAAGCATTACAGGTCAGTCCTAAGGGCTTAAAGGTGATCTCTAGTTAAAAACAACATTTTCACAACTTAAGCTGTCTGTACCCTGCTTTTATGCTCAGAAACTTCAAGGAGCACCCCAGCATGGCAATGAACAATGACTGACCAGGTACGGCACACATGCAATTATTCGCTGGAGCGGCTGTCAGCTTATCACGGCCATGCGTGCTGGAAAGCTTTTCATCTAAATGCCCCACCTATTCCCAGCCCTACCTAATCCTTCCCATGATAGACTTTACAACCAATAGGTCACACTCTTCAAGATCTGTTCCTCTACCTGTTAGTGCCTCTTTCTATGTAGATGGGTTCCAGATTTTAAAAGTCTTTTTTTAAATTACCTATTTGAACACCTGGTACACTGTAAAGACAATATTAGGGCTATGCATATTACTCAGAGCACAATAATCATACAACTACGCCATGGAAGAGACTACCTTATATATCTGTCACCCAAAGCACCTGCTGTCCAGACCAATGATATAGTAAAAGGGTTGTTTATAATTACTTTAATACAGACCACTGTAAGGGCTAACCACACCAAAGCGCGATCCATCGCGATTGCATTCCGATCATGTGTTAAAAAGATGCACACAGGGTTTACCAATAGTTGTGGCCACACTAGTATGCTTCTGCTGTGTGCTGGCATGCGCTCCAATTGCAGAATCACAGCGCACCGCACATCAATGTGGCCTGTAATCACGTGTGTGCTTTCGGAGTGCATAGTGTGGCCTTGGCGTAATGGCCACTTTCCCAGCAGAAGAAAAGCAGCATGAGATGAGATAGGCAGTAGAAGGATTGTGGAAGCACCCATATGCTAAATTAAACTACATTTTGCGGAAGTGCTACTGATCTGGTCAAACATTTATACAACATAGAAAAGATAATCAATGCATCCCGGCCCTGACTGCCTAAATGCCATCTCTGCTTTTGTTCCTCCCGCTTCTCCTCAAACTCAACATGGATAAGACCGAACTTGTCATTTTCCCACCGTCTCGATCAACCCCTACTACCTAACAATACTATCCACACAATGAGACCCTGAGACGCCAACACCTCACGTGCGATGCCTGGTGTAACCTTTGACTTGGAACTTTCCTTTAAACACCACATTAATACCCTGTCCAACTCCTGTCGGTTACAGCTCAAAAATATCTCACGCATTTGTCCTTCCTTTCACAGAATGCTACCAAAATTCTAGTTCATGCCCTTATCATCTCTCGGCTGGACTACTGTAACACCCTCCTGTGCTGGCCTTCTTTCCTGGAGACACCTGAGCTGTATGCTGTTGGATGACTGCAGGTGGCTTCCATACATTTTACCTATGGAGTATAAATGGCCTTTTAGTTAACTATAGATGACTGACCATTACGTATATATGTACAGCACTTGTTACCCCCAAGATTCTACAATTCTTTATCCAGTTTAGTGCCAATGGAGAGTTTTTCTAAGAACTACAATTCAGTGCACAGAAAGCCCTCAGGCTTATTTAATTCCAACGTTGTCCTTACTGTGCCGTTATAAACGCATTATGTAGATATAATCACCCTAATTCAACTCTAAATTATTCACAATTTATCACAATTGCTACACAATTTATTTTCTCATCACAGCTGGAAGTGAATGAAGGGAGGTCAGAGCCACATGCTGCCAATGGGTTTCATTATAAGTGAATATTATTGCAACCTCCCGCTCAGACCATTTGTCCGATTTTCTGTATGGCGCAATATATCAAATTGTGCATTGGGAAATATTTAAAATAAAAACACATTTTAAAGATTTTAATGTGCAGATACGCGAATGTTATAGTTCATAGTGATGACTGCCTACAAAAGAAACAATTCATATTCATGAGTCTGTTTAAGTAGGACAGTATTTAGTCTAGTCCACAATCTTTGTCTACAGACAGACTGCTTGGCAGAAGCCAGTAGAATGTTTTGCAGTGAAGTGTGGGGCAGCGTGTTCCTATGGTTTTTGACACCTGAAACACTTTTAAATGCCACCTATTGGCAGACGGGTGGTGGCTTCATCCAGAACATAAGTGTGGCTTGTGGTGGTGGGCTGACTAACACTGACTGGTGGACTGGAGGGCTGTTTATCACTGATTGTGGATGGAGGGCTGACTTAACACTGATGTGGACTGTTGCTGAAATGCAGTATTGCAGGAAAAAGTTTTTTTTTTTTAAACTGCCGCCTTTTAAGTGTTACCCAGGGGTGCGCCCTGAGCAAATGTTTCAGTTTGCCTCATGGTAGGGGCACCCCTGATGTGGGGGAGCAACTGGAGGCCCTGTGCAGGGGGGTAGGTGGCTCACTCAACAATACAGAGGGGAGATTTTTACATTCGTAAGATTGTGGGCAGGTACTTCTGTTTTTTTATGTTGTTCATCAGCATTCATTGCAAGGCCACACTGCCACGTTTTAACACAATCATTTTATCTACAGACCCACTACTCTATGGGCCTAATTATAAAACACGGTATTGAAATTTATCGATACTGCGTGTTATCGGTAATATACGATAGACATTTACACCAAGTAACTACCGCAAATGGATTCTATGTGGATACATAAATCCATGATCGTGTTATCTTATTTTACGATCGTTAATTTATCATTAATTTACGATAATGATTGGAAATTAACGATCGTTAAGGTGGTTTAATGATTGTAAAGCGCGGTATCTCTAAAAAACAATACGGCATCTTTATAAATATGGCCATATAAGCCGTTTTGCTCAGTGCTACAGAGAGAGGATGCTCCCCAGCATTGTTATGTAATCTGACAGGAGGATCACTTAATTATGTTGAGGATACTCTCTGTGAACTTTAGATTGAAGCTAAAGCCGTAGTTTGACTATTTCCAACATGTGTACATAGCTCAATTATCAGCGCTGACAATTGATGGAGAATGGAAAATGTATTTCCACAGTAATGCTCTCTGATAAAGGGCCTAAGTGCTGTGTGCATTCTACTAAAAAAGTCTGCATTGTGCATACCTAGGTAAGCATGGGTAGTACACTGAAGCCATGGGACATAAGGGAAAGCTTGCTGGCTGACTGAATTAAGCACACAACTCTTCCACTCATAGTTAGCTCCTCCTTCAAGTTAATATGTTGCATAGAGTCATGTTGGCAATTGTTTTGAGACCAAATATGCAGATATTTGCAAGATTGAAATTTTGAAGACAAAACAATCAGAGAACGTATTGAAATCATTAACATGCTTTATTCACCTGCTTAACTATTGCTAGAATAGCCATTATATAGAGTACAATTTGTATAGAAGCTAGGGATTGGCAAAGTGACATGCACCATCATGCATGTATAAACACAAGTTATAAAGAGAAGTATGTTAGCTAGTGAACTGACTGGCAAGTTGACTGTCGTCTGTCTATTTTAATTTACACACAAGACACACAGCAGTCTCTTTTTCTATAACAACTCTCAGCTGACTAACATATTTCTTGCCAAATGGCTGCTGGAGAGTTGGTATATCACATTTTTTTGACTAGCCCTGTTGACCAGCATGCATAGGAAGATTTACTAGTGCAGCGAGTGATTCAATTTAATGAATCGCTCGTTATTGCTATTGCAGTTCTGGCTCCTAGAAAGACTTTAGAAGGCATGTTTACCTTTAAAAAAAACTGGCCATATGTCAGTCACCTGCCCTGAACCCCACCTGATATATTTGTCACTTTATTACTTGCTAACTAACCAGATATTTAAGGATAATTATTATACAATATATAATTATATATACCGTTCTGGCAGAGTATTGGGGCCCATACCTAACAAATTTTGTCGTCGATCACCATTCGTACAATCATCGTACAATCATCGTACATCATCGTACAACTTTCTATTAAAGGGCCAACGGAATATTTTTATCTACTCATTGTTCACTCAATCGCACGTCTGGGATTTGTTAGTGTATGGACCCTATAAGATGTCTCTCCCTCCAATGCAGCCAATCAAGGCTGAGACAACGGACATCACGTGTCAATGATTGACTACTGTTTCATCTCGCTGCCTCTCTGCACATGCTCAACTTATAAAAGCTCATTGAGCAGATTGAGAAATATCTGGTTACAAATGCATGTAATAAACTGGAAAAACTATATAACTACACACGAAGGTTCTCTACAACCAACTACATAGAAAAGCTTCTCTCAAATGACTGCACGGTGAAGCTTCATTCAACCAACTACCAACTATACGCTGAAGCTTCTCTATACCAACTACATGATAAAGTTTCTCTACAACCAAATACACAACAAAGCTTCTCTACCACTAACTACACAGTGAAGCTTCTCTACAACCAAATACACACAAAGCTTCTCTACAACTAACTACACAGTGAAGCTTCTCTACAACCAAATAAACAAAAGCTCTCTACAACCAATACCCAACAAAGCTTCTCTACAACCAAAACACAACAAAGCTTTCTACAACCAACTACACAGTGAACTTCTCTACAACCATTACACAACAAAGCTTCTTGAACTAACTAGACAGTGAAGCTTATTCCGCGGATCCAGGCACGTAATTTGTTAAGGTGCACCCCCTAAAGTCTGCGCAAAATCAAGTAAATATCGGTATATGATAGAAGGGAGGCACACTTAAAGTGCTTTTAAAACATAACTTATTCTATTGCTGAAAACCATATACACGTTTTCCCTGAGGCCCTGAGAAGGGGTCTCTGACCCCCCGAAACTTTGTGTATATGGTTTTCAGCACTTGAATAAATAATTATTTAAAAGCACTTTTGAGTGTGCCTCCCTTCTAAAATATATATCTACACAGTGAAGCTTTTTCTACAACACACACTACAACAGTGAAGCTTTCTACAACCAACTACACAGTGAAGCATTTCTACAACCAACTACACAGTGAAGCTTTTCTACAACCAACTACACAGTGAAGCTTCTCTACATCCAACTACACAGTGAAGATTCTCTAACAACTACAACATTGAAGCTTCTCTACATCCAACTACACAGTGAAGCTTCTCTACATCCAACTACACAGTGAAGCTTCTCTACATCCAACTACACAGTGAAGATCCTCTACAACCAACTACACAGTGAAGATCCTCTACAACCAACTACCATGAGACCTCTACAACCACTACAGTGAAGATTCTCTACACCAACTACACAGTGAAGATCCTCTACAACTACATATTGAAGATTCTTTACAACCAACTACACAAGTGAAATTCTCTACAACCAACTACAACAGTGAAATTCTCTACAACCAACTACACATTGAAGATTCCTACAACCAACTACACAGTGAGATCCTCTCCAACCAACTACACAGTGAACTTCTCTACATCCAACTACATATTGAAGATTCTCTACAACCAACTACACAGTGAAGATTCTCTACATCCAACTACACACAGTGAAGATTCTCTACAACCAACTACACAGTGACATCTTTTCTACACCAACTACACAGTGAAGCTTTCTACAACCAGTACCAGTGAAGATTCTCTACAGAACTACACAGTGAAGCTTCTCTACAACCAAGTACACAGTGAAATTCTCTCTACACCAACTACACAGTGAAGCTTTTCTACAACCAAGTACACAGTGAAGATTCTCTACACCAAACAACTACATAGTGAAACATTCTTTACAACCACCTACCCAGTAAAGATTCTCTACACAACAACTACACAGTGAAGCTTCTCTACAACCAACTACACAGTGAAGATTCTCTACAAACTAACTACTAAGATGTTCGAAACTGTTGAGTTTTTATTCGTTTCAAACCCATAGAAGTCTATGAGAGAGAATAAATTGAAGGTTTCTGTCCATTTTATGGGACAAATAGTAATATGGTTACTGTAAATGACACAGAGACTGGGGAATGATCTGGGGAACCCGTTAATATAACCAAAACTTATTTTAAAAAATCTTCCTCACGATCGGCTTTTTCGAGTTTCCGCATTCGAGAGTTACCAAAATCGTTTCTTCTTTTAGGTTACCGAAATCGATCGTTACTTTCATTTCGCGGTTTCGATTTTGATAATCGTCTTGTTCGATGAATATTGAAATTTCATAAAAATCGAAAATTCTGAAAATCTGTGAAATCCGAGAGTTCCGAAAGATTCACGGGACTTCGAACTCTCAGATTCGATTCGAAGTTCTATTGAAACCCACACTACATCTCTACTAACTAACCGCTTCCGGATCCCTAGAAGGACCATTGCGGCCCTTACAAGAGCCCTTTGGGGCTTAAGGGGTCCCGCAGCTTGAACCAGGACCCCCCCCCGCACTTGAAGTGCCCTGTGGCCTTGGAGGCCTGTGGCACTGATAGTACTCTTTGGGGCTTAGGGGTCCCACAGCTCGAACTGGGACCCCCCTCCCCAGCACTTAGAAGTGCCCTTGTGGCACTGACAAGTGCCATTTGGGGGTCCTGCAGCTCAAAACCAGGACCCCCATTCACTCTTAAATGCAATTGGGGGCGTGTCTTCTTTCTTGATCCATCTTCTTCTTTCTTCTCCAGCTGCAGCATCAACTCCGTTAATGTCACCACACACTGGACGATGTCACTGAGGCCTCAAGGGATGCTGCCAGCGCTGACAACATTAGCTTGCTGTTGTTGCCCGCGTCTTCTTCTTCTGTATCACTCTGGGGGCTTTCACCTCTATATATAGGTTTGCAGAAGGACCAAATCCAATTGTGATGGTTAATTTTTCAATGCCAACAATTATATGATCACACATTAACCAATCATATTTGAATAATAGAAGTACAGCAAAGCTTTCTCCAACCATCTAAACAGCAAAGTTGAAGCTTTTTTTGCCATTACCCTTACACTTTTTTAAATAACAGACAAGATCTCTCATATCGCTTTGTTAGTTAGAACATCTCCCAGGAGTGCATTCCTGTTCAAAACGGTGTGTTTCTGCTGAGACCAGAATTCCGTACCCCATTGTTTGCTGTGCATGCTGGTTTAGGCATGTTGGTCATGCAATGCAGGTATGTTGTTTGGCATGTCATGCAGAGATAAATATCCAAACTGAGAAGTGAAATGCAGGAAGAAAGACAGACCATTTAATAAGTTCTTACACTGCTGAACTGTACACACACAAATTATGTAATTAACACATTTGAAATAAAAAAAAACAGGTGAGACTCCCAACCTAACTTTGCAATGTTATGTAAAATATGTAATGAGGTTACAGATATTTATGATGTTCTTTTAGGATCACGTTTACTAGTTCAATCTATGTATATATATTGTATATAACATTGCTATACAATAATAAGTGCAAAAATGTATTAATTATCTGCAGCATCCAATCCAATGTTATCTAACTGCAGTAACCCTGTAAAAACTAATATCTGATTGGATGCTAGTACATCCAATCCATTTTACTAACTGCCAGTAACCCTGTAAAAAGCTAATATCTGATTGGATGCTGCAAATTAATAGACAAGCAAACAATTGGATGTCTTGTATCAGCTATCAGAATAACACCCTGTTCTCCGGAAACCACAAGAGCTTGTGCGAACAAAGTAATAAGAATGAAATTAAAAAAACATTACAGTAATGGGTATTAAAGTATGACTTCTGTATTTATAATGTCAGCCATTTTATGAAAACATGGAGGGAAATGTAGCAGGAACCAAAATTGAATTAATATATAATTTCATGGCGATAGTATTTACTAAAAAGAATAGTACGGTTCCTTGCAAAATATCATCATCTGAAAATGTGAAAATGTCAATTGAATGAAAACTATATGGAGGAACCTTATTGTATAATAAACCTTTTTAGACATATCTCAGGGTACTCATTTTGAATAAATGCAGGTGTGCGCAGCCATTTTGTCATACTCAGATGCCATGTTTTCTTAGAGTAGATCTAAAATAAAAGCTCTACCTTCCCACCTCCTTATCTGCTGTTGGCCCGTCTATCACAGGGCTTTTTGTGAGGTAATCCTTGACTTCATGGCTACAAAATCTCCTTTAAGACTAACTGGGTACACATTGGTGATCTGCAAGATCCTGTCGGTCATTTTCTAATGATCAAGCTACTCGCCGTACCGAGCATCTCTGGCACAAAAGCTTGGCGCCCTTCCCACAGTTTCACACCTCCAAACCACACCTATTTATTAACTTTTAGGACGAAACACAAATATTATGGAAATCAGGATTGCAAAATCCCCAAACTATTTCATATATTAACCCTTCGTTCAACACTAGATCATTTCTGTCTGTTACCGGACAGAAACGCACGAAGCGGTCCATTTTTTAACGGATCGGATTGACTGTCATGGACCTGAATGTAGCCTTGATTTTCGGTAACCCTTGAAAGTATCGTTCGATTTCGGTAAGTTCCGTAACCCTCGAATTCCCGTAACCTTCGACTGTAGTCTTGTGCAAACCCACAATTGCTGATCAAGTAAGAGTGTTTAACAGGTTTTGGTGATAGTGACATGTTCCCCAGACCATTTTCCCAGGTGCCACACCATTTACAGAAAGTTACCATTGTTAGTTTATCTGTAAATCATCCAAACTTTCCGAACTATTAGCTCCCCATTGACTTTATGGGTCCGTTTTCGAACTTTCGAAACTTTTACTGAAGTTGAAAGTTCGAAAACGACCAAACTTTATGAAGTTGTCTGTTGTCAAGGAATAGAATAGGGGTTTCTGACCCCTCCCATTTCCCCTGTTGGATTGTAACAGTTGGACTACCCAGCGGGTTTGTTCATCTTATTCTAGAACCTATGCTGTTAGTAAAAGTTAGTTCCCTTGGGCCATGCTGACGTAACGCATATTAGATTAGTAGATAGATCAATGTTTAATTATAAATGTTCCTAATAACACACACACCAGCGTAATGGCACATCATTTTGTGATCTAATGTTGATTACAGGATGATATATGTTAATAGGTCATTAGAATGGTTAAGGGTGCTTGACGAGCCTAATAACTTCAGCATACATTAACCTCAGACATTTAAAGGTTCAGTCTACTCACTATAAATAACTTGGCCTTCTGGATTTGCTTGTATTTCATCCATCACCACCTCTTTGTAAAATAATCCATAAATTTAGGGGACATCATCACTTTTATTTGATTAACTATTGCATACCCTTAAATTATATGAAAAGTGCACTGATATTAACCCCATAATAACACCATGTTTTGTATTTTTTCAGTTCACTACCTGATATTGTCCAGCAGCAGTGCAGAATGACAGTCCTTGTGTGTTTTCATTCAACTGAAGCTTAAAATCAACCCTATAAGTTGTACAGGATAAGGACCTAAACCTAGGCCGTTCCCCTTGGGGGTACAGCGGTGTACACTGGGTATGTACCTTCTAGGATACCTCACTTCTCCTTGCCGACCTGCCTCCCCCTTGTGGCCGTCAATTCAATCAAATGCAATGTCAGTCTTCTGAAGTGTGTGTCCTTCCCTTTGTTCAAATTTCATTTTTTGAAGGGGATGGATTAGGACCAGAATGGGACCTGGAATGGTAATAAAGGTAAATTTGTAAACTACCAGATCTACCCCAAGGATGAGGACCCTAGAAGTTTAGTGACAGCTTAAGGATGGGGTGATTTTACTCTTTTTTCTCCTTTAAAATATTTGTGTGTTTCCATAGTTCAATGTTCTTTCGGTATTTTTGTTTACAGTTTTGAAGTATGGACAGCTATGTGATAAGTGGAGTTCTGTGCCGATGAGTAGAAAAGTTCAATCTATAATTATGGCTGTAATTGATTTAGTTGGACTGCTTCAGGCAATGGCCAACCCATTTACAGAGAGTAGTAACTTATACACAAAAGATCAAATTAAGCAAATAATGACTTTTTTCTCTCATTCAAAGGTGAATCTAGTTCCAGCGACTTGCGTGTTCTTCTGTCTGTAACAGTTGCACTCAGACTGGGTGTTTTTTTTATTTCGTTGTGTGGGTGGTGGGGGGAGTTTTTTTTTATTGTGGATGTTTTCGTTTAGTATATAATTAATTGTTATAATATTTAAAGAGATAATTTATTACTAAATGCTAAATGTGGCAAATTAATTAACCCAGATATGATCAGGTGCGAATTAAAATAAATTGGCAGATTTACTCTATGTAAGTAAGTGTATATAAACAGAAACTTGTGTATTATTATCATGATGTGTCTTTCCATAGTCCATATCACAACACGCAAACACCATAAACACACTATAAGCACCAAAACAGCCATATACACCAATAAACTATATACACATACGCATAACACCATAACACCATATACACCATAAGCCATATCCTAACGCCATATCACATAACACACTATAACAACCATATATCACCATAACACATACACCAAACGCACTATACCACCTAACGCTATACACCATAATGCACTATAACACCATAACTACACATATACACAAACAACATTACACCATAACGCCACATACACCATAAGAATCACCTATACACCATAACCCCATAACACCATAAAGCCATATACACCATGCAACACGCAGCCCAGTGGATGGGTGACAAACAATGCTAACAGGAGCTTTGAAAGTCCCCAATCTGGCTGTCAGAATAGTAGGTGTGTGTGAGTAGCCTTATCTAAACCCAGGTAAGTTTGTAGCCCTGTCAACCGAGGGGGGGGGGGGGGAGTTTAAACTCATTATTTTCCTTATGGCATATACAGCCACTGCAGTTGAAGCAGGGAGGGTGATACATCATAGGTTTGGCTGAAATGCCAAATAATTCCTATATTTAGCACTGTGTTCATAAATCTACTAGATAAATTTAAAGGTATATCCACCCCCTCATAAAACATTAAGTATGTTACTCAGTTACCCTAAAACATAGGTTACGTTTTTACTTAAAAAATGTTTAATTGTTTCGAGAGCGAACTAATCAAATTACAACCTCACGATCCACTGGCACGGCTCTCTGCCACTTCTGGGTAAGACGTCAGCCTATGGCTGTGACAGGTGATTCATGAACAATGGCTGACTGCCATTTCCCGACGAGCCTCCACTGCTACTTGCTTGTTGAAAGTAGTGGGGAGGAGCCCACGGCGGTGGATCGTGGAGGTTGTTAAGTATGATATCGCTCTTGGAACTTATTAAACAATTTTAAGTAAAACGTAACCTATGTTTTGGGGGCACTAATAACATACTAAAACTTTTATTAAGGGGCCCTTTAATTTCAATGCTAATGGAAATACAGTAATAACATAGTAATTGAAGTTGAATAAAGACACACGTCCATCTAGTCCACACTTTATACCCTACCTAACAATTGTCCAGAGGAAAAACACCCAGCTAAAAAGGGGTGGCAAAATTGAGCCAAATGAGACCCCCCAATCACAACACCCCCCATGATGCTTCAGAGCTGATAAATTTCTGCTTCACACACTGTTATTGTTATCAGACCTGATTCATCTGTACAGGTAACAGCGTCTCTCCGTGCCCAGTGGTGGTGACACAGCAGGGGCAGATGGATAATGGAGGATAAAAATGCCCAGAAATACAAAGGGATGAACAGAGTAAAATAAGAAAAACGGGCTTTATTCGCTAACGTCAGCGAAACCTGAGTTTATTAATCTGCTACTGATATTACTTTTAAAGAAAAATGAAACCAAGAAACCTAGTATGGCAGCAGTGCAGCTCTTACACATGACCAGCAATATGGGAAAGACTCCAACTAAGTAACTATCAAACAAACTGTCTGTACATCAGCCCTGTTGTGATTGGCTGGCAAATTCTCCATTACAGTTTTTTAAGATCCTACTCACATATTGCAGAAGAGGCTGGGACAGTGGGGACTGGCATTGCCCCAGACCCTAATGTGTTTTTGCCATGAATTGGAGGAACTAAATCTATATACCACAGGCGGCCGCCGTGGCCCTTTGAGAACATGGTGGCCTATGGAACTGAGTGGGTGGGCAGTGGGCCATGAGAGTTAAACAGAGGGTTCATTAACTAAGTAGCTGGGTAACACGATACAATAATTTGGCCAGACGACCCATTTTATTGTTTGGTCGGTGGGCTGAATTATTGTATGGCGGCTTTTTGGCGCATCGATTGACCCACCATTTGTTCATCCAATCAGTGAACGAACGATCGAGAGGTCGGAAAATCACAAATGATCGTGCATCCTTTAGGGACACACACATCAGTGGCGGCTGCTTTGCCCGACCGACAGTCCTTCCTCCTGTCCGACCGGTCGAAAGCCTTGAACGGTCGGTCAGGAGGAAGAATTGAATAGTGTGTACCAGCCTTAAGAAAAGTGCAGCCTTCAAGCATGGGTAGGTTGGGCAACCCTAATATACAGTAAACCAGCTTCCGAGTTCGCACTGTCAATGTCAGGTGCCTGGCGACATTCATTGCGCTATATGAAGACCAAAGCTGGGTTTGGGGGTAACAAAAGAGAGAATTTGAGTGAATTCTATATTAATACCATTGCGATTTTCCCTGAATGGATATATTGTTAATAAGCGCACATAACCAGGTGGAAGGCAGATTGGAGATTTGGGTTATATACCGTGTATCAATACCAAAGAAAACACATGATAATACCAGCTGAACAAATATTTCTCTTTATTTACCACTGGGTTCCTGGCTCAATTCCAAAACATAAGCAGTCATTGTGAAAATCTGTGATCTAGGGGAAAACTACTAAACAATCCAGAATTAGCTCTTTATTCCAATCTTGTCTTAAAAAAATCAGAAAAGGAAACTCATAGAAGTTACTACTAAGGTCTAATTGATGGCGGTGTTTACCTAATGATAGCTGGAATTGCTGGCTGCCACCACGCCCTTTTCCTGACTCCCGTTTCTGAGTTGAAAAGTGTTATTTATATTTACTGTCAGAAAAAGTCCTTAAGAGTAATGAATCAAGTTTGCTTTTTTGACAATTTATAATTTCAGTGCTGAACAACGGACTGATTGTGCCAGGAATCTGAACGCAGAGCCTTTTGACATTTGTGATAAAATAACACTAAACACTTGAATGTTGTGTGAGTATCATTTGTGCACACTGTAGTATGTTAACCATATTTAACCGAGTTATTCTGACCTTAGGAGTTAGTGTGCACGAGAGCCTGGTGAGTTTCATGCTTCTGGAGCAGACGCAAGTTATCAACAATTTGTGACGTTGAAAACAAAATTCTGCCCCAAAATTTATGATTTTTAATTGTCTGAATAATCATCAGATACATCCCTATACCCCCCCCCCCCCAGCAGCCGCCCACACACACAGCCGTACTCATATTCCCCAGGCACCGGTGGGGACGTCATCCACACTAGATTTGGGGTGATCCATCTATATCTACAGCCCTTTAGTAATATAGATATATCCTTATTTTAGTATGTAGTCAAAACACTGAAAAAGGACTGGCCGTTCTCTGTAGTTATTACTTGGACACTTTCACTAATGACAAATGGTACAAATCCGAGAACATTAAACTTTCCAACACATGAACCAGGTATTAAAAGCGTCCATTCGTTATTTACTTTTACCGGTTCTGGATTAATTATCACTCTAGTTTGTTTGCCTTTGGCGAGGAACCCTGACTCTGATTTCATGTTTGATGTACTTATTTGTAAAGTAACCAAGGCCAAAACATGTCGGTGTTATAAATACACAACATTTGTTAGAGTACGTAGGAACTTGCATATTGTAATTTAATGTATTATTATTTCTACATGAGGTGGCCATATCCAGTGATACAGTACATGCATATACTAAATAGTTAACATGATCCACAGTTTTGGACAGTAGCCACTGTATAGAGGACATTGGCTTAACCAGTCGACTGGTTTGTATTGACTGTGTTTCCTGGTCATGCACCTACCAAACTAGTGGCCACATTATCCGAAATTAGTAAAACCTCTTATACTCATGCATAGTGTCGCACTGGCCCACAGGTGTACAGGGGATTCCTGCCCATTCACCCAGAAACAAGAAAACTGCGTAAATATAAATACAGAGCCAAAGGAACAGTAAGAACTGTATTTAATAAACAAAGGAGACAGACGAAGTAATATAGATATATAAATGAGTGATAGTAAGATATGAAGTGATTAGTGGCCCCCTCAATTCTTCCCGGTGGGCCCCTGGTCTGAGATTTCCTGATGGGCACCAACAGTCCAGTCCACCACTGCACAGGTCCCCATTGGACTAAAATAGTTTGTAGTTGTCCTTTGCATCCTTTGCATCAGTCTTTGAAGCAAAGAAAGCCAGGAAAACAGAATGGTATTTTATTTGGTAAATGCTGCAACTTTGCCATGCGGCGAAGCGCGTGATACGGCACTTATTGATTTTATATAGATTGACACAAAGGAACTTATGACTTTTTAATCTCCCTGGACTACAAGGATGATTGTTTATTATCTGTGAATCAGACCCGGATCCGACAAGGAACCCCTCGGTTTTCCGAAATCAGAGTTTCCATCCAACGAATCATTCAGACTTTGGGACACGTTTTCAAAAATACCCTAGAACGTTCGATAATACTCAAAAAATCTGTGTTCCGAGTAGAATCGAACGTTCAAGGCTTTTTCGAGATTTTTGAAAATAGCTCGCACGTTCGATAAAAATCGAAAACATGCTCCGAAGTCCAAATTTAAGTTCTGTTTTCGGATCTTCGGAATTTTCCCGAGACTCGAAAATGTAATAAACCTGTCAGTTCGTCCATCTCTATCTGTGCCTTGAAAAAAAACAGGACAGAATACTTAAGGTGGTATTTCTCTTTGAATGTTTAAAGGCATGTCCACCCCCAAAACTATAATCCCCCCAACACTGGCCCCACCGCATGTAGTGTTAGTTAATCCCTTACCCACATCCCAGCCTCCATAGGTTCTCCTGGTAGTGACCCCCCAATAGTCCCAAAAACCGCCCACCGGAGGCTACAGGTCCAAACGGACACGCCTGTCTTCCTGGCCTCAGGTAGATGGTTGCCATCGGACTGCAGCTCTTTCCTTCCTTCTCTCTCTTCTCCCTCCCATCCCCTCCCCTCTCCCACCCTCTCTCGATTCCCTCCACTAGCGAAAAAGCTTTATATAGAATATTTCCCCAAGGGGGCTCCCAGCCCAACCGACTAGATTTATATATTTAGAAAATTCCCCAACTTTACTTACCTCTCATCCTCTGTTCCTCCGGCCGAAGTTGACCGCTGGCGGCCAGCCGCTCCGTGATGTGCGCTGCCGTCGCATCACGACGCGGCTGCCCGTTCCCGCCCCTCTGCTTTAATTTTCTAGCAAGCAGAGGGGCCCGGGCGGGACGGAGCGAGGAAAGAGGGAGGTAAGTAGAGTTTGGGGGGCTTTTTATAAAAAATGAAATTATGCGGTGGGCTGGAGCCCATGGGGAATACATGTAAAAAAAAAAAAATTCGGTTGACATGCTCTTAATAAAGTGTTCCTAATTACTCAACTGTTTTACTGAGGTTATAACGTGAGTTATTTTAGCGAGTAACCTAATAGGGGGGGCACCAGAAGGAAGATTCACTGTAATTACCTGATGTACAAAAAGAAAAATTAAGGGACATGATTAATTGACTAATCTCATACTTGCCTTACTCTATTCCTACCATCTCCCTGTGAGGGAGCGTAGCCAAAAGAAAAAACTGGCTTTGCCCAGGCTTTTCCTACTGTAGGAAAAGTACAGGAAAGTAAGGATACCTGGCAGTGATAAAACTGTCATGTGGCTGGTGCCCTCCTTAATGAAAGGATATTAGGAGGTACAATAACAAACCTCCCTGTACCAAGGTACTTTTCATTAAAAAAAGACAATAAATACCGGGCTTGCCCTTCTAATGGATCATAAGATTCTGCTGTAATTGCCCAAAGTTAAAAGGTGCAAGGCTAGCACATTGCCACATCAACTACGCATGGTTGTATATCAGTCTGGTATACGTGATGACTCCTGGTTTTCGAAACAAGCCTTTCCTTTTGGAACTCGTGTTTCAAAAATCTGTGGATCCAGGGATTTTAACATCCAGAACTTTTCATAGAAAATCTGAAAAATAAAACTTAAAGAGGAAACTGTGGTCCCAAAAATGACTTAGGTAAATTAATAGGATTGCTTTCCTGGGAACTTTGCAATTTATTTTATTGTTAGTTTTGCATAGTTTTTAAATTAAGATATTTTACATTTTTGTGTGTGATTATGGAGCAGCATCACAGGTCCCTGCACTGACTGACTGAACTGAAACCTGTACAGTCAATCTGCCCTGTGTCTCTCCATTTGCAGGCCCCCCTGGTCCTCCACACTCAATGGACCCCCTGGTCCCTCCAAGTTGGCAGGCCCCCTTGCGCCCTTCCCTTACAGCCCCCATTGGTTCCACCCACTCGCGGGGTGTCATGTACCCCGCCCACTCCTCAGATGTTGTGGCTCCGCCCAAACTTTCGGGCCGTCATTTCTTAATCTCTTGGGCTGGAGCACATAGAGAGGTGGTGTTGATGGCTCGTTTTAAAGGTAGAAACTGCCTTCATTTAACTCAACTATTGGAGACCAAAGTTCCCCTTTAAAAACTTCCATCCATAAATCCATCCATAACATTTTTAAAATGTTAATTGAAAATTCCAAAAATTCTGGATTCAAATGGATTTTTGGAAGCATCTTAGGTTCGCGAATGGCTATCAGAAGTAACTCGCCCACTCTCAATTCTCCTCTCATTCTGGTCTGGATGTAAAAATCTGTTGTATTGTCACCTTTACTACAAGTAGATATGGAGCAAGATACCTTATGCATGGTATAAAACCTGCAAAACTGATCCCCATACAAAGAATTGGAGTCGCCTCAGTGAGTGCATGGTAACGTTGTTGCTCATGAAATCTTGCCATGGCTATATACCTCTTTAACAAAATCATTCTGAAATCTTACTGGCTGGCTTCATTTATCTTGAAATGTCAGGAATATTGTATAATAAAACCCTTTTTCCTAAATGACTTCTAGACAGTATTGTCCTTCACGAGAGACTTAGGGGGACGTTGTGCTTTTTTATTAAAAAAAATCACTCGGCATCTTGGGAGGGAAAAAATCACCAAAATCACATACACTATCCCCTATCACAGATACTCTCCCTATCACAGATACAATCACAAATACACTCTCCCCTATCACAGATACACTATCACAGATACACTCTCCCCTATCACAGATACTCTACCCTACCACAGATACACTCCCCTATCACATATACTCTCCCCTATCACAGATACACTCTTCCCTATCAGATACACTTTCCCCTATCACCAATATACCCTCCCTTATCACAAAAACACTCTCCCCTATCACAGATACACTATCCCCTATCACAGATTCTCTCCCCTATCACAGATACAAACACAAATACACTCCTCCTATCACAGATACATTCTCCCCTATCACATCTAACTCTTCCCTATTAGATATACTTTCCCCTATCACCGATACACTCTCCCTTATCACAGATACACTCTCCCCTATAACAGACTCTCCCCTATCAAACATACACTATCCCCTATCACAGATACTCTCCCTATCACAGATACAAACACAAATACACTCCTCCTATCACAGATACATTCTCCCCTATCACATATACTCTCTGTCCCCTACACAGATGACACTCTCCCCTATACAGAACCGTTCCCCGATCACAGATACACTCTTCCCATATCAGATACACTTCTCCCAATCACAATACTCCTCCCCCGATATCCAATAACATCCCCCTATCACAGATACACTCTCCCCTATCACATATACTCTTCCCTATCACAGATACACTCTACCCTATCACATATACTCTCCCCTATCACAGATACACTCTCCCCTATCATAGGTACACTCTCCCCTATCACAAATACACTCCCCCTATCACATATACTCTCCACTATCACAGACAGATACACTCTCCCCTATCACAGATACACTCTCCCCTATCACAGATACACTCTCCCCTATCACAGATACTCTCCCCTATCACAGATACACTCTCCCCTATGACCGATACACTTACCCCGGAAAGCAGGAATGGGCCCCATTATAGTTTTGGAACCCAATGATTTCTAGTTATGCCACATTTATAATGTGCCCTACAATCAGATTAGATTGCTAGGTGTATGGCTGTCTTATGGTTGCCATACGCTTAAAACATGTTTAAAGTAACCCTATTAAATTATTTTATTGTGCAAATTTGGATGAATTCTTAAAACTATACTTGTGTGCATTTGCAGTGATAGAAAATATTTTATTCAATGCCGCTTTCTATGAATAAATAAGCTGGTAACCTACCCATGCAATGGTCTGATTGGAACTAGTCCATGCCATGATCTGTGTAGCAGCTGTTCCATTCAGCAACATTCTATGCCAGGTCCTGCTGCTCTGTCCCTTTAACAAGTGCAAGGTTGCTAGCCCCGCCCCCGTCCATATATAGGCAGCAGCAGCAGCTTAGAGTGGAACTTGTCTAAGTTCTTCAGTGTTCGAAACACTCCAGGACATGGCACACGTTCTGCAGTTATCTATAGGGCTGCTGCTCACCCCGCACAATACAACAGCAGAAGCAGCAAAGGACTGAACTGGACACACTGATTTCCAAGCATCATGGCTTCTGGGCAGGCATGGAACAGCAACAGCCTATACCCAGAACCGGATCTGAACAGCACATCAGGTCTAAACCTGTCCCAAAAGTGGGTGCTGGGAGCTGTTCTGACTTTTATCATCTTGGTGATTGTTTTTGGTAACTTGCTGGTCATCATAGCCATAGCCAAAACCCCCAGGCTGCAAACCATGACCAATGTCTTCATCACCTCCTTGGCTTGTGCTGATCTTATCATGGGACTTCTTGTGGTCCCACCTGGGGCAACTATTTTGGTGACCGGTGAATGGCTGTATGATATTTCAGTGTGTGAGCTATGGACTTCGGTGGATGTCCTGTGTGTGACAGCCAGCATAGAGACCCTGTGCGTGATAGCAGTGGATAGGTACATTGCCATTACCTCTCCTCTCAAGTATGAGATGCTTGTTACAAAAGTCAGGGCAAGGCTGACTGTCTGCTTTGTTTGGGCTATATCTGCCTTGATATCCTTCCTACCCATCATGAACCACTGGTGGAGAGACACTCAGAACGAAGATGCCAAGAGATGCTATGATAACCCCAAGTGTTGTGCTTTTGTCACCAACATGCCCTACGCCATCATCTCCTCCACCATATCCTTCTATGTGCCTCTGGTCATCATGATCTTTGTTTATGTTAGAGTATTTATAGTGGCCACTAAGCAGGTCAACTTAATCGAAAAGGACAAGTTAAGATTCAATGGTACACCAGTGCCCACTAATAAGAGCAGGAGGTCTTCCAAAAGGAGACCGTCAGGTCTACTAGCCATCAAAGAACACAAAGCTCTCAAAACATTGGGCATCATCATGGGCATTTTCACACTTTGCTGGCTGCCCTTCTTTGTGGCGAACATCATCAAAGTATTTTACAGCTCTTTTGTGGATGACCATGTGTTTTTGTTTTTGAACTGGCTGGGCTACATCAACTCTGGACTTAACCCAATCATTTATTGTAGGAGCCCAGATTTCAGGAGGGCCTTCAAGAAGCTCATGTGTTGTCCTAGGACTGCTGACCGCAGGTTACATGTTTTATCAAAAGACCTCAAGAAGTATCCTTATACCTCTGGCACTACGCTGGAATGTGATGGGACCAAAAATGTACCAGATGCCCAAGAGCCAGGCAATGGAAGTCTAAGCAGTAGTAGCAGGTGTAGTAGCAGAACTGAGGAGACAAACTTGAAAAATGGCAATGCAAATCTCCACTGCAACCAGTCAGGCATATAGGAAAGAGAGATGGAGCCGTCACCCCAGAGGGGCTCTTCTGTTCATGGCATCTGAGGCAAGAAGGTGGGGTTGAAGGGAGAGATCAGTATTTGTAATGATGTTGGACAGTTTTTCTGTGGATTAAAGGGACAGCAAAACCTCAAAGTACCAAAACACAGAGAGTAGGAACAATGACTGCTGCTAATTTATATACAGTATTAGTTTTACAGATAATGTTTGCAGCTTAGTTCTGCTAAACAAGGAAGGGATGTGTGTAAACATGTCACACCAGGGAAAATGAACAGATCACTTAATGTTTCTAATCATAGAGAAGACAAATGAAATCTCAGGCTGGCTAATGACAACTGTTAGTATATTGTCTGTAAATGTGTAGTATATGTATTTATATTGACCGTCTATTGGATGTGCAGTTGACCACTAAAGCGAATGGGGGCACTTTATTTAAACACTCCCTATTGGTTTCATTTATAGCCACTTTATAATTTATACGAATATAAATTCCTTGTTTTAGTATCAGGTGCCACTTTCATCTATGTCTGTCAGATAATTCTACAACCCAGCCCATTAACATGTTAAGTTACTCCAAGGAAAGGTCCTTTTGCTGCCTTATTGGCCATTCTATAATGTATTTTTAGAAAGGATGTTGTAAACACTGCTGGGCTCCACCCAGCATCACGCAAATCTGAGATAACGTTAAATTGCTGGTGTTTGTACTTCTAACAGTAGCGTAAAGTCGTTGCTAGTCTGGCTTTACTCATTCATACTGATGCTTCCTTTTTTATGTGTGTGTTCACATGCTGCGATGAATGTAAAAATGTTTGCATTTAAAATGCTTTTGAATTCTTAACAGTTTACAAAAATTCCTGCTTCGGTGTTACTATATGTTACCGTCTTTTTTTAAATGTAAATGGATGTAGAATTTTAAAGAAAGAAATTGTAAATTTATTGTAAATCGAAAATGTACATTAATATTCACAAAATCTGTATATACAGTATTAATGTATAACATCAATTATGTAACAGCGTGCATAATATTTTTATAACGGATTAAACGCAGACATACAGAATATATTTATATAAAAATTTTCCAAAGAGCTAAAAGGCGAAGGTTATTCTGTGGTGCGCATTGATTGGATGGTGATGTGGAGTTTTTGGTTGAGGTCTGTGCAGGTGTTTTAAAGAAGCGGAATCATTTAATTGAAGCCATAATTAAAAAAAAAACACGGGGGTGGGAGGGGCTGCTAGTGTTAAAAATGAGAGTGTTAAGTCTGATCCCAGTCATGTAGGAATAGAACGTCCTCTCGTTTATCTTATGACAGGGAAACTTCACCGTCATTTCTGGGTCAGAACACAGCTTAGCATATTGCTTACCAGTCATTTGTTTTGAAAGTGTTGATACGTGTAATTCTTGCCTGTAAGTTGATAAGCCTAGCACTGAATGGGTTAAGCCTAGCCAATAAGACACTTGATGCTGCATGAAATTAATAAGTGAACTTCTAAATCAAGTAGGTCACTAGCCACTTTAAAAGCAGAATGTTGGGAAGTATGGGATAGGCTGGTCAGTATTTCCATTAGAAGCATGATGCAGGCTGCATCGGATTCAGTGCTGCCACATAGCATTGCATTTAATGAACTGGTGATTAGCCTTGCAGCAGGTAGGCTTTGTATGGGTTCAGATTTAAATGGAATGCGGCAACCCTAGTTCCCTGACAGATAAAGGAACTGCTAGATGTGAGCTACAGTTTATTCAGATGTACATCAACATGACAGAAGAATATAAGTTACAGTTTAATGACCAAAAATACAGCAAATCAAATAATTCCAGACATAACCATGTGAGTTAATATCAGGAACAGACGCAATCCAGAGGAAATAATACATCAATTCCAATTCAAACATATAAGCTGCCCTCCAGGAAATTAAACCATCTAATGTTCCTTAAACAAGAAATATTTGGCAATATAAAGTTTTGTTTAATGAAACTTTGGGATCTGTAACCCATACAAATGTCATGATTGCCGATGCTGCCTCACCCTTGTTTCCCATGGTACTTTGCAGCAGTCCCATTCATATGTCTGTCTCGAAACAGTAAATAGTTGCTTGGGCACAAAATGAAATAATCAGATGTTTCTGATGTTCTTTACATTAGGAATCCTCTACATTTCTTCTATGTATTTTTAAAAAATAGATTGAATTGATAGACCATTTTCCTTTGTTTATGGTCAACCAGCTACAAGTGTAAATAAATACCTGTGAAATAGATACAAGGAAAAGACTGCATCTTCTCATCCCTTCCCAATAAATGTTTGTGAGCTTACCTTATATCACATGCAAACCTCAAACTAACATTTAACCCACTACTGGCCCCTCTGTGTAGTTTAAAAAAATTCTTACCTTACAGCTCTGTTCCTTCTGGTTCTCCTGCAGTGCTTGTCCAAAGTCCAGGAAACTGAAGAGTAGGAGCTGTCTTCCTGTCCAAAAGATTTCTGCCTCCTCCTTTTGCTCTGAGAGGACACTAGCAAGTGCAGTCCTTTCCCCACTCCTTCCCACCATCCGGATCCAGCCCTTCCACCTAGTATAAATTCCTTTAGCTATAATGTAGGTTACCCCTGCTCACCCCCAAATGCTATATTAGTTTGGTAAAAAAGATTTAGAACAGTACTTACAGACCTTCGCTCCAGCAGCGTTCTCCATGGACAGCAGCTGCATCTGTGATTGGTTGTCTCTCAGCCAATCACAGACACGGTTGCTGGTCCGACCTCCTGCTTGTAGTTTCAGCAAGCAGGGAGACAGATTAGAGCCTGGGAGGTATTAAGACATGGTAGTACATTTTAGTTCTAAATCCTATTTTACCAAACTAATATAGAGGTTGGGGGAGGACAGGGGTAACCTACATCATAGCCAAAGTTTATTATTAGACTGGACATGCCCTTTAACTAAAAAAAATCAAGCAGCCACCACAGTGGAGCAATATCTTGATTGTGATGTTTTTTTCTGAAGAATTTGAATACCAGCCAAATAGCTAGCGCTAAAACCATGTACTAAAACCATGTACCCCTTAAGATGATACAGGGTATTCAACTAGAGACAAAGTGGTAATATTAAATACCTGTAGCAGCCACAAATGGGAGAGATTGTGGTTCTCCATAAAAGTCCCCAATTGGGTCTAGTGCAGAGGAAAGGAATTTTTTATGCTTTTTTATGCTTTGACCTATAACACTATATAGAACCAATATAAATGTGACCTCACAACTCTATTTTCCCATCTGGAATATCATATTACCCATAAGACTTTGCTCTCCTAATGTATACGTGTACACGTGGTATATTTTTACATTCTGAATTCAGATTGGTTTGAGGTCTTGGAGTGGTATAATATATGCAGAATAGTATATATATATATATATACAGTGGAAATTATGTGTGTATGTTTTGCTGGGTAATTATTTTTATTGAAAGCTCGGGGTCATGCTTTCAGTGATACGAACACAAAGTGCACAAACATGCAAGTGATTCAGGATCTGTCTGCCTCTCCCTTATGCATATAGCTGTTAAGCTGCGGGGCCAGAGAGAGGCTACTTACATGTCTTTAGCTAGTAGGTATCAGGATCCACTGGCTCTTCCTTTCCACTCCCAGCAAGTATCCAGGGGGAGGCTCAAATGGGATAAGTCTGAAAGTCCCCAGGAAATCCCACCACACAATATGATAAAAAACACACATACCATCCCGTTTTTATTTGACCTGCCTGCAAGTCCCAGGCAATCCTGCCACAATGTGCAATTCTAACTAAATAGGACAACTTGAAACAACATTTACAGGATCCAGAATAACATGCTAGGTACATACTTATTAGTATTACCGGTAACCACAGCTGGCTCCAGATCTACAATTATGATGGGGTAAGGAGAACACAGGATAGTGATTAGCTATAAAGATTAGGGAGAGATGTTTTTAAAGGAGCTAAAAGCTCCACATAGAGTATATAATGAAGTAGAGCCTTCTTATATACAGAAGGTACCTCACAGACTCATGTTATTATAATAACATTGCCCTAATAATGTAACATATAAACACATCTCACTTCTAAAGAAATGGGTGGGGACATGCAAAGTAGGGACTGCAATACAGTGTAATGATATAGAGCATGGGTATTGAACTTTTCCCTTGTTTAAAAACTACAATTACCAACATTCCCTGGCTGCATAGAATGCCGGGAAATTTATTTTTCATACATCCTAGAATAAAGCCCTTTTACTGACTTACAGACATTAAAAGCCCATGCTTTAGCGATTCCTACCAAAGGGTTTGAATATGCACATGTTTTAAAACTACAACTCCCAGCATACTCTGTAAGCAATAAGTTTCTTCTTTATCTCCATTTGCTAATGAATGTATTAAAATGCAATACATTGTAATGATAGGGTGTTGAACTTTTCACATGTTTAAAAACTACAACTCCCAGCATTCCCTGGCTGCACAGAATGCTGGAAATGTATCATGACAATGACTTACAGACATTAAAAGCCCATGCTTTAGCAATTCATACCAAAGGGTTTGAATATGCACAGCATTCTCTGTTAGCAGTAAGTTTCTTCTTTATGTCCCTTGGCTAATGAATGTATTAAAATGCTATACAGTGTAACGATAGTGTGTTGAACTTTTTACATGTTTAAAAACTACAACTCCCAGCATTCCCTGGCTGCATGGAATGCTGGAAAATGTATTTTTCATATATCCTGGAATAAAGCCCTTTAATGACTTACAGACTTTAAAAACCCATGCTTTAGTGATTCCTACCAAAGGGTTTGAAGTTGCAAGGGATTCAACTGCCCTTCCCTTACTTCGATAGCAATTACACTATTGGTTTAGAGAAAGATTATTCAGGTCCCTTCATGCAGCAGGAGTCACACATCCAACCACCTATCTGACAGCTATAATGCATAAAATGTCAATGGAATAAACCTGCAGGTCTGAGAATAGACCCAGGCATTTCTGTCACATTGTGCAGTTCAAGCCAAACAGCACCACTGGGGAACCTGAGACCCCCCTATCATATATAGATATCACTTACTGTCCAGCAAACAGCAGCTCTCCTTTTTGTCTTTTGAGAGGGGAGGGGTGGGGTGAGGTGAGAGACTGTCACATGTTTTACAAAGGAAGTGGCATATTTTACTTTCAACTTCCTACTAACTTCCTACTTCCTACTAACACTCAGAAATGTTTTTGATTCGCTAACACTGCTGTCAATCTAATATTAAGCACACCTTTGGATACAACACTAAAAGGGAAGTGATAAATATGTTCCTTTGTAAGCTTACATTGCCTCCAAACTTCCTGAGGTGTGGCTTAACACTCCATTTTGAAGATTCCATTACAAAAAAAGGAGTGGGGACTATGCAAGTACTTTTATTTATTTATATATTTTGCCTTATTTACATTTCTATATACTTTAATGTCATTACTACATATTTGTTAATATTGATATAACTATTTATTTAGTGCTTAAACAACAGATAAATACTGTCCCTGTGTATATTACTTTTACGTACCCCCACCAACATAATACCGCCGAAAAACCCAATGTATTCCCCATGAAATTATAAATATATTTATATAATATAAGGGATAAAGGATATATAATTGCTTGGATCATATATATCCAAAATAGAGAAACAAGAAAACACAGCACTGCCAAATTGCATATAAATATATTCCTTCTTTTACTGTTGCATATAATCAAAAAGTCAGCAACATTTCGGAGCCATACTGTGTGCTCCTTTGTCAAGCTCAGACTATCAAATGCACATATACCATATATTCATATATTACTCCATATATTAACATATATAGGAAGTGGCACAGATTTTTACAAGAAATGGCCTTTTCACATATAATATATACACATTGCCTATCCATTACACAAATACAATTTATTCTATTCCATATATCATATGGGTATACCTGTGCTAATAATAATAATAGTGCACTATTTACACAATCAGGCATGATTATACAATTTGTATTTAAAGACGATCATTATTATAATAAACTTGCACATGTGGGGTTACCAGAGCATGTGACTACTAGGGGAAACTAAATAAATGTAATTAACAAGGCTGCCCTGATTGGGCTAGCAGATCATGTGACTACTAGGGGACATTAAATAAATGTAATTGATGGGGCTGCCCTGATTGGTTGCATTTATTCTCATTGACAATACTAATCAGACAAAACAACATTGTAAAGTCCTCGTGGTCTACAGGTTGATTGATATTCCGAATGATTTAGCCCTGTCAAGAATTTATAAAGAATTAAATATCACACTGGGACTGGAATAAAGGATCTTGGCTGGGGAATTATGTCTGGGGTCTAAAGTTTCATCCTGATAATACAATACAAACAGTAACATGGCTCTTGGCATCAACATTGTATTCACATTCTTTTGGACTCTGTAAATAATACAGCAAAAAGGAGTGTTTAACATATAGATCCAATCATAAATAACAACATACCTGTGTAAGGCAAATTAAATCAAATGCTAGAAAGTGTATGGAAACACTGACCCTCTTACTGTCCATGATTGCTTACTTAGCATTGCTCCTGTGCTAAATATAATGGAATCATTAACATGTGATGTTTGCTCTGGAAGCTGAAGCATTACAGGTCAGTCCTAAGGGCTTAAAGGTGATCTCTAGTATAAAAACAACATTTTCACAACTTAAGCTGTCTGTACCCTGCTTTTATGCTCAGAAACTTCAAGGAGCACCCCAGCATGGCAATGAACAATGACTGACCAAGGTACGGCACACATGCAATTATTCGCTGGAGCGGCTGTCAGCTTATCAGCGGCCATGCGTGCTGGAAAGCTTTTCATCTAAATGCCCCCACCTATTCCAGCCCTACCTAACTCTTCCCATGATAGACTTTACAACCAATAGGTCACACTCTTCAAGATCTGTGTCCTCTACCTGTTAGTGCCTCTTTCTATGTAGGTAGGGTTACCAGATTTTAAAAGTCTTTTTTTAAATTACCTATTTTGAACACCTGGTACACTGTAAAGACAATATTAGGGCTAGTGCATATTAATCAGCCACAAATAATCATACAACTACGCCATGGAAGAGACTACCTTATATATCTGTCACCCAAAGCCACCTGCTGTCCAGACCAATGATATAGTAAAAGGGTTGTTATAATTACTTTAATACAGACCACTGTAAGGGCTAAGCCACACCAAAGCGCGATCCAAGCGCGATTGCATTCCGATCATGTGTTAAAAAGTGCACACTAGTGTTTACCAATAGTTGTGGCCACACTAGGTATGCTGCTGTGTGCTGGGCATGCGCTCCAATTGCAGAATCACAGCGCACGGCACATCAATGTGGCCTGTAATCACGTGTGTGCTTTCGGAGTGCATAGTGTGGCCTTGGCGTAAGTGGCCACTTTCCCAGCAGAAAGAAAGCAGCATGAGATGAGATAGGCAGTAGAAGGATTGTGGAAGCACTCCATATGCTAAATTATAACTACATTTTGCGGAAGTGCTACTGATCTGGTCAAACATTTATACAAACATAGAAAAGATAATCAATGCATCCCGGGCCCCTGACTGCCTAAATGCCATCTCTGCGTTTATGTCCTCCCGCTTCCTCAAACTCAACATGGATAAGACCGAACTTGTCATTTTCCCACCGTCTCGATCAACCCCTCTACCTAACAATACTATCCACATCAATGAGACGCCTGAGACGCCAACACCTCACGTGCGATGCCTGGGTGTAACCTTTGACTTGGAACTTTCCTTTAAACACCACATTAATACCCTGTCCAACTCCTGTCGGTTACAGCTCAAAAATATCTCACGCATTTGTCCCTTCCTTTCACAGAATGCTACCAAAATTCTAGTTCATGCCCTTATCATCTCTCGGCTGGACTACTGTAACACCCTCCTGTGCTGGCCCTTCTTTCCTGGAGACACCTGAGCTGTATGCTGTTGGATGACTGCAGGTGGCTTCCATACATTTTACCTATGGAGTATAAATGGCCTTTTAGTTAACTATAGATTGACTGACCATTACGTATATATGTACAGCACTTGTTACCCCCAGAGATTCTACATTCTTTATCCAGTATTTGTGCCAAGGGAGAGTTTTTCTAAGAACTACAATTCAGTGCACAGAAAGCCCTCAGGCTTATTTAAATTCCAACATTGTCCTTACTGTGCCGTTATAAACGCATTATGTAGATATAAATCACCCTAATTCAACTCTAAATTATTTCACAATTTATCACAATTGCTACAAATTTATTTTCTCATCACAGCTGGAAGTGAATGAAGGGGAGGTCAGAGCCACATGCTGCCAATGGGTTTCATTATAAGTGAATATTATTGCAACCTCCCGCTCAGACCATTTGTCCGATTTTCTGGGTATGCGCAATATATCAAATTGTGCATTGGGAAATATTTAAAATAAAAACACATTTTAAAGATTTTAATGTGCAGATAGCGGAATGTTATAGTTCATAGTGATGACTGCCTACAAAAGAAACAATTCATATTCATGAGTCTGTTTAAGTAGGACAGTATTTAGTCTATGGTCCAACAATCTTTGTCTACAGACAGACTGCTTGGCAGAAGCCAAGTAGAATGTTTTGCAGTGAAGTGTGGGCAGCGGTGTTCCTATGGTTTTTGACACCTGAAACAACTTTTAAATGCCACCTATTGGCAGACGGGTGGTGGCTTCATCCAGGAACATAAGTGTGGCTTGTGGTGGTGGGCTGACTAACACTGACTGGTGGACTGGAGGGCTGATTTATCACTGATTGGTGGACTGGAGGGCTGACTTAACACTGATTGGTGGACTGGTGCTGAAATGCAGTATTGCAGGAAAGAAGTTTTTTTTTTTAAACTGCCGCCTTTTAAGTGTTACCCAGGGGTGCGCCCTGAGCAAATGTTTCAGTTTGCCTCATGGTAGGGGCACCCCTGAATGTGGGGGAGCAACTGGGAGGCCCTGTGCAGGGGGGTAGGGTGGCTCACTCAACAATACAGAGGGGAGATTTTTACATTCGTAAGATTGTTGGGCAGGTACTTCTGTTTTTTTATGTGTTCAATCAGCATTCAGTGCAAGGCCACACTGCCACGTTTTAACACAATCATTTTTATCTACAGACACACTACTCTATGGGCCATAATTATAAAACACGGTATTGAAATTTATCGATACTGCGTGTTATCGGTAATATACGATAGACATTTACACCAAGTAAACTACCGCAAATGGTATTCTATGTGGATCATAAATCCATGATCGTGTTATCTTAGATTTACGATCGTTAATTTATCATTAATTTACGATAATGATTGGAAATTAACGATCGTTAAAGGTGGTTTAATGATTGTTAAAGGCGCGGTATCTCTAAAAAAACAATACGGCATCTTTATAAATATGGCCATATAAGCCAGTTTGCTCAGTGCTACAGAGAGAGGATGCTCCCCAGCATTGTTATGTAATCTGACAGGAGGATCACTTAATTATGTTGAGGATACTCTCTGTGAACTTTAGATTGTAAGCTAAAGCCGTAGTTTGACTATTTCCAACATGTGTACATAGCTCAATTATCAGCGCTGACAATTGATGGAGAATGGAAAATGTATTTCCACAGTAATGCTCTCTGATAAAGGGCCTAAGTGCTGTGTGCATTCTACTAGAAAAAGTCTGCATTGTGCATACCTAGGTAAGCATGGGTAGTACACTGAAGCCATGGGACATAAGGGAAAGCTTGCTGGCTGACTGAATTAAGCACACAACTCTTCCACTCATAGTTAGCTCCTCCTTCAAGTTAAATATGTTGCATAGAGTCATGTTGGCAATTGTTTTGAGACACAAATATGCAGATATTTGCAAGATTGAAATTTTGAAGACAAAACAAATCAGAGAACGTATTGAAATCATTAACATGCTTTATTCACCTGCTTAAACTATTGCTAGAATAGCCATTATAATAGAGTACAATTTGTATAGAAAGCTAGGGATTGGCAAAGTGAACATGCACCATCATGCATGTATAAACACAAGTATATAAAGAGAAGTAATGTTAGCTAGTGAACTGACTGGCAAGTTGACTGTCTGTCTGTCTATTTTAATTTACACACAAGACACACAGCAGTCTCTTTTTCTATAACAACTCTCAGCTGACTAACATATTTCTTGCCAAATGGCTGCTGGAGAGTTGGTATATACATTTTTTTGACTAGCCCTGTTGACCAGGCATGCATAGGGAGATTTACTAAGTGCAGCGAGTGATTCAATTTAATGAATCGCTCGTTATTGCTATTGCAGTTCTGGGCTCCTAGAAAGACTTTAGAAGGCATGTTTACCTTTAAAAAAAACTGGCCATATGTCAGTCACCTGCCCTGAACCCCACCTGATATATTTTGCACTTTATTACTTGCATAACTAACCAGATATTTAAGGATAATTATTATACAATATATAATTATATATACCGTTCTGGCAGAGTATTGGGGCCCATACACTAACAAATTTTGGTCGTACGATCACCAGTTCGTACAATCATCGTACAATCATCGTACAATCATCGTACAAACATTTCTATTAAAGGGCCAACGGGAATATTTTTATCTACATCATTGTTCACTCAATCGCACGTCTGGGATTTGTTAGTGTATGGACCCTATAAGATGTCTCCTCCCTCAATGCAGCCAATCAAGGCTGAGACAACGGACATCACTGTCAATGATTGACTACTGTTTCATCGCTGCCTTCTCTGCACATGCTCAAGCTTATAAAAGCTCATTGAGCAGATTGAGAAATATCTGGTTACAAATGCATGTAATAAACTGGAAAAAATACTATTAACTACACAACGAAGGTTCTCTACAACCAACTACATAGAAAAGCTTCTCTCAAATGACTGCACGGTGAAGCTTCATTACAACCAACTACCAACTATACGCTGAAGCTTCTCTATAACCAACTACATGATAAAGTTTCTCTACAACCAAATACACAACAAAGCTTCTCTACAACTAACTACACAGTGAAGCTTCTCTACAACCAAATACACAACAAAGCTTCTCTACAACTAACTACACAGTGAAGCTTCTCTACAACCAAATATACAACAAAGCCTTCTCTACAACCAAATACACAACAAAGCTTCTCTACAACCAACTACACAGTGAAGCTTCTCTACAACCAAGTACACAACAAAGCTTCTATTGAACTAACTAGACAGTGAAGCTTATTCGCGGAGTCCAGGCACGTAATTTGTGAGGTGCCCCCCCTAAAGTCTGCGCAAAATCAGGTAAATATCGATATGTATATGATAGAAGGGAGGCACACTTAAAAGTGCTTTTAAACAATAACTTATTCTAATGCTGAAAACCATATACACGTTTTCCCTGAGGCTCCGGAGGAAGGGGTCTCTGACCCCCCGAAACTTTGTGTATAGGGTTTTCAGCACTTGAATAAATAATTATTTAAAAGCACTTTTGAGTGTGCCTCCCTTCTAAAATATATATCTACACAGTGAAGCTTTTCTACAACCAACTAAACAGTGAAGCTTTTCTACAACCAACTACACAGTGAAGCATTTCTACAACCAACTACACAGTGAAGCTTTTCTACAACCAACTACACAGTGAAGCTTCTCTACATCCAACTACACAGTGAAGATTCTCTACAACCAACTACACAGTGAAGCTTCTCTACATCCAACTACACAGTGAAGCTTCTCTACATCCAACTACACAGTGAAGCTTCTCTACATCCAACTACACAGTGAAGATCCTCTACAACCAACTACACAGTGAAGATCCTCTACAACCAACTACACAGTGAAGATCCTCTACAACCAACTACACAGTGAAGATTCTCTACCACCAACTACACAGTGAAGATCCTCTACAACTACATATTGAAGATTCTTTACAACCAACTACACAGTGAAGATTCTCTACAACCAACTACACAGTGAAGATTCTCTACAACCAACTACACAGTGAAGATTCTCTACAACCAACTACACAGTGAGATCCTCTACAACCAACTACACAGTGAAGCTTCTCTACATCCAACTACATATTGAAGATTCTCTACAACCAACTACACAGTGAAGATTCTCTACATCCAACTACACAGTGAAGATTCTCTACAACCAACTACACAGTGAATCTTTTCTACAACCAACTACACAGTGAAGCTTTTCTACAACCAAGTACACAGTGAAGATTCTCTACATCGAACTACACAGTGAAGCTTCTCTACAACCAAGTACACAGTGAAGATTCTCTACAACCAACTACACAGTGAAGCTTTTCTACAACCAAGTACACAGTGAAGATTCTCTACAACCAACTACATAGTGAACATTCTTTACAACCAACTACCCAGTAAAGATTCTCTACAACAAACTACACAGTGAAGCTTCTCTACAACCAACTACACAGTGAAGATTCTCTACAACTAACTACTAGAGATGTTCGAAACTGTTGAGTTTTATTCGTTTCAAACCCATAGAAGTCTATGAGAGAGAATAAATTGAAGGTTTCTGTCCATTTTATGGGACAAATAGTAATAGTAGGTTACTGTAAATGACACAGAGACCTGGGGAATGATCTGGGGAACCCGTTAATATAACCAAAACTTATTTTAAAAAATCTTTCCTCACGATCGGGCTTTTTCGAGTTTCCGCATTCGAGAGTTACCAAAATCGTTTCTTGCTTTTGAGGGTTACCGAAATCGATCGTTACTTTCATTTCGCGGTTTCGATTTTGATAATCGTCTATGTTCGATGAATATTGAAATTTCAATAAAAATCGAAAATTCTGAAAATCTGTGAAATCCGAGAGTTCCGAAAGATTCGACGGGACTTCGAAACTCTCAGATTCGATTCGAAGTTCTATTGAAACCCACACTACATCTCTACTAACTAACCGCTTCCGGATCCCTAGAAGGACCATTGCGGCCCTTACAAGAGCCCTTTGGGGCTTAAGGGGTCCCGCAGCTTGAACCAGGACCCCTCCCCCGCACTTGAAGTGCCCTTGTGGCCCTTGGAAGGGCCCTTGTGGCACTGATAAGTACTCTTTGGGGCTTAAGGGGTCCCACAGCTCGAACTGGGACCCCCCTCCCCAGCACTTAGAAGTGCCCTTGTGGCACTGACAAGTGCCATTGTTGGGGGTCCTGCAGCTCAAAACCAGGACCCCCATTCACTCTTAGAAGTGCAATTGGGGGCGTGTCTTCTTTCTTGATCCATCTTCTTCTTTCTTCTCAGCCGGCAGCATCAACTCCGTTAATGTCACCAACACTGGACGATGTCACTGAGGCCTCAAGGGATGCTGCCAGCGCTGACAACATTAGCGTTGCTGTTGTTGCCGGCGTCTTCTTTCTTCTGTAATCACTCTGTGGGGCTTTCACCTCTATATATAGGTTTGCAGAAGGACCAAATCCAATTGTGATTGGTTAATATTTCAATGCCAACAATTATATGATCACACATTAACCAATCATATTTGAATAATAGAAGTACAGCAAAGCTTTTCTCCAACCATCTACACAGCAAAGTTGAAGCTTTTTTTGCCATTACCCTTCAGCACTTTTTTAAATAACAGACAAGATCTCTCATATCGCTTTGTTAGTTAGAACATCTCCCAAGGAGTGCATTCCTGTTCAAAACGTGTGTTTCTGCTGAGACCAGAATTCCGTACCCCATTGTTTGCTGTGCATGCTGGTTTAGGCATGTTGGGTCATGCAATGCAGGTAGATATGTTTGGCATGTCATGCAGAGATAAATATCCAAACTGAGAATGTGAAATGCAGGAAGAAAGACAGACCATTTAATAAGTTCTTACACTGCTGAACTCAGTATCACACAAATTATGTAATATGAACACATTTTGAAATAAAAAAAAACAGGTGAGACTCCCAACCTAACTTGCAATGTTATGTAAAATATGTAATGAGGTTACAGATATTTATGATGTTCTTTTAGGATCACTGTTTACTAGTTTCATATCGTATAATATATTGTATATAACATTGCTATACAATAATAAGTGCAAAAATGTATTAATTATCTGCAGCATCCAATCCAATGTTATCTAACTGCAGTAACCCTGTAAAAAGCTAATATCTGATTGGATGCTAGTACATCCAATCCAATGTTATCTAACTGCAGTAACCCTGTAAAAAGCTAATATCTGATTGGATGCTAGTACATCCAATCCGATGTTATCTAACTGCAGTAACCCTGTAAAAAGCTAATATCTGATTGGATGCTGCAAATTAATAGCACAAGCAAACAATTGGATGTCTTGTATCAGCTATCAGAATAACACCCTGTTCTTCTCCGGAAACCACAAGAGCTTGTGCGGAACAAAGTAATAAGAATGAAATTAAAAAAACATTACAGTAATGGGTATTAAAGTATGACTTCTGTATTTATAATGTCAGCCATTTTATTGAAAACATGGAGGGAAATGTAGCAGGAACCAAAATTGAATTAATATATGAATTTCATGGCGATAGTATTTACTAAAAAGAATAGTACGGTTCCTTGCAAAATATCATCATCTGAAAATGTGAAAATGTCAATTGAATGAAACTATATGGAGGAACCTTATTGTATAATAATACCTATTTTAGACATATCTCAGGGTACTCATTTTGAATAAATGCAGGTGTGCGCAGCCATTTTGTCATACTCAGATGGCCAGTGTTTCTATAGAGTAGAGCTAAAATAAAAGCTCTACCTTCCCACCTACTTATCTGCTGTTGGGCCCGTCTATCACAGGGCTTTTTGTGAGGTAATCCTTGACTTCATGGCTACAAAATCTCCTTTAAGACTAAAGCTGGGTACACAATTGGTGATCTGCAAGATCCTGTCGGTCATTTTCTAATGATCAAGCTACTCGCCGTACCGAGCATCTCTGGCACAAAAAGCTTGGCGCCCTTCCCACAGTTCACACCTCCAAACCACACCTATTTATTAACTTTTAGGGACGAAACAGACAATATTATAGAGAAATCTAGGAAATGCAAAATCCCCAAACTATTTCATATATTAACCCTTCGTTCACACTAGATCAGTTTCTGTCTGTTACCGGACAGAAACGCACGAAGCGGTCCATTTTTTTAACGGATCGGATTGACCTGGTCATGGACCTGGAATGTAGCCTTTGATTTTCGGTAACCCTTGAAAGTATCGTTCGATTTCGGTAAGTTCCGTAACCCTCGAATTAGCCGTAACCTTCGAATGTAGCTTGTGCAAACCCGACAATTGCCTGATCAAGTAAGAAGTGTTTAAACAGGTTTTGGTGATAGTGACATGTTCCCCAGACCATTTCCCAGGTGCCACAGCCATTTACAGAAAGTTACCATTGTTAGTTTATCTGTAAATCATCCAAACTTTCCGAACTATTAGCTCCCCATTGACTTTAATGGGTCCGTTTTCGAACTTTCGAACTTTTACTGAAGTTCGAAAGGTTCGAAAACGGACCAAACTTTATGAAGTTGTCTAGTTGTCAAGGAATAGAATAGGGGGTTTCTGACCCCTCCCAGTTCCCCTGTTGGAATTGTAACAGTTGGAACTACCCAGCGGGTTTGTTCATCCTTATTCTAGAACCTATTGCTGTTAGATAAAAGTTAGTTCCCTATGGGCCAATGCTGACAGTACGCATATTAGATTAGTAGATAGATCAATGTTTAATTATTAAATGTTCCTAATAACACACACACACGGTAATGGCACATTCATTTTGTGATCTAATGTTGATTACAGGATGATATAAATGTTAATAGGTCATTAGAAGTGTTAAGGGTGCTTGACGAGCCTAATAACTTCAGCAGTACATTAAACCTCAGACACTTTAAATGTTCATGTCTACTCACTATAAATAACTTGGGCCTGTCTGGATTTGCTTGTATTTCATTCCATCACCACCTCTTTGTAAAATAATCCAATCAAATTTAGGGGACATCATCACTTTTATTTGATTAACTTATTGCATAGCCCTTAAATTATATGAAAAAAGTGCACTGATATTTAACCCCATAATAACACCATGTTTTGTATTTTTCAGTTCTACTACCTGATATTGTCCAGCATGCAGAATGACAGTCCTTGTGTGTTTTCATTCAACTGAAGCTTAAAATCAACCCTATTAAGTTGTACACAGGATAAGGACCTAAACACTAGGCCGTTACCCTTGGGGGTACAGCTGGTACACTGGGTATGTACCTTCTAGGATACCTCACTTCTCCTTGCCGGACCTGCCTCCCCTTGTGGCCGTCAATTCATCAAATGCAATGTCAGGCTTCTTGAAGTGTGTGTCTTCCCATTGGTTCAAATTTCATTTTTTGAAGGGGATGGATTAGGACCAGAATGGGACCTGGAATGGTAATTAGAAGGTAAATTTTTAAACTACCAGCTCTACCCCAAGGGATGAGGACCCTAGAGTTTAGTGACAGCTTAAGGATGGGTGATTTTACTCTTTTTCTCCTTTAAAATATTTGTTGTTTCCATAAATTCATGGTTCGGTTGTTTTGTTTACAGTTTTGAAGATGGACAGCTATGTGATAAGTGGAGTTCTGTCCGATGAGTAAGAAAGGTTCAAGTCTATAATTATGGCTGTAATGTGATTTAGTTGGACTTGCTTCAGGCAATGGCGCAACCCATTTACAGAGAGTAGTAACATAACAACAAAGATCAAATTGTGCAAATAAATGACTTTTTTCTCTCATTCAAAAGGTGAATCTAGTTCCAGCGACTTGCGTGTTCTTCTGTCTGTAACAGTTGCACTCAGACTGGGTGGTTTTGTTTATTTAAGTTGTGTGGGTGGGTGGGGGGAAGTTTTTTTTTATTGTGAGATGTTTTAGTATATTAATTAATTATTATAATAATTTAAAGGACAACTAAAGCCACAGAACAACACTGAACCAGAAGGCAGAACACCTTGATATATAACCAGTAATCTGTGTCTTACCTCTCATTTTCATACGGGCGCTGGGAAATGTACCTAAATAGCTTATGGTTTGTGCTTTACTTCACAACATTCTACTATCACTCAATTTGGTCAACGACCATTATGTTCTGCACATGCTCAGTCCTTAGCTATGGCAGAAACTTGTTACAGTTGGTCACACCCATTAATACTCTCTAGCCAATCCTTTTACAGGACAAATAGAGCAAGGAAGCATGTGACTGAGGTCAGGAGGTGTGGTCTGACACTGCACATTCACACAGATACTTCATCCAGCTCTTAACAGGCTTACATTTACTTTAATAAAATTTACTGAAGTGGGATTTTATAGCTTATTGATGTTTTTAGGGGGGTTGTTTTCAGATTCTGGAGTATAAAAAATTGGGTTTAGTTCTCCTTTAAAGAGATAAATTATTAATTAAATGGCTAAATGTGGCAAATTTAGATTATACCCAATATATGATAGGGTGCGAATAAAATAAATTGCAGATTTACTCTATGTAGTAAGGTATAGAAACAGAAAACTTTGTATTATTAGTCATGATTGTCTTCCAAGTCCATATACACCAAAACACCATAACACACTATACACCAAAACGCCATATACACCATAACACTATATACACCATAACGCCATATACACCATAACACCATATACACCATAATGCCATATATACCATAACGCCATATACACCATAACACACTATACACCAAAACGCCATATACACCATAACACCATATACACCATAACGCACTATACACCATAACGCACTATACACCATAATGCACTATACACCATAACTCCATATACACCATAACACCATATACACCATAACGCCACATACACCATAATGCACTATACACCATAACCCCCTATACACCATAAAGCCATATACACCATAAGCAGCAACACACCAAGCACCAGTGGATGGGTGACAAACAATGCTAACAGGAGCTTTGAAAGTCCCCAATCTGGCTGTCAGAATAGTAGGTGTGTGTGAGTAGCCTTATCTGAAAACCAGGTAAGTTTGTAGCCCCTGCAACCGAGGGGGGGGGGGGGGGAGTTTAACTCATTATTTTCCTTATGGCATATACAGCCACTGCAGTTGAAGCAGGGAGGGGTGATACATCATAGGTTTGCTGAAATGCCAAATAATTCCTAGATTTAGCACTGTGTTCATAACATCTTACTAGATAAATTTAAAGGTATATCCACCCCTCATAAAAACATTAAGTATGTTACTCAGTTACCCCCTAAAACATAGGTTACGTTTTACTTAAAATGTTTAATAATGTTTCGAGAGCGAATAATCATAATTACAACCTTCACGATCCACTGGCACGGCTCTCTGCCACTTCTGGGTAAAGACGTCAGCTATGGCTGTGACAGTGATGTCATGAACAATGGCTGACTGCCATTCCCGGACGAGCCTCCACTGCTACTGCTTATGAAAGTAGTGGGGAGGGAGCCACGGCGGTGGATCGTGGAGGTTGTAAGTATGATAAATCGCTCTTGGAACATTATTAAAAATTTTAAGTAAAACGTAACCTATGTTTTGGGGGCACTGAATAACATACTAAAACTTTTTATTAAGGGGCCCTTTAATTTCAATGGCTAATGGGAAATACAGTAATAACATAGTAATTGAAGTTGAATAAAGACACACGTCCATCTAGTCCAACTTTTATACCCTACCTAACAATTGATCCAGAGGAAAAAAATCCCAGCTAAAAAGGGGATGGCAAAATTGAGCCAAATGAGACCCCCAATCACAACACCCCCATGATGCTTCAGAGCTGATAAATTTCTGCTTCACACTGTTACTGTTATCAGACTGATTCATCTGTACAGGTAACAGCGTCTCTTCCAGTGCCCAGGGTGGTGACACAGCAGGGGCAGATGGATAATGGAGATAAAAATGCCAGAAATACAAAGGGGATGAAGACAGAGTAAAAATAGAAAAACGGGGCTTTATTCGCTAAAGGTCAGCGAAACCTGAGTTTATAATCTGCTACTGATATTACTTTTAAAGAAAAATGAAACCAAGAAACCTTAGTATGGCAGCAGTGCAGCTCATTACACATGACCAGCAATATGGAAAGACTCCAACTAAGTAACTATCAAACAAACTGTCTGTTACATCAGCTCCTGTTGTGATTGGCTGGCAGATTCTCCATTTATCAGTTTTTAAGATTCCTACTCACATAATTGCAGGAAGAGCTGGGGACAGTGGGGAGCTGGCATTGCCCAGACCCTAATGTGTTATTTGCCATGAATTGGAGGAACTAAATCTTATATACCACAGGCGGCCGCCGTGGCCCGTTTGAGAAACATGGTGGCCTATGGAACTGAGTGGGTGGGGCAGTGGGCCATGGTAGAGTTAAACAGAGTGGTTCATTAACTAAAGCTGGGTAAACACGATACAATAATTTGGCCAGACCGACCGACATTTTATTTTTTGGTCGGTGGGGCTGAATTATTGTATGGCGGCTTTTTGGCGCATCGATTGACCGCCGACCATTTGTTCATCCAAATCAGATGAACGAACGATCGGAGAGGTCGGAAAATCACAAATGATCGTGCAGTCCTTTAGGGATCACACGATCAGTCGCGGCTGCTTTTGCCGCGACCGACAGTCCTTCCTCCTGGCCGACCGGTCGAAAGCCTTGAACGGTCGGTCAGGAGGAAGAATTGAATAGTGTGTACCAGCCTTAAGAAAAGTGCAGCCTTCAAGCATGGGTAGGTTGGGGCAACCCTAATATATACAGTAAACCAGCTTCCTGAGTTCGCACTGTCAATGTCAGGTGCCTGGCGGACCATTCATTGCGCTATATGAAGACCAAAGCTGTGTTTGGGGGTAAACAAAAGAGAGAATTTTGAGTGAATTCTATATTAAATACATTGCGATTTTCCCTGAATGGATATATTGTTAATAAGCACAATAACACAGGGTGGAAGGCAGATTGGAGATATTGGGTTATATACCGTGTATCAATACCAAAGAAAACACATGATAATACCAGCTGAACAAAGATTTCTCTTTATTTAACATCTGGGTTCCTGGCTCAGACTCCTAGGAACAAAACAGACTTACAAAACCTGTGATCAGGGGAAAACTAATAAACAATCAAAGGAATTAGCTCTTTAATTCCCAACTTGTCTTATCAGAAAAGGAAACTCATAGAAGTTACTACTAAGGGCTATTGAATGGCTGGTGTTTCCTAATGATGCTGATTACTGGCTGCCCTCAAGCCCTTTTCCTGACTCCCGTTTCTTGAGGTTGAAGTGTATTTATATTTACTGTCAGAAAGTCCAACGAGATGAATCAAAGTTTGCTTTTTGCAATTTATAATTTTCAGTGCTTGAACAAGGACTGATTGTGCCCAGAACTGAACGCAGGAGCCTTTTGACATTTGTGAGAAAATAACACTAAACACTTGAATGTTGTGTGAGTATCATTTGTGCACACTGTAGTATGTTAACCATATTTATACCGAGTTATTCTGACCTTAGGAGTTAGTGTGCACGAGCCTGGTGAGTTTCATGCTTCTGGAGCAGACGCAAGTTATCACACAAATTTGTGACGTTGAAAACAAAATTCTGCCCCAAATTTATGATTTTTAATTGTCATGAATATAATCATATACATCCTATACCCCCCCCCCCCCAGCAGCCGCCCCACACACACAGCCGTACTCATATTCCCCAGGCACCGGTGGGGACGTCATCCACACTAGATTTGGGGTGATCCATCTATATCTACAGCCCTTTAGTAATATAGATATATCCTTTATTTTAGTATGTAGTCAAGAACACTGAAAAAGGACTGGCACGTTCTCTGTAGTTAATTAACTGGACACTTTCACTAATGACAAATGGTACAAATCCTAGAAACATTAACTTTCCAACAACATGTAAACCAGGTATTAAAAGCCTGTCCATTCGTTATTTACTTTTACCGGTTCTGGATTAATTATCACTCTAGTTTGTTTGCCTTTGGCGAGGAAACACTGACTCTGATTTCATGTTGATGTAACTTATTTGTAAAGTAACCAAGGCCAAAACATGTCGGTGTTATAAAAATACACAACATTTAGTTAGAGTACGTAGGAAACTTTGCATATTGTAATTTAATGTATTATTATTTCTACATGAGGTGGCCATATCCAGTGAATACAGTACATGCATATACTAAATAGTTAAACATGATCAACAGTTTGGACAGTAGCCACTGTATTAGAGGGAACATTGGCTTTAACCAGTCGACTGTTTGTATTGACTGTGTTTCCTGGGTCATGCACCTTACCAAACTATGTGCCACATATATCCGAAATTAGTAAAACCTCTTATACTCATGCATAGTGTCGCACTGGCCCACAGGTTTACAGGGGATTCCTGCCCATTCACCCAAGAAAACAGAGAAAACTGCGTAAATATAAATACAGAGCCAAAGGAACAGTAAGAAATGTATTTTAATAAACAAAAGGAGACAGAAGAAGTAATATAGATATATAAATGAGTGATAGTAGAGATATGAAATGATTAGTGGGCCCCCTAAATTCTTCCCGGTGGGCCCCTGGTCTGAGATTTCCTGATGGGCACCAACAGTCCAGTCCAACACTGCACATGTCCACATTGGACTAAAATATGTTGTAGTTGTCCTTTGCATCCTTTGCATCAGTCTTTGAAGCAAAGAAAAGCCAGGAAAACAGAATGGTATTTTATTTTGTAAATGCTGCAACTTTGCCATGCGGCGAAGCGCGTTGATACGGCACTTATTTGATTTATATAGATTGACACAAAGGACTTAGGACTTTTTAATCTCCCTGGACTACAAGGATGATTGTTATTATCTGTGAATCAGACCCGGATCCGACAAGGAACCCCTCGGTTTCCGAAATCAGAATGTTCCATCCAACGAATCATTCAGACTTTGGGACACGTTTTCAAAAATACCCTAGAACGTTCGATAATACTCAAAAAATCTGTGTTCCGAGTATTATCGAACGTTCAAGGCTATTTTCGAAGATTTTTGAAAATAGCTCGAACGTTCGATAAAAATCGAAAACACGCTCCGAAGTCCAAAATTTAAGTTCTGTTTTCGGATCTTCGGAATTTTCCCGAGACTCGAAAATGTAATGAAACCCGTCAGTTTCGTCCATCTCTATCTGTGACTTGAATAAAAAACAGGACAGAATACTTAAGTGTGGATATTTTCTTTGAATGTTTAAAGGCATGTCCACCCCCAAAACTATAATCCCCCCAACTACTGGCCCCACCATGTAGTGTAGTTTAATCCTTACCTCACATCCCAGCTCCATAGGGTTCTCCGGTAGTGCCCCCCCAAAGTCCCAAAAACTGCCCACCAGGAGGCTAGCAGGTCCATATAGGACACTGCCTGCTTCCTGGCCCAGGTAGATTTTGCCATGCGTACTGCAGCTCTTCTCCCCCCTCCCTCTCCCTCCCTCCCCTCCCACCCCTCTCCTCGATTCCCTCCCCCTAGCGTAAAATGCTTTATATAGAATATCCCCAAGGGCTCCCAGCCCCAACCGCTAGATTTATATATTTAGAATCTCCCCAAACTTTACTTACCTCTCCTCTTTCCTCCGGAAGTGAGCGGCCGGCAGCCGCGTCCGTGATTGGCTGCCGCTCAGCCATCACAGACGCGCTGCCGGTCCCCCCCTCTGCTTGTATTTTCTAGCAAGCAGAGGGCCGGGAGCGCGGCGGAGGAAGAGGGGAGTAAGTAGAGTTTGGGGGGCTTTTTAAAAAAATAAATTATGCGTTGGGGCTGGGAGCCCATGGGGAATACCATGTAAAAAAAAAAAAATTCGGGTGGACATGCTCTTTAATAAAGTGTTCTAATACTCAACTGTTTTACTGAGGTATTAAACTGAGTTATTTAGCGAGACCTAATAGGGGCACCAGAAGGAAGATTCACTGTAATTACCTGATGTACAAAAGAAAAATTAAGGAGACATATTAATTGCTAATCAGATACTTGCATTTACTCTATTCCTACCTCCCCGTGAGGAGCGTAAGCCCAAAGAAAACTGCTTCTGCCAGGCTTCCTACTGTAGGAAAGTACAGGAAAGTACAGGACTAACCTGGCAGGTGAAAACTGTATGTGCTGGTGCTCCTTAATGAAAGGATATTAGGAGGTACGAATAACCAACCTCCCTGACCAAGTACTTTTCTTTAAAAAAGAAATAAATACCGTGGCATTGCCCTTCTAATTGGATCAGATAAGATTTTCTGTATATTGCCAAAGTAATGGTGCAAAGGCTAGCCACATTGCCACATCAACTACGGCATTGTGGTTAATCAGTCTGTATAAGTGATGAATCCTGGTTTCGAAACAAGCCTTTTCCTTTTGGAACCGGTTTCAAAAATCTGTGGATCCAAGGGATTTTTAAACATCAGAACTTTTCATAGAAAATCTGAAAATCGAAACATTAAAGAGGAACTGTGGTCCAAAATTGACTTTAGGTAAATTAATAGGAATTGCTTTCCTGGATCTTTCAATTTATTTTCATTGTTTATTTTGCATAGTTTTAAAGATATTTACATTTTTGTGTGTGATATGGCAGCAGCATCACCAGGTCCTCTGCACTTGACTGAATTGACTGAAACCTGTCAGTCAATCTGCCCTGTGTCTCCTCCCATTTGCAGCCCCCCTGGTCCCTCCCACTCATGGACCCCATGGTCCCTCAAGTTGCAGGCCCCCCTTGGCCCATTCCCTTACAGCCCCATGTGGTTCCACCCACTCGCGGGAGTCATGACCCCGCCCACTCGCAGATGTTGTGGCCCGCCCAACTTTCTGGTCAGTCATTTCTTTATATCTTGGGCTGTGGAGCACATAGAGAGGTGGTTGATGGCTCGTTTTAAAGGTAGTAAACTGCCCTTTCATTTAAACTCAACTTGTTTGGAGACCAAAGTTCCCCTTTAAAAATTCCATCCATAAATTCCATCCATAACATTTTTTAAAATGTTATTGAAAATTCCAAAAATTCTGATTCAAATGGATTTTTGGAGCATCATTAGGTTCTGCAGAATGGCTATCAGAAGTAAACTCGCCAATTTCTTTCATCTCTGGTCTGGATCCTGTCTGTATTGTCTCCTTTTACTACAAGTAGATGGAGCAGATTCCATTATGACATGGTTAAAAACCTAGCTAACTGATCCCCATACAAAGAATTGGAGGTCGCTCAGGTGAGTGCATGTACGTGTTGTCCATTGAAATCTGCCATGCTATATACAACTCTTTAACTAAATCATTCTGAAATCTTACTGGCTGGCTTCATTTATCATTGGAAATGTCAGATATTTGATATAATAAAACCTTTTTCCTAAATGACTTTCATATACAGTATTTGTCCCATGTCAGAGAGACTTATGGGGGACGTTGTGCTTTTTTTAAAAAAAATCACTCGGCATCTTGGGAGGGAAAAAAGTCACCAAAATCAATTTGAAGAAATTGGTGAAAATGTTGTTCTCTGATGTCACATCCAGCTATTATCACTATAATAGTGCTAAGAATGGTCAAAGGTCACTGCAGGGAAAAGGGAAAACCATAAAAAACAATACACCGGGCATTTCCTCTAGAGCGTTTACACAGTGGGTTATATTTATATATATTATTGGGTTATACAGTAACATTAGTAAAGGTTAACTTCATTCTAGTGTGTCAACGTACCTACTATATTGAGAGTCAGTGCAGGTGTTGACCATGAATGACATTAGTGACAGATATATGAAGACAAGCTGAAATCCACATGAAAGAGAAAGGACGACTCGAGCTACGAGTTAACGGAGATGTCCAGTCCCTGTCTGGAGGCGTCATTCAGTCCAAGATATTTACAGAATCTTTCTTTCTTCGCTGGCCTAATTTGGAAGTGTAACTTCCTAGTCGCAGTAAGAATGTCTACTGGAAAAGATTGTAACTTCCTAGTCACAGTAAGAATGTTGATCTGGAAAATATTGTTTTATATAGAAGGGATGAAAATAAACACTACTGATAACTGCAAAAACAATTATCAGTTTTAATTTCCTTTTTACCTGGTAAAGGCCCATACACACATGTGCGACCTGCGATGCACAATGGTGTAAAAACGCCCGTTTCATCCTACTATCAGTAAGTATATGGGAGCTCAATTGGCCCAAAACACCCATTCGGTCGGGCATCCATATCTGCCGATACGGCCGCTCATACACCATTGTGCATGTGTGGCTTAAAGGGGAACTGTGGTCTCTATACAAGTTGATTTTATATGAAAGGCCAGTTTCCTACCTTTAATACAAACCATCAACCACCTCTCTACGTGCTCCACAGCCCAAGATATAAAGACATTACTGACCAGAAAGTTAATGGGTGGAAAGATGACATGTGACATTCCTAAGGCTGCTCCTCCACCTTGCTGCCAGGGAGCACAGCCTCAGACTTCAGAGTGTGAGGAAGACAGGAAGTCCCTCCCCCTCCCTGCAGTGTAAAGATTCCCACAGAGAAGGTAAGGGAGTTCTAACTCTGCCTGAAAAGGCTGTTTTCACACAGTTATTTTGTAGGGGGATGGGGGATTTGAGTGGGGAGGGTCCCACGGCACCCGCGAGTGGGTGGGGCCAATGCACCCGCGAGTGAGCAGGGACATAGCACCCGCAAGTGGGTGGGACCAATGCACCGTGAGTGGGCTGGGTCACGGCGCTCGCGAGTAGGCGGGACCAAATGGGGCTGTAAGGAAAGGGGAAAAGGGGGGCCTACATAATTATAAAGAAACATTTTCTTAGTCACTGTCAACCCACAGTGGTATAAGGAGACGACAGTAATCGGCAAAGACGTTTTTTTTTTTACTTTCTTCTCCCCTAGGCCAGCTTGTTGCCATCCCCCCTACCCCCCAACATTCACTATTAAATAGAAACACTATTGAGAAATACATTGCTCTGAGCTGGTGAGATCAGGTTCACTTCATTATCCTTTACTTTTAGCTCTGCGCCATGTTTTAATAAGTGTAATTAAGGGGATTGGTAAACAAACATATAAATGGTGTTAATGGAAATTATTTTTGCTACTGTTGCTTTGACCCAAGTAATCATTAAATAAAGGAAAAAAATAAGAAAAAAGTGAAAAAAAATAAGGAAAAAATAAAAAATAAAAATGAGGAAAAATATTTTTTTAATATACTGTCCCTTTAGAGGGCCTATCCACCCCCAAAACTAAAATTTAACCCACTTCTGGACCCACAGTACAGTTTTAAAAAATCCTTACCTTACATCCCTGCTCCTTATATTCTCCTGCAGTCCATGTCCAAGTCCAGGAAACTGAAGTAGTGGCTGTCTTCCTGTCCAAAAGTCTCTGCCTCCTGTCTTGCCTCCGGAAAGGATGGTGTCATGCGCAGAGGAGTCCCCCTCCCTCCCTCCCGATCCCTCTCTTGCAATCCTTCATCTTGCGTAAAAACTTTAATATGTATTGCTGGGCATACCCTCTCACCCCAACCGCTATGTTAGAAGTTTAAATATAGAATCCTAACTGTACTTACAGATCCTCGTTCCAGTGTCATTCTCTATTGCTGGCAGCCGCGACTGTGATTAGCTGCCTCTCACCCAATCACAGCTAAGGCTGCCAGTCCAGCAGGCAAGGGAGCCAGACCAGAACGATGCTGGAACGAGGAGCTGTAAGTAGAGTTTGGATTTATACTTCTAACATAGAGGTTAAGGGTGGGAGGGTATGCCCTGCAACATGTCAAAAGTTACTATGGAGGGTGGAGATGCCCTTTAAATTACTACATGTAAGTAGCCCTTATTTTGCTCAGGCTTAGTACCTGCCAGTTAGCACGACCCTGGGAACATGTTTACAGGCAAATGGTGGCAAGGGTTGATTGCATTCTATGTTATAATCATTGCTCTACGTAATATTATTACTGAAAATAAAACATACTATTTTTATAGTTAGGTCCCTTAGCATAGGGATCCATGGGAGAGGTGGGTTATTTAATATTAAAAAGATCTATAGAGATAGGTAACTGTAGTTTCCATTGTTCAGATTGCTTGCTTTGTACGACCCCGTACGTGTATAGCCCATTTTGGCTTTGGTTAATGCTTTTATCACACGCACAGACATCCCCCTTAGTTCTGAGAACCTCTGTCATCAATCAGATGGTTATCATGTGAAACATTACTGTGGGGTTTAAACTCCATGCAAAAGAGAGAGAACTAAGCACCTGGAGGAACATACCATACAACACACGGTTTTAAAATGTTCCCTTGGAAGTGATTTATTTACAATAAACGTCTTTATGAAACAAAAATGATATGTTACCTCAAGGTGATGGAATCAGTACTGCCAATGGGGATTAGTGAAGGGCAGTTTCCCCAACAGCCTTGACAGCTTTCTACTCTATGCTTCACCATATTTACAACTTAAAAAATAAAGTGTTAATCAAGGATTCGTGACTATTGCCTTTTCTTGTTTCGAGTTTTATATTTTTGACTTTTGTTCCCCTTAAATTATATAAGAATGTATTATTTATTATTAAATTATTATTATTTATTATTGAATTAAACTTATCCTCATTTATTCCGAATGGCAGCTGCCCCTGCAACCATAGGCGCCCTTGGCACATGCCTACTGTTCCTAATGGTAAATAACACCGCATGGCTGGGAGGAGGAAAGGAAAGTAGCTCTGGAGTCTGGTTGTTTTGTTTGCTAAAGGGGAAATTCAGTGCAAATACATAAGGAAAATAAAAACAGTATTTCCCCATTCCAATGATCTTTACCTGTCCATCCAGCATTTAGCATGTTTGACCCATCCAACAGAGATTACAGTTTGGAACATTATAGGGAAGTGTGCATTCTGGAAAGGAGAATTTCAAATAGAAGTTCACTACTGGTCACAGCAATTAAAGGGGAAGAAATCAAAATGGAAGAGAATATGTAGAATAACTATGCATGTGTAATATAAATGGAAATAATAAAATGAAAATATTAAAAACTGCCCCATTTACATTCCTATGCAATGTGCAGATGATGTGTATATAAGGTCATACACCTTGATATATAACATGATATAGTATGATCGTCGGATCATGTATGAAAGATCATTTTACGCCGTTTTTACATTTTTCTAGGGTATCGTTAGTTTCCTGTAGGTGGCACAAATTATCCACAGTGCATTTAATTCAGTGGTAATGGAGATGGCCGAACATTTAAAAGTTCGGTCCGTTTTCGGACTTTCGAACTCCTAAAAAAGTTTGAAAGTCCGAAAACGGACCCATTAATGTCAATGGGGGGTAAATAGTTAATATTCAAAATATTGCAGTGTAAACTTACCTTACAGGCCCCTGGGACCTGGGAGATGGTCTGGGGAACATGTCCATGCATGGGGAACAGCATAAAAACCGGACATAGCACACACGCGCTCTACTTCCGGTTTCCGCAAGGATTTTCGAACATTCAGCAAAACTCGAACGGCCACTTCCAAAAATCCCCGAACGGCCCGAGATTCTTGAAATCGTTTGTTTGCCAAACGGCCGACAACCCGGCCGGATGTTCGGGGGTCCCGCAGCTCAAAACCGGGACTCCCCTCCCCGGCCTTACCTGGGTCCTTACAAGGACCTTTGTGGCCCTGACAAGGGCCCTTTGGGGCTTAAGGGGTCCCGCAGCTCGAACCGGGACCCCCCTCCCCGGCACTTATAAGTGCCCTTGTGGCCCTAACAAGGGTCCTTTGGGGGCTTAAGGGGTACCGCAGCTCAAACCAGGTCCCCCCTCCCCGGCCCTTGTAAGGGCCCTTGCGGCACTGATAAGAAGTTCCCCTGCGGCCACCAGGGGTACCTCCAGCGCCGGTGGCCTCAATGAGGCCGATGGTACCGGCGTCTTGATCCGATTTGATGTCTTCTGGCTACCGACACCAACACCACTGAGGTCGCCGATGTCAGGAAAGGTCACTGCGACTAACAGTGAGCCCGCTGGCACCGCCTACCTCAGCGGAACTGATGTTGCTAGCCGCATCTTTCTTCTGCCATCTACTGCGATGACTTCTGAGCTCAGCGGAGGGTTGCACCTCTTTATATATGTTTGCAGAAAACCCTAATCCGTTTCTGATTGGTAAATTTTTCAATGCTTGGTTTACATGGTTTACATTAACCAATCAGATTTCAGAAAATCAGAAAATACGGCCCATAGTTCTACTGCCCATTGGCAATTGAATTGGTTTTTTTTAACACAATTTTCTAATAATCGATAACAGTTTCCGTGTTTTTCGATCTAATGTTCGATTTTTTTTTTTTTTTTTTTTTTCAACAGTTCGGCATCTAAACCAGGTTTATTATGAAACCAGGACTCATCTCTTCTGAAAATAAGAACTAAATCAGAAATGTTAGTATTTGGGAATGTTAATCAGCTGAGCCGTTTTGAAACTTTGGGGGAAAGTCCAGATCCATTGGGGTCATTAAATATTATCATGGCAAATCTCCATCATACATTATCAGTAAAGGTCGGATCCAGTTAAGAAGCACTAGAAGGTTATGTGCTGTGCTTTATGATACAAACTCAGTTCTTAAGATATTATACTGTTAAATAACTTTTGTTAGTGCCTCATATTCTTTACTTCAAGATACCCCTAAGCCTTTAATACTTATTGTTATTTTTTACAATTAGGGCTACTGTAGGTCACACTTGTGTGATTTTTGTATAAAAATCACGGCAACGCACCGAAATCGTGCGATTTTGGGTGCGTTCCGATTGTGCATCTGTTTGCGATATGGTATTGCATGTGATTCCATATCTCAAAAGGCAAAATAGGCACAATCGAACCGTAATTCCGTTTGTGATGTAGTGTTAACCCGTTTAGCTGCCTAGGTCCCGGTATAGAGTGTTGCCTCTTTCACCATGCCTAGTCCTGCCTAGGTGACAGCTAGCGTGTGATTGGGAAACCCAGAAGGGGTGGTTATACTACAATATCATCGGGATATCCTGATATCATACAACAATTGGATTGTGCTGGATCTGTTAGCGTGTGAGAAACATAGAGCGGGGCATGTCAATGTGGGTGACACTAGTGCAGCCTGAGACAGGTTGGGCACCCCATCATAGCTATTCTAAAGCTTCGTACACACATTGGATAATTGTCGTACGATGCACCGATGAACGAGCACACGCACGATATTCGTGCGAAAATATAGCATCATCGATCGTCAAGACCAACAACCGTTGACATTTGACGACGGCCTGGCGGATTTGTTCTGCCGATTATCGCATATTTGTACATGGTCGGCAGATTATCGTTAATGTTCTCCGGAAAATATATAAAGGCGCATGCGCTGCTTTCGAAGATACAAACGTTACTTTATGTACGAACGTCTATATCTAACGACTATCGGGGTGACTATTGTTGCGTGGATTAATGATAATGTCGTTAAACGTTCATCGGCTGCATCATACGAAAATTATCCATGTGTGTACGAGGCTTAACAGGATTGGCTTGAGACTACTAGTGGGTGTGACCACCATTAACTAACTCCTGCAGTAGCTTAGGACTGGGCACGTGTGAGGTGAGGCACAGATTACTGCTTTTGTGTCAAAGTTCCATGACTTCTAATTCATTTTTACCTTTATTTTTGCATAACTTGCTGCATATGTTTCTAATAGGTGTTCTGTTATTTAATCGGCACACTGCTGCAACCGCAGGGTATTTGAAAACCGTGTCACTAATAACACCCAATAGCAGTGTGCTTGTGAAGGTTCTCATTCATCCAGGTCATGGTATATCTGTTGTATTCAATTAGATCAACTGGACTTGAAATGTAGTTCTTGAAGACGTTTCGCTAGTCATCCGACTGGCTTTCTCCAATTCAGAATGACTTTTACCAAATCTGTGGCAATTATGTACCCTGGAAAATCCCAATTAGCATATCACAGCCAGGTGTTAAGGGTGTGATTGGATAGTGGCTAAGAGGTGTTATAGGAACGCCCAGAGAATCAATTGATCTAATTGAATACAACAGATATACCCAATAGCAGTATTTAGTAACCCAGGAGAGCAGCGCTGTAAATAAAAGATGTTTGCGATTGTACAATCAGATTTTGTACTGTCCGTAGTAAACAGCAATTGGCTACCCTGTGGCTGATACCAACCAATCAGAAGTCATTCTACTATCAATGTTTATGAAGCATGTATGTATGTGTGAATGCAGAATTTTATTTATAGCTCCCCTTGGGGGTGCACAAAAAAGAATTATAAATAATCCATAAGGAAGGGTGTACATTAATAACTATGTACTGTAGGTGCTTAATCTTAAAGGTTAAACTCTGGAAATTTTTACTTTTTAAAAATTAAAAAATACCTGGGGCAGGGAATTAAGATTATTGGGCAAGGAGGTAGGATTGATTTTCCTACCGCCCAATAAAACTTTTATTGAGGAGCACCAGAAGATACAGTACATTATTGACCGCACACTTGGTTGTGGCAATCTGTAGGATGCAGCTACCTTTGCTGTGACCCCCTGTCGTTTTGATACAAACTCAGTTCTTAAGATATTATACTGTTAAATAACTTTTGTTAGTGCCTCATATTCTTTACTTCAAGATACCCCAAGCCTTTAATACTTATTGTTATTTTTACAATTAGGGCTACTGTAGGTCACACTTGTGTGATTTTTGTATAAAAATCACGGCAACGCACCGAAATCGTGCGATTTTGGGTGCGTTCCGATGTGCATCTGTTTGCGATATGGTAGCATGTGATTCCATATCTCAAAAGGCAAAATAGCACAATCGAACCGTAATTCCGTTTGTGATGTAGTGTTAACCCGTTTAGCTGCCTAGGTCCCGGTATAGAGTGTTGCCTCTTTCACCATGCCTAGTCCTGCCTAGGTGACAGCTAGCGTTGTGATTGGGAAACCCAGAAGGGGTGGTTATACTAATATCATCGGGATATCCTGATATCATACAACAATTGGATTGTGCTGATCTGTTGTTAGCGTGTGAGAAACATAGAGCAGGGCATGTCAATGTGGGTGACACTAGTGCAGCCTGAGACAGGTTGGGCACCCCATCATAGCCTAGTCTAAAGCTTCGTACACAATTGGATAATTGTCGTACGATGCAGCCGATGAACGAGCAATCGCACGATATTCGTGCGAAAATATAGCATCATCGATCGTCAAAGACCAACAACCGTTGACATTTGACGACGGCCTGGCGGATTTGTTCTGCCGATTATCGCATATTTGTACATGGTCGGCAGATTATCGTTAATGTTCTCCGGAAAAAATATAAAGGCGCATGCGCTGCTTTCGAAGATACAAACGTTACTTTATGTACGAACGTCTATATCTAACGACTATGGGGTGACTATTGTTGCTGTGGATTAATGATAATGTCGTTAAACGTTCATCGGCTGCATCATACGAAAATTATCCAATGTGTGTACGAGCTTAACAGGATTGGCTTGAGACTACTAGTGGGTGTGACCACCAGTAACTAACTCCTGCAGTAGCTTAGGACTGGGCACGTGTGAGTGAGGCACAGATTACTGCTTTTGTGTCAAAGTTCCATGACTTCTAATTCATGTTACCTTTAATTTTTGCATAACTTGCTGCATATGTTTCTAATAGGTGTTCTGTTATTTAATGATCTGGCAACACTGCTGCAACCGCAGGGTATTTGAAAACCGTGTCACTAAATAACACCCAATAGCAGTGTGCTTGTGAAGGTTCTCATTCATCCAGGTCATGGTATATGTTGTATTCAATTAGATCAACTGGACTTGAAATGTAGTTCTGAAGACGTTTCGCTAGTCATCCGACTGGCTTTCTCAATTCAGAATGACTTGTACAAGAATCTGTGGCAATTATGTACCCTGGAAATCCCAATTAGCATATCACAGCCAGTGTGTTAAGGGTGTGATTGGATAGTGGCTAAGAGGTGTTTAAGGTAACGCCCAGAGAATCAATTGATCTAATTGAATACAACAGAATACCATAGCAGTATTTAGTAACCCAGGAGAGCAGCGCTGTAAATAAAGATGTTTGCGATTGTACAATCAGATTTTGTACTGTCCGTAGTAAACAGCAATTGGCTACCCTGTGGCTGATACAACACAATCAGAAGTCATTCTACTATCAATGTTTTGAAGCATGTATGTATGTGTGAATGCAGAATTTTATTTTAGCTCCCCTTGGGGGTGCACAAAAAAGAATTATAAATAATCCATAAGGAAGGGTGTACATTAAACTATGTACTGTAGGTGCTTAATTTAAAGGTTAAACTCTGGAAATTTTTACTTTTTAAAATTAAAAAATACCTGGGGCAGGGAATTAAGATTATTGGGCAAGGAGGTAGGATTGATTTCCTACCGCCAATAAAACTTTTATTGAGGAGCACCAGAAGATACAGTACATTTATGACCGCACACTTGGTTGTGGCAATCTGTAGGATGCAGCTACCTTTGCTGTGACCGATGTTGAATGTTGTGTACCCACCTTAAGGAACTTACTCAGCCTTTAGACTCAAGAAAAGAGGTCTCTGCTCCAGAGAGCTCACAATCTAGCTGCGTGCATGTGATATTTTAATATATAGATGATAGTAGCAAATGTTTTTCCCGAACAAGCACTGCAGATAATTGTTTAAAAATTCTTTCTCCAATTCTCCATTTTGCTATAGCCACTGAAGATATTATGTGTATATACAATGCAGGGAAAAAGTCTCTCTGATCTTGGAGAACAGTGCCATCTATTGGACAGAATACAACAGCTAACCAAACAGATGACATTATACATATCACAATAATTACTAATATTGACAAATATTATGCTGTGGGTGCTAAAAACATAAATGGTAAGGAACGTTGGCCGTTATCAACACTTGACGTGTTGGTGTCTGTGCGACACCTTCCTCAGACTTTTGTCATAAGTCTGAGTGAGTTGTCGCACAGACACGTCACGTGTTAATAAACACAATTTTTTTCCTCAAGACTGGTGTGCACTCTGAATTGTCTATCTTTGGATCATATGCAACCATTGGCTATGGTTTTCTGAGTAGCACCCAGCTATTTAGCCATTTTTGCAGGTGTGCGGGGGATACTTTTTTTTGTGACTCGTTTGCAATACGGTGCAATAGTGTGCTTATCAGAGCACGTGCGATCCGCAAACAATGGTCAGCGCAGCACATGCAATATGGCCACCCACATTGGCATGCTCTGTGCTGCGATTCTCACACTCCCACGCAGGGATAGCAATGGTGATCATTAGCGCGTGAGAAATCTCACTGGTGTGGCTTAGCCCTAATTGATTGCTGCAGTTGGGTTACCAGATGATCTAATTGTAGGACACTCTTAAACTGTGTACATACCTGCAGATTATCGGTCCAGCCTTATAGAAACACTTGGTGCAGAGCTGTGCGTGGAGGATAATTAAGTGAACCTGATCTTGGCACAGCTCTGTGCAATACATTTCTTAATAGTGCACCCATTTATAGGGGAATGTTGCACAGTATGCTGATGATTCTTTGCTATGGGTTACTATTCTACATCACATAAATCTGTTTACTCTTCCCTTGTAGTTAGACAAAAGCTGAAATCCATCATTTGGCCATGGCTGGATTAGTAATTATCCACTGTGTCATTGTTTCTCTGTCTCCCTTCGCTGTATATTCAGGTGGGGATAGGGATTGTTATGTAAAGTCTGATCACACGCAAGATCTAAAACTACAAAGGGAGAGCATCCATTCCAGCAATGATCTTTTGAACAGATATTGCATGTGTTGTGTTTTAGTTTCTCTTATGGAATCTTAAGGCTCGATTTTGGAGCAAGGCACGACCCCCGACGGCAGAGTGGTCGGGCACCAGGCAGATCAACGAATGACCCCCGACTGAGCGCATACACACGGACGATTCTCGTCCAAAACAGCCGTTCGACGGGTGTACCGCTCTGCCGTCGGGGGTCGTGCCTCGCTCGAAAATCGAGCGTGTGTACGAGCTTTTAGTATATGTTGCAGTACATAACAATTAGTTTATGAACAATAGGCCCTGGCCTAAAGCGCTAACAGTCCCCTATAGGGTTTCCGCTTTTTGCCGTTAAAGGATATCTGTATTGCCTCAATGCATTTTTTTTTAATTGCTTTAAAAGAGTAAAGGTATGTAGCCCTCCCCATACATGTCCTAGCAACAGGACATTTCAAGTTTGTTTGACAGGCAGAGGAGAGGTTGTAACAGACATTCCCACCAGCCAATGACAAGTGATATGTTAATCATGGCCCTGGGCAATCTAGGAGGCGGGCTTTTAGCACTCATCTTTGCTGTGTGATATGGAGGGCAGCACAGTTGTAAATGTGAGTCAGTGATTTCAGTTGCCGGAAGTGCCGGAAGTTGCCGGAAGTGTGGACATGTAATGGGGGTGATGTTAGTTTTTTATTGTATTCCTTTAAAGCCATACACCTAGAAAATCAGCATGCTGAAATTCTGAGGTAAAATGTCATACACTCCAACATCAGCCCTTTAATAGAAACCCTTATAAACCCTTAGGCTGCATACGCACCATCCAATATTGTATTGATCGGTTGGAAATATTGTATAGTGTAGATGTGGGTGGCGGCGACCGATCTTGGTCTCGGAAATCGGGTATGTTGGTAAATCAAGACTAATCATGGGTTCCCAATGAGTGTACTGTCCTTTGTGTCAAAGCTCGTCCTGTGTACACTGCCTTAAGGAAACTGTAGAGAGCAGTGTTGCAGAGGGAGGGTAATGAAGTGAACCTTGTCTTTGCACAGCTCTGTGATATAGTGTACCTATTTAAAGGTGAATGTTGGAGGATAGGAAATGTATGTAAATTGAGATCCAATTCTATGAAGTAATTTTCTATTGCTGCTAATGGGTACTTTTGTGAGCAAAATGTTTGCTAGTCATGCAATACCTCAATGTTACAAAGATTGGGCCGTTCTGCCCAATGATCAATTAATGTATGGACAAAAACCGCCGGATCATCAATACTAAGTAGCATTATTTTTGCACACTAATAGGGCTATGTACCGAGAGCCGGTATTGCAAAAATAGGTCTTAAAGTTCCGTTAATGTCTTAATGGGGATTTATCAACACTTAACTTGACTTTTAGACATAACTTCCGATGCGTGTGTGATTCACGTTAACTTAGCGCGTCTAGACAGCGCAAGTAATGTACCAAATTTTAACACCATTAATGCGTGAATGTAACATGATATTTTAGAGCGTTTTCAACGCAACCACAATGATTGTCTTAATCAGACGTTAACACAAAAAGGCCTATGTACAGAGAAGCGGTATATGTGGGCATTGTTATCGTGATTTCACAGCCCATTTTCTAGTGTGTAATTGGATGACACAGACCAATCACAAATCACGCATGCATGTGTGTAGCAAGCAAGTTACTTAATATATGCAATGCAAATAATTATTGCTGCATATATAATTATTAATCTACGTTCATTCAGAATTATCCTGTGTGTTGCTAAGCCAATTTGTTAACTACTTAGCTAGCCACTACCTGCTATTTATATGTAAAAGGATTTGTGTGAATATATGCAGTCATTTTATATTATAAAAGGGAATGTTTTTATGGAGCAAAAACCTTCAGTTACATAGTGCCCTATTTATAAAAAATCGTTATCGTTATCGTAAAATACCGATCGTTATCGTAAAATAACGACCGGGCTAAAAATATATCGGGGAGATTCAATAAAAGTTCTTATCATTTAAAAGGGTGCTAATTTTTCCCCTACCAATCAGATATCATTTAACATTTGAAACCTTACATCTGATTGGCTGGGGCAAAATTAGCACCATTTTTAACGATAAGAACTTCTATTGAATTACCGTGATAGTATTGTTTGGTATTGAAAGTGGCTTCCATAGATCTCTTTTTGATAAGACATTGGGCCCTATTTATAAAAGATCGGTATCGTTATCGTAAAATACCGATCGTTATCGTAAAATAACGACCGGGCTTTTACCGATAATGACCGTTATTCACCGATAACGGTAAATAACGGTCGTTATTGGTAAATAACGGTCGTTATCGGTAAAAACTCGGCCGTTATTTTACGATAACGATCGGTATTTTACGATAACGATACCGATCTTTTATAAATAGGGCCCAGTGACTTTCTAACGCAAACACTTATGTACTATTAATCACAAACAGTTTATTGAATACAAGTAACGCTCATTATTTTTAGACATTCTTTGCGACAGAGGGTCTCGGTACATAGCCCTATTAATATAGTGTATGTCTCTTTGAGGGGAGGTTATGATTATCTACCATATAATTGGTTCCCAATTATTTCACATGAATTGACACTAGCTATAGTGTATATCTATTTTAGGGGAGTACAAGCACACAAACATATAAACAATCCATCCAAAGACAAATATCTAATATTCCTTTGCAGATCACTTAAGGCCTGTATACACGTCCGATTTTGCTTGCACATGTGCAAAGAACGAGTGTTTCACCCGATAATCGTATTCAGAAAACGGACCACAAAATGCTTGTCAGAAGATTGCCTTAGATCACAGACAGAAACGATCATTCGTTAGCAAGTTTAGTTGACATTAATCCAGCATCTGTACATAGCTTAACATAGCTTCATTTCTGTTATATCACCATGCTCTCTTTGGCTTGATAAAGATTCAAGAGGACTGAAACGTGGCCTGTATGCGCTTAAAAAAAGTTAAATAAACTGTTATACATCTGTGTATTATATATTATTTCTACGCAGTGTTACATATCAATGTATTTAAGGTACCTGTCATTTAATTGTTTCCCTTGTGATAACCTTTTGCACTTGGCCTTCTCTGCTAAAAACCTCTACTTCCTGCATTATATACGTTTGGATTTCCTTTGTGGGTGCAGCTTTGTTCCATTGTACAGATGTTCAGTGATTGTAATCCAATTATTAGTTACTGTCACCTTTGGTGGGTATGAGCCATGAAGTACCTTATATAAGTAACTGTTGTAATAACTGAGGAAGGGACAAACCCCTGAAACGTTGTTTCATTAGCAGGGCCGTTTCTGGCCATCTTGGTGCCCTAGCGTGATCAGATTGAAATCCCATCTCGCTTAAAAGTGCAGGAGTGTGGCCTATCTCTCCAAGAGTATTGGCATTAAGACTTTTAGTGCTAGCACTTTATCAGAGTATTGCCATTAACCCCTCAGTGCCAGCAGAGTATTACAACCCTTCAGTGCCAGCAGACTTTCCTACTTATAATTTCAGTACCAGCAAATTCCCAGCGTATTGCCATTAACCCTTCAGTGCCAGCCCCCCCCCCCGGCTAAACCCTCCCCCGCTCCCCCCCCCGCACCCCGCGCCGCATGAACCCAAGCTCCCCCCCCTGCACCCCCAGCCCGCCCCCCCCTCCCCCCCCCCCCCACCCCCCCCCTCCACCCCCCCCCCCGCCCCCCCCACCTCCCCCCTGAGTATTACATAACATTCGTGCAGCAGACTTTCCTACGTAAAATGTTCAGGCGCAGCACATCCTCAGAGTATGCCGATTACCCTTTATTAGAAATTTTCAGTTACAGCAGAGTATGCCTCGTTTAACCCTTAAGGCTGCCAGCATTGAATGATTGAATGTATACGTACCGTTTTGAATGTCTCCACATTGAACTTGTTCACATCCGAATCTACGTCTAATTGGAGAGTGGGTTGGAGGAACGCAAGGGCAGGGATAGGGATCTCATGGTGATAGTCACAGGGTCACTGTTATTAAACTCTGCCGCAGTTTACACTGCTTGTTCAGACATGTTCTCCTTCAGTATATAGTTCGTTGAGCTCATCCTCCCCTATCATTCCTTACCTTCCAGTTCATTTGCCAGATTGTTCCAAGTCGCGTTCAGGCTCTCTACTCGCTACAATGTTACACATTACAGCAGAACAAGGAGAACAGTTCTAACACAGCAAGTAAAAGCTGACACTGGGCACCCTGGTTTAGGTGCCATAGGTCTTTGCCTAGGTGGCTTATGCCTAAAAACGGCCCTGGTTCTGCAAGAATCATATCTTCCTATTGACCAGATCATGGATATCTGTGAGATGCAGAAGTAGACTGCATTTGGTAAATGTATCTAGAGACATAGATACTGTATCCAGAGGTGAGGACTATTTTGATTATGCCATCGGAACAAGTTGTTGGATGTACCTCAGATTCTTATTCCCAGAAACTCCATGTTTTTATTGGTTAATTAAAGGGGAAGTTCATTGCAAATACATGTACTTTTAAGAAAAAAGAGCAGTGTTTTTCCATCATAAAATAAGTAGAAAAAAGAACCTGCAGCACTCAATCAAATAAGTGTGAAATTATATACACTCCTTTATTTATAAAGTGTAAATACTTTGTATTTTTGGGAATAATTATGTGCAAAACGGTACATTTAAAATCATTAAAATATAATATTTACAAACAGCAGCCTCAACATATTAGCAGCAATATTAGTATAAGTGCAGAGCTCTAAGACAGTAGTCTAAATCACTACGTCGTATGACACAACAGCATCTTCTGTTGGTTCCACATTAAATCGCATCTATAGGGGCTTATTGCATGTATCTACTGTTATGCGTCAACAACTTCATTGTCATGTTCTCAGTGTAAAGGGCATGTGTCCCTTTAAAAATCAAAAAAAAATGTGCATTGTCAGATACCCCACCGTCCCCAGCCTACCCCGCAATGGGCCAGCCCACACTTCCACAAATACACTCCTCCTATCACAGATACATTCTCCCCTATCACATATAAACTCTTCCCTATTAAATATACTTTCCCCTATCACCGATACACTCTCCCTTATCACAGATACACTCTCCCCTATAACAGACTCTCCCCTATCAAACATACACTATCCCCTATCACAGATACTCTCCCTATCACAGATACAATATAAAACACTAGGGGCTTACTATATTAAAATAAAGTGACAATAGAGCACTAGTCAAAATCTAGATATTTCTAATACTTATCTGTCCCTATGTGTGGCTCAACATTTAGAGGTAGCGACAACCCATGGAGGTCCGGTATCCAAGCAGCCTAGATCATTGAGGAGATGGGAGATTCAGATTCACACGGCGGGGGCACCCCGAAGCGGTTTGCCTCGGTGGCCCGAGCTTTCTCAAAGGTGCAGGTGCAGTATTTTTCCATCTAATGACCTTACCTGCCATTCAGCATTTTGACTGTGTAGAAAATAAATGACCCAGAAATACTGACTTCCTGTTTTGCAGGACCCCTCATAGTGGATGTTTGTCTTGCCCGTGACCCAGGCCTGGGGGATTCAGTTGCTCAGTTAGAGATCTGAGCAGGGCTTGACCAATCAAACAGCAATAAGTAGATATTACGGTTCGGAAACATTCCAAGGATGTGGTGCATTCTGGGAAGACGAAGGACCGTGAGAACCTGAAATGTCGCTGCTATGTCAACAGCAGGGTATGAAATCACAGATTTTTCATAAATGGAAAAGAATATTAGAATGTATTATATAACTAAAAATTTTAAAAATAATGATGATGGTCCATGAACTTTCCATTAAAAGAACATTGTGAAACAACTTACATGTTTATAGGGAAGTGCTATGACACGGCTTATGTTAGTTGTAAAACTTTAATTCTCATTTTAAAGGGCATGTTCCCATTTAACAAAAAAAGTCAATTGTCAGATACCCGCTCCCCAACCCAACTTGCTATACTCAGCACTTTATACTAACGATATTTAAGGATGATTAATTGCCCTATCACTGCTGCTACAACTGCACATGCTCAAGTTATAAATATAATTGAGCAGCGAGAAGGGCAGAGACATTGCCAAAAGGGCAAATACCCATTGTTTCTTAGGTCCAAAGCAGCAGGGAGCACTTCTAGGGTTTTGGTGCCTGAGGCAAACTTTAGAAGGCCGCCTTGACCGTATGCGGCAGCGCGCCGCCGCAAAAATTAAAGTGGCGTGGCTATGTCGGTGGGCGGGCTTACATTTTAAGATTTGAGTTCCTATCAGCCCCCCCCCCCCCCATCCCCCATAAGATCCCAGGGTCCGGACAGGGAGGTACAGGCCAATGAATCACGGGGACACGTGACGTGAGACATCCCCCCATGATAAAGACCCAGGAGGTTAAATTACATCAAACAGGCCATGAGGGAGGACTCTGAGGCCACTGAATCAATCCAGCAGCCCCCCACCCCCTAAACCCCCCCCCCACAAAGGATAGGGACCTTGCTGGCGGTCCGTGAGTCATCTGTAGAATAATAAAGTCAGGAAATAGGTTTAATAGTAGTTTTTTTTTAAGTACTGTACACGTACTCTGTGGGCACTAGAGTTAATAGTAGTTCTTTTTTTAAGTGCCTGTACACTTATTTCTGGGTGGAACGGGACGGTCTCGGACCCGGTGTCTGCAACCTGCCTAAGGCGGTCTGTGAGCAGATCATCCAACTCCAAGGCAGGCTTTTTTCCACACAGTCAATGTCACAATCACACACAGAGACCAAGGACAGGAACCGTGTCAGTGAGTGTGAAGTGCGTGATGTCGGTGGCTGTGCAGAGTGAGGTGCTGGCTGGGTGCTGGGCTGGCCAAATCCCTCCAGTTTGGCGCGCGGAAAGTCCGGCGCTTGGGGGCACGGGCGCAAATTCCCCGAGGAGTTAGCGGCGCGGGCGGGCGCTGAGGCTTACAACAGTTGCTGCGGTGTGACCAGACCTCGGGACCCCCAGTGACTGTCCCAGATGTGCGCCGGTCGAGCATCACGGCGCGTGCTTTAGCCGCCGACCAGCGAGCGGAGAGGTTAGTAAAATGATTTTTTTTGTGGTTCTTTAAATTGGCGCCTTTGGATGAGTTGCCCCCTGAGCACATGATCAGTGAGCCTCATACAGATGCGGCCCTGGGGGCTTTATAACAGTGTTGCTGTGCTGACAAGACCACGACCCCACCAGTGACTGCTCCCAGATCGGCGCCGGCGAGCAGCGCGGCGCTTGCTGAGGCCACCCGCCAGCGAGCGGCGTGGTTAGTACAATGATTTTTTTTTTTTTTGTTCTTTAAATTGGCGCCTTTGGCTGAGTGGCCGCATGAGTCACATGACTCAGTGAGCCTCATACAGATGCGGCACTGACAAAGCAGAACAAGTTTAAAAGTACTTGGATGATGCAGGGAGATTGGCTTTGACTACCCTGTGCGATTCACTATAGTGATTACTATATTCACATAGAGGCATCTTCGTGAATTTTCGCAGTGGAAATTACTGTGGGTGATTTACATGTGGGAGAGTAAAAGTTGTGCTAAAGTTTATAGCTTCCCGGAGAACAACAGGAGCTCTCCTGCGACACCGAAGTAAGCGATGACCAAACAAACAATTAACGGTGGTTGTCAAATACACCATCAGGGAGATTCAATCAAAAGTTCGATACTCATTACACAATTTGGCTAATTTGCCTACACTATCGCAGATGCTAGCTTTCACCATGTCCGATTATAGCTTGTCAGTATATAGTTGGCTTCCGGCAAAAAAACAACAAAAAGCAGCACTGATGGACCAGTGTTTATCAAAAGGCAATGTAAACCAAAACAAAACAAAAACGCTTAGTCTGTAAATCAGAGACTGGCACAACTTTCACTATGTTGTAAAACAACTTACTCTGCACCCACTTTGCAAATCTAGGACGATCTCATAGTTCTGTCTTTAAAGTAATAAAGCCATCACCTTTTAGCTTCCCATAACTGAAACTCTGTCAATCTTATCTTGAATCAAGGCCTCTTGAGTTACCACCGATCCCGTAATACTAAATGGTACACCCTACCTATGTAACTTGTTTCTTAGATCGATCCAATAGAAAGTTTTACTTTTAGAATTTCTGTAAGCAGTTTTGCGTGAGCCGGCTGGAAATGGATTGGACCAGTTGTGCTGCTGTATGCTGTATTCATATTGACATTTGGAATGTGGGAAAATATTCCGGTCCATTGGTCAGAGTTCCTGAGCAAAAAAAACAAGCGTCATACGCAAAAACCAACACCTCGAGTAGTAATTTTTACATTAGAGATATTTTTTCAGAACACACTTCTAAAGGCTTTAGAATTTGACACTTGTCACACACCTTCAATGCTTCGAGGAGTTACCTTCGAAATTCGAATTTGATCTTCCAAAATTCTCCCTTCGGTTTAATATTGCTAGTTGGGAATTGCAAACCAGGTTTCATTTAGAAACCAGGAACTTATCTGCAAATACATTATTCGTATTATTAATTATTAATTTTTTTTTTTTTTTTTTGCACTTTCATAACGCAAATCGACATTTTTCTTAAGGGATAAATGGTCTACATAGGTTGGTGATCAGTATACCCCGGGGGGGAACACCTTCACTCACTATGTTATATTTAACCAAATAAGAATAATATCACCCATCCTGGACGCACTTGGTGCTAGGAAGCTGGCTCTTCCAGTAGAAGTCAATCAAAGCGTTGGCTGCTGACAAAACCATAATCTCCCTACAGCGAAGTTCAAAAGCATTACAGTTGGGACAGGCTTTGCCAGAAAGGTAAGACGTTCTAAAAGATTAAATGACTGGTTACAAATGCATCTAACGAAATTGGTAAACATACGCGGTGGGGTTACTGGGCAATAACTGACACGCCACACCGCTTTTGGGATGCGGGGTGAAATGGTCTTTGGGTCCATTGACAACTGAGATATGAACTGCAGAGAGCCAGCCAGTGTTTTCCTCAGGCCAGATTTATGGGTGGGAACATAATCTATAGAGGACCCATAGAGGAGTACAGGAAAAACAATTGAGTATAGGAATATAACAAAGGAAGTTTTAAGTTTTTGCTTTTGTGGGGGGGTCATGTTATATTTCAAAGAGTTCCTGCTGTATTCTGACAATGAGCAAACTCCTTCGTTTAGCTATACTGTTCTGTGCGAAGTTGGTATTTGTAAAACAAGGAATATGAATAAGAATGTTACTGTTGAATTTAGAATGAGATACATAAAACCTTTCACTACACGCACTCAGATCGTTCCTAACGGCTAATATATCTCAACCATAGGTACAACCTCCCAGTTCAATCAGTGCAGTCAAAGCTTAGAGAGATGTAGCGCATACTACTATGAGCGCTTCACTCCACCTAACGGACACATCTAGACCCACTCTGACAGTAGGCACTATATTAGTTGGCCACTGAGTGTCATACTCACGTGTTTTGAGTGTCAGGTCCAAGCAGAAAAGCCAGGGGGAATAAACCTGCAAACTCTGTATCTGCTTTGAGATATGCATTTTACGGATGATTCTAGGGCTTTACAAACTGGATTCTTTGCTGGCGGTCCTGTAGGCAACGTGGGTCTTGTCGAAAGGTGGTTTAGAACTGATCTAGGGCTGTACGTAAAATGGTTTCTGTTAGGAACTGATCTAGGGGCCTTAGTACGTAAACCGGTCTGGGTTTTAGGAACTGTCTCTAGGGCCTGTGACGGTAATCTTGGATGGACTTGTTTGTATAAATAAAGGTTTCTGGGGTTTAGGAACTGACTAGGGCCTGTAACGTAGAACTGGTTCTGGGTGTTAGGAACTGATCTTAGGGCTGTCATCGGTAAACTGTTTATGGTTTTGATAACTGATCTTAGGGCCTGTAGCGTAAATGGTTTCTGGGTTTTAGAACGATCTTAGGGCCATGTACGTTAAAACTGGTTATCCGGTTTGTTAGGAACTGATCTTGGCCGGTACGTAAACTGGTTATGGGTTTTAGTAACTTATTAGGGCCTGTACGTAATGGTTTGGGGTTTAGGAACTGATCTTAGGGCTGACGTAAACGGTTTCTGGGTTGTAGGAACTGATCTTAGGACTGTAAGTAAAAGGTTTCTGGGGTTTTAGGAATGAATCTTAGGGCCGTAGTAAAAGGTTTCTGGTTTTAGGAAATGATGTAGGGCACCTGTACGTAAAATGGTTCTGGGTAAGAACTGAATCCTTAGGCACTGTACGGTAAATCGTTCTGGGTTTTAGAACTGATCTTAGGGCCTTTACGAAATGGTTTCGTGGTTTTAGGAACCCCAACTCCAACTGCTATACCCAGCACTTTATTACTAACCAGATATTTAAGGATGATTATTGCCCCTATCACCTGCTGCCTACACTGCACATGCTCAAGTTATAAATATATATTGAGCAGGAGAAGGCAGAGACATTTGCCAAAATGGAAAATAACCATTGTTCTTAGGTCAAAGCAGAACAAGTTTTAACATTTACTGGATGATGCAGGGAGATTGGCTTTTGACTCCCCTGTGCGATCACTATAGTGATACTATATTCACATAGAGGCTCTTCGTGCATTCGCATGTGGAAATTTACTGTGGGTGATTTCATTCCACATTAACCACACAGTCGCAGCAATGTTAGAGTTAAAGTTGTGCTAAAGTTTATAGCTTCCCTGGAGAACAACAGGAGCTCTCCTGGACATCGCTAAGCGATCTGACCAAACAAATCAATTAACGGTGTCAATACACCATCAGGGAGATTCAATAAAAGTTCTTATCATTACAAATTTTGCTAATTTTGCCCTAACTAATCAGATGTTAGCTTTCAAATGTCCGTATATAGCTTGTCCGTATATAGTTTGGGCTTCGGGCAAAAAAAAAAAAACACTGCCATGTCACATCTCACCATAGGACGGGCTATTCGGTTAGTTAACCATAGCAACTTGTTTTAGGTCCTTCTGTCTCTTTCTGACTAGCTGCATTACTTGACAGCACGGCAACAGAAAAAAATACGTGGACACTAACTACAGAATAATTGTGTCATTGAAAAGATCTGCGCTTGTACAAACTCTGATCGCAAACAGCAACCTCGCTTACTGCAAACAGTACTATCAGGTTGGTTGCCAACAAATTCCCTTTCGATGTGTAGGCCATTATTGGTTCCTTCTCTCTCTTTCAGGGGTATTGCTCGCCAAATCTTGGGATGCCTGCCCCCTCCCCCCCCAAAAAAATAAGCATTTCACTGAACATTGCAGCACAGGGTTGCCTCCACCTGGGCCCCACCAGGAAACCCCATACCATTCCCTCAACTCTGACTGCCCATCACGCTCGCTCTCTCTGAACGGCAAGTCTCTATGTATACCACTCTAAAATAAGGTACACACTCAGACAGGCACACTTAAACACAATCACACTCTCTCAGACTTAAAAGGTACATCCAAACACACACTTTGACGATACAGGTTTACTTTCACACCACCCTCTATTCTACTGACAGCACTGACACACAACAACAAATGAAAATTCATTGAAGTTAGAAATTGAAATCATTGAAATTGAAAGTAGATAATTATCCAAAACGAAAGAGTAGATGATTTTTCAAAATACGAAAGTAGCCTATTAGCGAAAGTTCAGCCATTTCCATTCGCAAGTCTGAGGTGGGCCATGGATTTGAACATGCCAATGGGTCCTGGAAGCGTGTCAGTACATTGGGGCGTGTTTCTCAATATTAATAAGGACCCAGGGGCGGTGGGTTAGGGACTATTTGTCAGCATTTACTGTAATACGATCTGAGATTTCACTTTTTTAAGGTTAATGTTTTGCTTGTTAAAGAAACTTTTTTTTAAGGGTCAGATTTTTTTTTAGTTACCAATAAATTGAATGGGGTCTGAGGGACCATACTTTTAAAGGGGCATTATTTTTGCTATGTTTCCCCACCAGCCTTTACCACAATTTTTAAAACTTTAACTTTTCCTTTCACAAAGGTTATTAAAAAAGGCAAATTTTCACCAAAAGCGAAAATTATCTAGCAAAAAAAGTCTAAAATGCTGAAAAGCTCAGGCACAATGATGGTAAATAGGTAATACTCCCTGGTGGTTTTTCAAAGTCTCTTAATTGGTAATACACAGGGCACACCTATTTTGGTATTTAAAAATTAGCCTAACACATGGTGGGTGTTTTTTTTCCGCCCAGGTATTTACTAAAAGTTTTTAAAACCCAAAAGGTGTGAATTTTCTCTATTTTCTTAATAGACATTTTTAATATTGCTTCATTTTCAGAAAACTACCAGCTAATTACCAAACCAGTTCCATAATATGGGAACATCCCATAGTTGCGTGTGTAAGAAAGAGTGGTTAATGCAACATTCCAGGAAGTAATATGTTGGTGAAATTCTGGATAACACTGACAAAGAAATGCCCAACCAAAAGGGAGAAAAAGGGGCAAAAACCCAAAAGCAAAAAATCCACCCTATTTATAAATGGCTCTTTTTAAATTGAAAAAATGACAAAATAGCTCTTGAAATTACAATTAGAGAGCAAGCCAATCTCTCTTTTAACAGTGATACAACAATTAACGCAATGAATAAGGTGAAAACTATCGCACACACGCCCTCAGATACCTTTCCGCAAAGGCAAAAGTGAAAACGCGCGGCTTAGAAATAAGGCTGAAAAAGCGCTATTTTAATTGACGATGTCCCTGCGATAGCGAAAAACATGGCAAAAATAGCGATCGTTATAAATATGCCCCTTAAGTGTCCCTTAACAAAAGGTATTGAGGGCTCAATAAGCTGAAACCGGTCTGTAGTTGGCCCTCTGTTTTGCATTTAGCTTGTGGAATGCTGTAAAAAATCTTTGAATAGATACAGTTTCCTGAGAGGCTGCCATGGAAATTACCCAGGAAGTTCTGTTCCTATGTTTAAACAAAAGATAGGCACACATAATTGCACTATGGGGTAATGGTTTTATTAGTTGTTACAAAACAATTAGATTTTTTTGAAAAAGTTCTAAAAATTTAAAAGAGTTGTTACGTTTTGGTTAGTTGATGATTAATTAAAATTGTAATCATTTGTTCTCGATTTGCTAAAAATCAATATTAAATCTAAGCAGTTAATCTATTGTGCTGACCAACTTTCAAAAACAGTTGAAAGGTCAAAAAACGGACCCATATTAAAGTCAATGGGGATTAAATAGTTCAAAAGTTCTTGATGAATTGACTTTACCAAAAATATAGTAGGTGTAAACATAAAATAAAAGAATATTCAAATCTGATTGGTTAATGTTGATCATATGATTGAAGCATGAAATCTTACCCAATCACAATGTGATTTGGTCCTTCTACAAAACCTATACAAAGAGCGCAAAACCTCACGGAGGCTTTTAAAAGTCATCACAGCTGATGTAGTATAATAGAATACTTCAAGATTCAAGGTGGTCGTAAGAGGTCGCCAGCGGTGGTGGTGTCCATTGGTGGCTGCAGTGAGGTCGCCCTGCGTTGGCGACATCAGCAGAGGTCGGAGTTGGATAAAGTGGTCAGCAACACCGACTACGTTGATGTAGTAAGTGCAGGTGGTGTCATTGGTTGTCGTGCGTTTTTCACCGACGAGAAGAAGACACCAAGACCTTGAAACAGGTTTTTGGGGCCAGGGGGCCTGGTTTCCAAGTTTGCAGGACCCCTCACAAACGGCACTCTCATGCGCAGGGCATTTTATAAGTGCCCGGGAGAGGGGTCAGGTTTGAGATGAGGGAACCCTTAAGCCCAAAGGACCCTTTCGGGCCACAAAGGCACTTCGATGCCTGTGCCGGGGAGGGGCCGGGTACCCAGTTTCAAGCTGGGGGACCCTTAATCCCAAAATGGGCCACAATGTTCATTGTAAGACCGGGAAGGGGGCCGGTCCTGGTTGGAAGCTGTGGGACACGCCAATATCTGGCCGTTCGGCAATCGCGAAGCGGGCGATTTCGGGAATCTTGGAATTTTGGAGGTTCGGGCTTCGGATTTTTTTTCGGCTTCAAAAATAGTCCCGAGAGTCCAGAAAAATCAAACTACTTGGAGTCCGAACAGTTTGGATAGTTGCGAGTTGTCGAACTCATAAGTCGGCTGCTCGAACTTGGGTTCAGTTCGGTTTTGTGTCCATCTTATTTTAATAGCTCTGGTGAGGAAGTTTACACTCACATGAGTTTTCCTAAATCATTTTTTCTTCATAATCGAATTCTCGGACTTCCCCAAGCTAAGAATTCACCTGTTCATCTTGTTGTCGTGTTTATATCCTGACTAGAGGGTCAGAAACTCACTAGTTTATTCATTTTCCGGCTTCCTGGACTCGGGAAATCCCGAAGATCCGGAAAATCAAAAACCCAGAATGAATGACCTTTCGATTTAATTTTCTAAAATAGCCTGAACTTTTGCCAAAAATTTGAGAAAATATGAGCGAAAAAGACCCATTTTTCGAGTTTCCGTTCAGGTTTTCAAGGATTTTTGACATTCCGATGGTATTTTCGAGGATTTCTTTTCTTTTGTGTGATTACCAAAGAAAGAAAGAAAGGGAGAAAAAAGAAACCAAAAGAAGAGAAGGAAAGAAAGAACAAGTATGAATGGTGTGATTAGAAATATACGGTAAGTGGCCTTATCTGTTGTCCAAAATACATTTGTAGACTGGTACAGAAAAATAAAAAAAATAAGGTAATATTAAAAGGCTATCGGACTGTTGATAAAATACATTTATGTATTCTTAGGGAACTTAAGTTCCATTTTATCTAGGACATGTTTGATTGTTATTATTTATCAGATTCCCTCATGTCCGTAAATGGGCATGCTGGAATTGAGAAAAAGCTGATGTAAGTTCAATATTCAAAAAAAGGGTTCATAGCCTGGAATTACAGACCTGTGAGTTTAACTTACAGAAAGTGTAAGTAAGTAAGTAAGGAAGACACTGGAAAGTTTGATACATGAACATATTCTTAGAGTAGTTTTTAAGGACGACCTTAAGTAGAGATGGACGAACTTCATTAAAAATTCAGTCCATTTTCAAACTTTTCGAACTTCAGTTAAAAAGTTCGAAAGTTTGAATTCGGACCATTAAATCAATCGGAGAGTGATGGTTCGAAAAGTCCAGGGATTTACAGCTAAATTAACAATGGTAACTACTGTAAATGGGTGTGGCACCTGGGAAATGTGTCTGGGGAACATGTCACTATACCCAAAACTTGTTAAAAACACTTCTTAAACACGAGGCGGGCAATTGTCGACAAGTACATTCAAGGTACGGCCAATTTGAGGATTACCGAACAATACTTAGAGGTTTACCGTAATAGAACCATAAATTCGGGGGTTACCAAAAAACCGCAAGATAATTTCGAGGGTTACCGAAACCACCGGATACTTTCGAGGGTTAGCGAACAATACATTCGAGCAAAAAAACGATCCATAAATTCGAGGGTTTACCGAAAAACCAACGATACTGTCAAGAGTACTAAAAGCGAAGGGCTAAATTCGAGGGATAGCGAACCGGTACATTCTAGGGTGGCGAACGAAAACTTGATTTCCGTACTTGTGTTTTTTTTGTAGATATGGTTACCAAAAAAAAAGGATACTTTTTTTTTTTTTCTAGGGTAGAGAAACCAAGACAGTAAATTCGTTATGAATACCTGAAATACAGTCCTGCGAGGTCCGGAAAGTCCGAGAAAATTCCGTGTCCTTATGTTGATAGTTTGAGGAAGTCTGAGTCCAGTTTTGTGATTTTTTTTAAAACAGTTAAAACTGCAAGACACTTTTTTTGTCTATATCAGCCAAAAAGGTGAAAGAATGTGTAGCAATGGTAAAAATCACACACCATTGCGATTTGAACACTTATTAATAAAGCTTACTGAATTAGTATTGGGGTATATGACAGAGAGCTGGTATGGCTCTCTCTGTTGCCTCCCTGCTCTTCCCGTACTGAGGCGGATTGTACATCTCCTTACATTGCTGACCTAACATTTACTTGTTGTGAGGATTATCGCGCTAATGTGACATTGTTCTACAAAATTATATATAGTAAAATATATTCATGTGAAAATTTATGCCCAGCAAGTGTCATGACTCGTCAATTTTAATTTAACCCAAAGGGAGTGGGCTAAGGCGGAAACTGTGACATGAACCTGTCTTTGATCATTTAATTGTAAGAAACGTGAGGTAAAATAGCTCTTACCACCCATTGTTCAATTAAACTAAAAAAAGGAAAGTTATAAAAATGAGTAAGTGAAGATACCCTGAACCTATAACTAAGACTAAATAGAATAAACTATAAATACGATCATGCTCATTGACCCAAAGCTGCGATCGCCTCTGTGGTTGGTTAAATGTCTGATCGGGGGATGAATATCGATTTGCGAACATGGGTACATTCTGAAAAGGGATTTAATCACTCGGGATTTTGAAGTTGCCGGCTATGTTGCTGGACGCTAAAACTAGCGCAGCGGGATATTGAATCGCAAGCGTCAGATGCTCCCAGCGCTTGGGTAAATTGGCCCCTTGTATCGGTAAGGTAATTTCAGAGGCCCTACAATTACACCGAATTTCATTAAGTAACGAACAAATAAGTCGTTTTAGACTAGCATGTGGCAGGTAAATACTGCATGGTATTCTATGGGGTCGTCTATCTCAGACCATGCCGTGATCGTAAAGAGTGAGGTATCAATAAAAAGGGTTATGCCCGGCCTTTAAAATATTGTCCCTTAATTAAGAAAGGCGCCAAGATAAAAAAGGCAGTTTCTGAAGTATAATTAACCCTATACAAGTCAATAATAACTATCGATGGCCCTTTAGTGGCTATAATACATAGACTAAACTACCAATTTTTTAAAAAAACGACAAAAATTATTATTATTGGGGATTTTATATAGTGCCAAACATATTCCACAGCGCTTAACAATTGCATTGGATTAACAATTCATAACACCGGCGCCTTGCCTCGTAGAGGTACATCTAAGCACATTTATTAAACATAGACCTATTAGTTTGTCTTTATGATTGGAGGAGGAAAACCACGCAAGCACGGGGAGAACATACAAACTCCTTGCAGATGTGTGCAAGGGTGGATTCGAACTCAGGACTTCCAGAGCTGAAAGGATCCAGTGCTAACCTCTGAGCAACCGTGGTGCTGCCAAATGATTCCAGATGAATAATAATTGATAATATTACGATAGAAGAAAAAACCATTTATTACCAATTCATAACCATAATAATCCATTAAAATTGTTTAGAAAAATAACGATTGTGTATTTATAATGCACTGAATCTGTGTTCTGTGTCAGAACCCGGGAGGGATAATCTTATGGTTCTCCTGAAGTGCCTGTCCAAAGTTCAGAAAAAGGGGACGGGTTAGGAGACGTCAGTGTGTCAACTGGTCCCATGCTTCCTTGTGCCTCCCTGAGGATCCTAGGACCGTCTTCCTAATGTAGGCAGGGGGCAGAACATTGATGCAGAAACTTACCGAGTAAGATAAGGCCATCTCAAAGCGGACAGTGGGACAAGGGTAGTATTCCTGGCTGACAATTGATTTCAACAGCACGCCGGCTGACATCATAAAGAAGCTGCCTTGACTACTGGGAACTGAATTGCCTCTGCAAGTATTCCGGTCCCTTCAGCGCTTCACGCATATGGGAGGTGATAGCCCACATAGCCCTATTAGGCTATACCTACCCCAATGTGAAGGGCGATGACACTTTGGCACTCAGATTGTTAGATATACACAGATTCTTGCTAGAAGGTCATTCTGAATTGAGAGAGATCCAGTTGGATGCTATAGCGAAACGGTCCTTCAGAAACAAACTTTAAGTCCAGTTGATCTAATTGAATACAACGATATACCATGACCTGATGGGAATGAGAAACTTCACAAGTGAATAGTGTTATAATATTGACTCACCATACGGCCTGGGAATACAAACCCAACTTTGCTAATATATCTTATAGCACAAAGTTATCATCCCTTTTTTCGGTGTAGTTGCCGAGTGCTCTGTACTCTTATAATCAGTTTTATGTCCTTTTGGTTGGACTGGTGCGCTCCAAAACTTAGCTGCCCATCTCCCCACGCGCAGGAATTAAGCCCTATGCTCATTCTTATACAGGGGACTTTTGTTGCTTAGCAGATACTGCATGGACACTGCTTAGGAAAAATGGCTGTGGTTAATCTACTGTATATAAAAGTTTGCAGAAATCGAAAGCCTGGTGGTATGTATAATTGGTTGTTAGAAGGGGACTCCAAGACTAAATGTAGGTTCAATTCACATGAGAAAACATTCCACCCGTAGAAACATTGCTTAGGTTTGACCCTGTGATCCCATATTTGAGTACGTGTATATATATATTGTTTGTGATATTCTAGCACTACATGAAGAAATTTACACATGTATAACAGATGCCCACTGGAACCCATTTAACTAAAGTAACATCTGTTGTATTCAATTAGATTCAAATGGAATGAAGTTTAGTTCTTGAAGACGTTTCGCTAGTCATCCGACTGTCTATCAATTCAGAATGAATGTACAAGAATTTGTGGCAAATTATGTTACCTGGACATCCCAATTGCATATCACAGCCAAGTGTTAAGGGAATGATTGGTAGTGGCTAAGAGGTGTTATAGGAACGGCCCAGAGAAGGTGTCAAAACAAGCATTGCTACATTTGTACAGGGCAGACAGTTGGGTCGAACCCCCACCTCTATGTAGGATTGGTTTCTGAGTTTCACATAAATGGCCTCCTTAACACCTCTCTGGAACCAGTCACGTTCCTTGCCAATATGTTAACATTACAATCTTCAAAAGGTAGTCCTGGTATCCTTAAGATGCAGGTACACGCTGAGTCCTGACCGAGGAATTGGCTCTTCGGTTGCTGTGGTCCATATGATTGATGCAGTTGATGTTTGGTCTCCCCCACATACCAATAGAGCATTCTTCCTGACACTGCACTGAGTATTAGATGTCGCTTTTTCTGTGTTTCAGTTATTGGGTCTTTGGATGTACCAATTGCTGCATCAGTGTGTGTCGCGTTTTAAAGAAGACAGGGATACGGTTGTTTTTTTGAAAATTCTTCTTTAATTTCTCGGAGAGACCCCATGCTACATATGGGAGACCATGTTCTGTCTCCTTGTCTTGCTTTTTCCCCTTAACTGTTGGTATTCGTTGTTCTTTATTTCCTTCTACTTCTTTTGACAAAGGCCCACCCAGTCTGGATATCCACAAGTTTTTAGGGCTCCCTCTGAGATGGTTCATTTCTGTAGCCTTCACCTCTGTTCTAGTGGGGAGTTTAACTCTGTGTTGCAGGGTTTTGATGACACCCAGCTTGTGATTAAAGGGTTTTTTGGTGGGAGTGTCAAAAATCAAATACGATGATCTGTGTGTGTGTTGGTTTTCTGTGCAAACCTCGAATTCCAGTTTACCCATTTTTTTAAATTACAGCAGTCCAAGAAAGCAGTTTGTTGTTTTGTAACATCTTACATTGAATTTGATGTTTGGTCTACAGCCCATAATGTGTTCTGTTGAAAGCTTGGTACTTCCTTCTGGTGGATTTTAACCCAGGGGTCATCAAAATATATGAACCAGTGGCTGGTGCTATGCCTTAAAGGTATTAAGCGCCTGTTTTTCTACCTCCCCATTGTAAAGGTTGGCCACATAGGTGAAAACTGGAGATCCATAGCACATCCGTGTTTTTGCTTAAGAACTTTATCCCTGTATTTGAAATTGGTGGTATCAGGCACAAGTCCAGTAAGGAAAAACACACCTGTTTCTGGGTTGGGTTTGAGATCAGTTCTTGCTGGTAAGAGTTGCAGTATTGGCCTAGCCGTTTTCTCAACCATGTAAACAGCCTTTCTTGGTGGGTTATACAGGAGGTGAAGAGAGCGTCACATATAGGACACCATCGTTATTTCTGCACCAAGTATTAATCTTCAATCTTGTTGGTGAAACTGAGAGTCTGGATGTTGATGATAGAACGTCCCCACCAATGGTCCTAAGATGTTGGCTAGGTATTTTGCTTACCGTGTATGTTCAGAGTTGTGCTTGCCTGACTATAGGTACTAGTGGTTGCCCCTTCCTTATGTATCTTTGGTAGTCCATATATGCATGGATGTGCCTCACCAGGGTAGAGACGATCGTGATACATTGCTCGATCAAATGGCTTTATCCTTTTGAAGCTGTTTGTAGTAGTCTATGCCCTTTCTTATAAACGGCTGGTGGGATCCTTGTTAAAGCTCATATGTGTTGTTATTGGCCAGGAGCATGGTTCACCTTATCATGGTAGTTCTGAGGTGGTGAGTACCATGTGCATCTTTCTTGTATGCGGTAGATGGTGATACTGGAATCTTGTCTTGAGGGATGTTACGGCTCTTCTTTCCTGTGTGTTAGGTAGATGAAGGAGTGTTTAGCATGGCTAAGCTGCAGGATACCTAAGGTGAAGTTGTTGCTGCCTCACTCTGTTGGACCTTATTATTGGAGTGAGGCTGCTGTCATATCCACCACAGGGTGGCTTTAGGAGTGATGGCAAATATTCAAGCCGCTAAGAAAGGACTTCCATTTATGGATGGGTCAGGGTCTGTTAGACAAGTTGTCTCACCATTCCCTTGTTTGATTGAAGTTACACTTCCCTCCTTTGATCCAAGTTAGTTGTTCTCCTTTGGGGGTGTTTGGGATGACAAGATAGAGAACTTGTTCTGTTGCCTTTGTTGCCCTGACCATGCTGAGAAATGCTGGTGTGCTTGTTGGGGAACTCCATACTCTTTCACAGATGCCCACAGGCAGCTGTGAGGCCAGGTTCTGGTATAGTTGACTAATGTGGTGCATTAAAGCATCGACTGTAAAATGTGATCTGTAGTTAACCGTAATTTAGAGCTGACTGTTTGCGCCTTTTCAGTATCTGTTTGGCTCTGATGCCTTTAACGTGGAATCCAGACATATTATGCTGCATGGTACTACCTTTGTTGTTCTGCCATCGAGGTTAAATCGCAGGTGGTTTCTGTAGTCTGCCAATTCCTTGCGTCGTTTCATATTTGCCGTACAAGGTGAGGTTTCTCCCCAAATATGGCATTTGAAATTGCTTGTGAGGTCTTATTTATCAGGTCATGGTAACCATGACCGGATAAATGAGAACATTCACAAGCTTATAAAGTACTGTTTTGTAAGTATTTATTTGGCCAACAGATTCTGTGTTACAAGTCATTCTTGAATTGAGAAGAAGACCAGTGGAGGGATGCTAGCCAAACGTCTTCAAGAACTAACTCAAGTCCAGTTGATCTAATTTGAATACCACAGATATGGTGCTTCGCTACTTCCTTGATTGTAGGCCATTCTTCCCCTTTGTGCATCTATTATGAAATGCACCCAGTTGTTTCTTTATTATCATTTTTCTTGAGTTATTTTGTTTTAAGTCTCATTCCGTATTTTACTGTATCAAAAACCTCCATAAGATGAAACGAACAATGATTAAATACCGTTATTATCTTCCCATTCACAGTTCCAGTGGATCATGTATAATTTGAAGAAATGTTTGTTGTTTTGAATTTGGTAAATAAAATCAATGCCCCCCTCAGTTACACATCTGGCTCTATTATTTGTATGTCCCAATGTGGGTTGAGTGTAATTCGAAAGCCTTTGAATGTTAGATAGAGAAAAAGGGTTGGTCCTTGTTAGCTAGAGAAAAAATGTAATCAACTATGTCTCCTGAGAACAGGCCAGGAGGACAGCTGTTTCCCACGGAGGCATTTAAACAAGATCAAATAAGGCAGGGGTTGAGGGTTTGTGCAGTTCCTGATGAGAATAGGCCCATGTGTATTCCCGAAGAAATGCATTTGTGGGTAGAACAAATTGATTTCCCCAAAGATATTTCCAAACTATGTTGACTAAAAAAGAAAGATACTATAAAACCAAGCTTGAATTGGATTCTATATTTCCTTATGGTGAGCCAAGATCTACAATCAGCTTCCAGCATCTCTGAAATATCATTATATGATTTCCTTATTTTTTAATTTATATTTTTCTATTCATAATTTATTTGAAAATGCACATTTTAACACTTCCGCGGGTCAGGACTCAGCCGTCGTATCTGCATCTTAAGGATAAAGGACATACCTTTTGAAGATGGTGAAGTTAAATACTGGCGATAGGGAGGAAGGACCGTGACTGGTTCAGCGAGGTGTTAAGGAGGGCCATTTAGGTGAAAATAAAGAAACCAAGCCCTCTAAAAGAGGTTGGGGGGGTTCGACACCAAAACTGTCTGCCATGTACAATGTGTGTTAACCACCTTACTATGGGCGTTCCTATAACACCTCGTAGCCACTATCTATCACACCCTTAACACCTGGCTTGTGATAGGCTTAATTGGGATTTTCCGGGTAATAATTCCACAGATGTCTTGTACAAGTCATTCTGACTGAGGACAAGCCAGTCGGATGACTAGCGAAACGTTTTCAAGAACTCCATTCATGTCCAGTGATCGAATGAATAAACCGATATTTTTAACACCACTTCTATGCAAAGGAAAAAAGCGAGGATGAATTAAAACAGGAAAGAGTTAAGTGAGATTTGGGCGGCTTCTCTTTTTCGGGATTCTTTCTTTCTTTCGGGATTGATTAGGTGGGAGGGAGGAGGATGAGGAAGAGAGAGAGAGAGCTCGCTCTCTCTCTCTTTCTTTAGTTCTTTCTTTCTTTTCTTTCTTCTTTTTTCTTTCTTCTGTCTTCTAGGGACATGTACACCCTTACACCTATGTCTTTCTTCTAATTTACCAAGTTTTCATTTTCCTTTTCCCTGTCACTTGGAAAATTGCAGATGTATTCACTTGTTCCATCGTTTATAGTAAGAACTGGTGGAATAAGGTCACTCATCACCGTTGTGTTGAACCATTGAAACTTCTATTAACCCCTCAATTCTAAATTGCCCTCTAATACCTTCCCCCGTCAACTTGGTATGTTGAAATGATAAGAATGCATTGCCAAGGGGGGTTGACATAAAGACAGCTACCGCTTTCATTAAGATTAGTTCATATGTAAATTATTACTTGCAAATTATCTAACTGTGGTTGCGCCGTTGAAACCCACATAACCAGATGGCACCCCATCTGTTCCACGAACTCCTGTTCAATGCCAACCTACTTTAGTAAGGGAAGTACACAAATAAATGGACATTTTTGCAAGGTTCAAGGCCACTGCGTGTTGTGGACGAGACTCCTACCAACCATTACCCAAAATTAATCCACCTAGTTCTAGCTATACTTCACTCTAAAATGGCCGGGCGCCCGTCTTTAGCAATGATTCTCCTTTAAATACGGCGCGGGTAAGATCCCCACACATGTGACGCCAGCAACGCTGTTGTTGTATAAGGGCTTACTGGGGCCGGGGCTGCTAGGAGCTGAAAATCAGGGTTTTCGAAAACCCTCTGAATCCAAGGGGTGAGTTCCCCCCTCTCTTATAGTTCAAGGGTGAGAGGACCTGGGCCGAATTGTACACGTCCTTTAACTTGAGCCAATCATTTATGAGAGATAATTATAAATAAAACAAAATTATAAAATGATAGCCAAATGATAGTGAATAAATGGTTGTCTGGGTAAAGTCCAGTTGCAGTGAAATAAATAAGCAGTTTTCAGAAGGATATAATAGGAGCAGACAGATAAAAAAAGCAATCAGAACGGCAACTCAGAATAGGGGGAGGAGACTTCACACAGTATTCCACTGCAAACAACTTTTTCGCCTTCCAATACTATTCTGATTGCGGTAACTATGCTGGGACTGGGGCAGATGGGAGTAAAGACCCATCAAGTCAAAACCAGAATAGTGTGGGACAAAATAAGGAAAAAAGGGTACATTTTGTTGTTTAAACTAAGTTAAGTGTAAAAAAGGTACCATGTTGGTAAACTTAATTTCGGCTGCATTTTGATTGTTTAAAAATTGCTGGCCAACCCAGGAATTTCTAATTTCTGGGCCTGACACAAAATTTTTGCTATTGAAATATGACCCCGCTGGGACATCTCCATAAGAGAATTGGAGGAAGTAGAGGCTAGACACTATGGAATTATACATTATCCTTATAGTTATTTCATTACAACTTCAAAAAGTCCAGTTGATCTAGCTAAATACCACAGATCTACCATGCCCTTGCTTAAACATAAACATACATGAATTGATTGTTTTGATTGGATAGAAATTTCATCATATTTTACTCTACAAACAGAAACAAGGCGGTTGGGGAGACACAGACAGCAAAGTGGTAAATAATAGGCCACACCCCCCCCCGAAGAGCGCAGGTCCAAGGCCCGCGGGGGGCGCCTGAACCAGTGGTCGAAAGTAATAATGGCCAGTTAAAGAATAAATAGGTTTATGATCAAGGACAAAACTTGATTTTTACAACTTTAACATCTGGGGATTCCTATTCTATATGCCCTATTACACTTATATTGTGCCATTCGGTACAAATGTTAAAAATTGTTAAAAAACCGGGTAAAAATAACAGCAATGTGATATTGAATTCTCCATAATGGGATTTCTGATTTTCCTATGTAAGGATTCATTTTCCTTCTTTTTACCCTTCGTATTTATATCTAAACATGATTTGGGAAACATATGTAGTCTGTCTCTTATCCAGTCGGAGCCCAAGCTGAACACCCAAATGTACTAGTGTTCTGGGTAACATGTCTTTATGGACATTTATTCCACCTCGTCACAGCTCTAAACTGATTCACATCTTGCAGTAAAAAACGAGTAGAATCCGGCTCTGGGAATAGCATCCTCAGCTTTATTTCATATAGGTGTCTTTGGGAAGCACCGCATCCTTTCTTCTTACACTCAGTCTTATGACAGTTTACATTGCAGCTCTGCAACCATGACGAAACAGCTATTTATGAACCATAACGTGCATTGGAAGGGGCCATTGGACCACAGTTGGTGGGGGATTGGGATTAGAGATTATTTCCTTCCATATCAGCAACCTCAGCAGCACATGACAAATTCTTGTTGGTTCCAATACATAACATTTCTTCTGTGACCGAATGGCACTTCTAAAACTTGCCTGTAATGACATCACAGTGACAAGTACAATTTATCTTTGTTTGAGAGCATAGGGCCTTTGATGCGTGCTTCTTCTTACTGTTAATCTATATCTGTATTATTTATGGTCTATTCTGGAAAATTCACACCTCGAAGGGAAAAGACAAGGCCTTCTCCACATTTTCCTCCTCTTAATGTTGTGAGTATTTGCTATGTTTATAAGGATTTGCAGTTACTTGAAACCTAAATCAGAAATCTCACTCATCAGGGAAGGGTACTCAATCTACTCAATGTGTATTTCATCCCCATGTTTAATCCTATTATTTACAGTTTAAGAAATAAGGAGGTCTCGAGGGGGGCGTGTTTAAGGGACTTTCATCAGTTATTACCAGGAAGAAGAAAATGGAGATTAGGTACACCAAAGGTCCTAAAACTACAATTTTGGAGATCAGTATCAGCTAAAAGGACCCTCAAACCATGTAAATCAATATGGATTTATTGTAAAATCAGCACTTTTGGTTGCAATGGTGTGTACATTTTTTATTTTCTTTGCATCTGACAGGTGATTACGAATCCTTGACGCTGAGCCATAAGCAAAGTTATATTTGCTTTGCTTTTACATTTCATCTAGTTAGTTTTTCAATTAAACGTTTGTTGCCCGAACCTACCACAGATATTCTTTTTTAAAAGGGAACTGGGTCCAAAAATGAATTAGGGAAATTGACAGGAATTGTTTCCTGAGTATTTTGCAATTTGCTTCAGTGTTTGTTTTTTTTTTTACAAGTTTTAAAATATTTACATGTTTGTGTGTGTGTGATATTGGTAGTAGCGTACCAGCTCCCCCTGCAAAATCATGTGGACAAATCCCTCTTATCTGTCGTCTAATCCTCCCCTTGCAAGCCCCCCTAGACCCCTCCCACTCATGAGCCCCGTGGCCCTCCAATTGCAAGGTCCCCTTGGCCCCCGTTCCCCTACAGCCCCCCCTTGCAGTACCTCCTTGGTCCGTTCATTGGAAGCCCCCACGGCCCCACCCACTCATGGGTGCCCCCATAGCCCGGCCCACTCTGGGTCTGTGGTCCACCCTCTTGCTGGTGCTGGGTCCCACACACTTGTAGAGTTTGTGGTTCGCCCACTTGGGGTCTGAAAAGTCAGTTTTACACTGTTGGAGGGTAGGTCTGTTAGATTCACCTACCTTTTCTGTGGAAGAATTCCTCACCACAACAGGGAGGGGGAGGGAGCGGGACCGTTTCCCTAAACATTTTGAAGTCTGGGGCTGTCTCTGCTCGGTTTGGCGAGGTGGAGGAGAGCCCTTCTTTGGAATCACATGTCATCTACCACCCATACTTATAGTCAGTAATTTCTTTATGATCCTGGCTGTGGAACGTGAGAGTGTTTGATGACTCATTATAGAGGTAGGCCATTTCATTAAAATAAACTTTCTGGAGACTACAGTTCCCCTTTTAATAATACAACATATGTGAATGTATATAAACAGCAGTTTCTGGGTACAAGTTCTGAATGGTAAAATGTTCGCATATGTAATAAGATGTGGTAAAAGTTTCTCTGTGCTCCAACCTTAGCCAATTAGATTTAGGCTTTTACTGGTCTATAACAATCAGATAACATTGGATTGGTTAATGCATATTAAAACAGGCAAATGAATTTATAACTGGGCTTAAAGGGCATTGTTTCACCTTAAAACGAAAACAAATGACGTCGCAGTGTCCGTGATCTACCCAACAAACCCATATTGCTATTTTGCAAGTTTATTAGTCTATCCATTTGAAACCAGCGATTTTTTAAATAAAGTTCCATTTTCATACTGGAAAAGGTGTCTGCCTTGCTCAAGTCCTGAGCATGTGCAAGAGGAGCAGCAGGGGACAAATAGCAGTTAATCATTGGCTGTGATGGCAGCAGTCACAGCCTTGATGATGATTGGAGGGAGCGGCTTCTCTGACAGAAGCATTGAGGAAATATTTGTCCTAAATATCTGGTTAAGAATGCAGGAAATACATTCTTGCATGTAAAAATGGAGAATTACAGTTGGGGCTGGGGAGGTCAACTTGATCTTTTGGTGAATATGCCTTTGTAAAACTTTATAGGTCTTTTCTATTCAGTTATGACAAGTGGAGTTAGATCGTTAGCAGAGATAATAGAGTTGCCATACTAAAACAAGGACATTGCGTGTGTTGCATCTTGCCAAAGACAATAAGAACCCCGACAATATTGAATAACTGAAGAACGTATGAAACACAAATGAGTGTTTTTTTATGGTGTGTCCCTCCAATCTCTTACACTACAAAAACCACTAATAGGAAAAGACAAGATGTCCGTTGGCACCACCCGCAGGAAATGATTCTAATAGCCCTAAAACCTGTGATCTGCTCCAAGATGGAAGAGTCCGTCCCAGTAGGAATGAACTGGAGGAAGGGAAAGCAACAGAAAGCAAACAGTCAATTTAAGAAAGAGGGGAAGTAAGTAAAAGCAGAAATGACATTTGAGTGAGATCCTCTCCCAAAGAGCATCTCTTATTGTCTATAGCGTGGCTAAGAGGAGATGTTACAAGTACGTGAGTTTTAAAGGTTTCGCTGGGGATTCTGGGAATGCAGGAGGCACCATGCCATCTACCAGCAGGTCTGACAGCTTCTAAGTAATACAATCTGGAAAGATCAAAAGATCTGTGGTGAACAATATCTGACAGGGCACCACAAAATGAATTTTCATCAGGGAAATCCCCAAGTTCTACATAGAAATGAGAGTTATTGTCCCCCTTATTTATGATTAATTGGATGATACATTTGGAGGGGAGCTACCATACGGTTGTTCCATAGAATACTTTCCCATGACATTTTACATCTATAGAAAAATAATTTAAGTAGTTGCACAATGTTGCCTCCCACTTGACTAATACGATGGGACTGGAAGATGGGGACTTGGAAGATAGGGACTGGCGCAACAAAACCATTCTTAAGTTAAACTGAATTACGCACATGGGACATTACCTTTAAAGTTAAAATAGCAATGGTAACATACGGTAAATGGCTGTGGCACTGGGAAATTGTCTGGGGAAAATGTCACTGTCACCAAAACTCGTTCATACACCTCCCCACGATTCGGGCAATTCTGGGTTCCCGATTCTACATTCGAGGGGTTAATGGCACTAAAGGGTTACCAAAATTAACATTCAATAGTTGCCTGATTGATGAAGAAAATCAAAGGAGGGTTACATTTACCGAAATCAAAACGAAATATTGGGGGTACCAACACGAACTGCTGACATTCAAGGGGTATAGCTGAAACGGGCATTCGAGGGTTATCTCCGAAATGATACATTGAGGGGTACTGAATGGTACACAAATGGGCATGATTATCAAAAATATTTTGTTGGTTCGAAACTGAACATTTCTAAAAGTCCAAGTTCGTCTGGACTATGAACGTTTGGATCAAACTCGGGTACAAGTCTAGCCATCTCGCCAGAAGTAAAGTGAAGTGCACTCTTGTCCAAACTCTGGTGCCGATTACATCAACTTGAGATCTCCCCTCAACCTAACTTGTTGCAACAAAGTTGAAGAAATAGAGTATAGCACTCCAATTCAATTTAGTCTTTATTGTGGCCCACAATCACCACACAAACAAAACGTTTCGGGGAATAACGTGCCCCCTTCTTCAGGTGATACAAGTGCAACAGGCTCACTCTATTAATCCCCTGAGCACTGTTGCACTTAGATTACTGACGAAGGGGGCAACGTTATTCTCCCAAAACGTTGTGTTTGTGTGGTGATGTGTGGTCCACAATAAAGGACTTAAAATTGATGGGAGTGCGATCCTCCTATTTCTTCACGTTCTAGTCCATATAACCTGACAAGGATACTAAAGATACATAGATAGTTTCCAATAACATTAGAATATGTGCATGCCAGAAAGGCTAGTTGTATGCCTTAGATACTGTGAAAGGGTCAATTTTAATGTGTTTGCCCCACAACCTAGTCGAAGGATCCCAGTCCTCTCCTGCATTACCACTAAGCTTTGTTAAGTCACGGCGCAATTCATTAAGGGATATCCTTTATCCTGACGCCCCCCACACCCACCCCACCCCCTCAAAACCCCAGAAACACCAATTTAAGTACAGGCCCCCCCCTAAGACGCAGTTCCTAAAACCCAGAAACCATTTTAAGTACAGGCCCTAAGATAAGTTCATAAAACCCATAATCCAGTTTCCGTACACCATAAGGATCAGTGCCTAAAAACCCAGCAGACACCAAGTTTAATGTACAGGCCCTAAAGATCAGTTCCTAAAAACCCAAGAAACCAGTGACCATACAGGACCTAAGATCAGTTCCTAAAACCAAATAAACCGTTTACGTACAGGCCTAAGATCGTTCCTAAAAAACCCAGAAACCAGTTTACGTAAGGCCTAAATCAGTTCCTAAAACCCAGGAAACCAGGTTAAGTACGGCCCTAAGATCAGTTCCTAAAACCCAGAAACAAGTTTAGTACGCCCTAAGATCAGTTCCTAAAACCCAGAAAGAAGAAACCAGTTTAAGTACGGCCATAAGATCAGTTCCTAAAAACCCAGAAACCCGTTACGTTAAAGGCCTAAGATCAGTTCTTAAAACTAAATATGCTCAAAGACAGATACAGGAGTTTGGCAGGTTTAGTTCCTGGCTTTTCTGCTGGGACCTGCAATCAAAATGGAGTTAGACCATCAGGCCAATGATTAGGCCTATGTCTAGAGGGGTGTCATTCGGGGCAGGCAAAAGCTCAGTAGAGTGCGCTACAGCTATAGAAGCTTGCACTGCACTGATGGAAACGAGGCTGTTGGTACCTATGTATGAGAATTTATGCGGTGTAGGAACTGATCTGAGTCTTGAAGTCGTGACATCCATTTAAATAGACATTTCTTATGTCATTATCCTTTTACCAAATCCAAATTCGCACAGACATTTAATAGCCTAAACAAAGGAGTTGCTCACTGTTCAAGATTCCCCCAGACCGCAGGAAAATTCTTTGAAATAATATAAAATGACACAGCACTAAAAATTTCCGTTGTATTTCATTACCAATGTTTTTCTGTGACTCTTCATGGGCCTACCTCTTGATTATTCCCACCATAATCGGGCCGAGAAAAACACGGCGCCTCCTGCAGTCATAATCTCAGTTGTCAATGCGACCACAAGACCCATTCCATCCAAAAAACTGGGGGCGTGTCAGTTATTGCCCAGGAAAACCCCCAACTGCTATTTTACCCATTCGTAGATGCCATTTGTAACCAGTCATTAATTAGAACGTCTTATCCGTTCTGGCAAAGCAGTCAATTATTGGTTGTGACTGTCAGCAGCCACAGCTTTGCTTGATTGACTGTACTGGAAGAAGCAGCTCCTCTTCGAATGGAAGGCAATAAGCTCCTTAAATATCTGGTTAAATAATACATCAAGTTGCATGAATGTTGTCAGTGGGGATTTGTAACCAAAGAACAAGTTTATGCCATTAAGAAAAAGGTGAATTGCGGTTATGAAAGGTGCAAAACAAAAAAAAACTAATAATATAATAATAATTAGTTATTATTGCAGATAAGTCCTGGTTTCTAAATGAACCTGGTTGCAATTCCCAACTAGCAATATTAAAAAATCCGTGGATCTGGCCAGAATTTTTTGAGAATGTCTAAATTTTGAATTTTGAATCGTGTTGAAAAACTCCTAGGCAAAAATTTGAAATTGTGGGCTCAAATGTGACAAAATTCGAAAAATGCCTTAAAGTGTATGTATACTGAAAAAATGATCATCTTAATCTATATAAATAAATTACAATACTCTGACGGTGTGTGTGTTGCTGTATGAATTTGTTTTTGCTCAGACTTCTGACCACTGACCGGATATTTCCCACATTCCAAATGTCCATATTGAATACAGCTACAGCACACCAAAACTGTCAATCCATTCCAGCTCAGCAAAAAATCTTACAGAAATGCCTAAAATGTAATACTTTCTGATTGGATTATTAATGAAACAAGTTACAGTAGGTCGGTACCATGTATATACGGGATTGGGTGGTAACTAAGAGGGCTTGATTTCAAGGGATAATGAGAAGAGTTCCGTTTTAGGGAATTAAAAGGGATGGCTTTATACTTTTATACAGAACAGGAATCCTGTAGATTTTGGCAGTGGGTGCAAGTACAGTTGTTTTAAAACATGAGTACGTAAGTTGTGCCAGTTCCCTGAGTTAAGACTAAGACGTTGTTTGTTTTGGTTTCATTCCTTTTGATTTTAACAACACCTGAGTCATCATGCCTAGTCTGTAACTCAGGGAACTGGCACAACTTTACTCATGTTGTAAAACAAACTTACTTGCACCCACTGCCAAATCTAGGAGTCATGTTCTGTATAAAGTAATAAAGCCATCCCTTTTAGTTCCCATAACTGAACTCTTCTCAATTTATCTTGAATCAAGGCCCTCTTGAGTTACCACCCAATCCCGTAATATAAATGGTACCACCTACTGTAACTTGTTTCATTAGATATCCAATCAGAAAAGTCTTACATTTTAGCATTTCTGTAAGCAGTTTTGCTGAGGCTGGAATGGATTGACAGTTGGTGTGCTGTATGCTGTATTCAATATTGACATTTGGAATGTGGGAAAATATTCCGGTCAGTGGTCAGAGTCTGAGCAAAAAAAAAGTCATACAGCAACACACACACCTCAGAGTAATTGTATTTATTTATAGATTAAGATGAGTAATTTTTTCATTATCCATACACTTTAAGGCATTTTTAAGAATTTTTCACATTTGCGACCACAATTCAAATTTTTGCCTAGGATTTTCAACACGATTCTAAAAAGTTCAGAATTTAGACATTCTCAAAAAATTCTGCCAGATCCACGATTTTTAATATTGCTAGTGGGAATTCAAACCAGTTCATTTAGAACCAGACTTTCTTGCAATAATAAACTATATTATTATTATTATTAATTTTAGTTTTTTTTTGTTTTGCACCTTTCATACACACGAATTCACCTTTTTCTTAAATGGCATAAACTGGTTCATTTTGGTTACAAATCCCCACTGACACATTCATGCACTTGCATGTATTATTTAACCAGATTTTTAAGGAAAATGCTTATTGCCTTCCATGTCGGAAGAGGAAGCTGCTTCTTCCAGTACAGTCAATCAAGAAGCTGTGGCTGCTGACTGTCACAACCAATATTGACGGCTTTGCCAGAAAGGATAAGACGTTCTAATTAAATGACTGGTTACAAATGCATCTAACGAATTGGTAAAATAGCAGTTGGGGTTACTGGCAGATAACTGACACGCCACCAGTTTTGGATGGAAATGGTCTTTTGGTCCATTGACAACTGAGATTATGAACTGCAGGAGGCAGCCAGTGTTTTCTCAGGCCCAGAGTTATGTGGGAATAATCAGAGGCCCATGAGAGTCACAGGAAAAACAATTGGTAATGGAAATAACAAAGGAAATTTTAGTGCTGTGTCATTTTATTATTTCAAAGAGTTTCCTGCTGTAAATCTTACAGTGAGCAACTCCTTGTTTAGCTAATTATGTCTGTGCGAAGTTGGATTTGTAAAAAGGATATGACATAAGAAATGTTATTTAAATGGAATTTCACTTACAGACCTCAGATCAGTTCCTAAACCGCAATATTCTCATACATAGGTACCAACCTCCCAGTTTCCATCAGTGCAGTGAAAGCTTAGAGAGATGTAGCGCATACTCTACTGAGCTTTCACTGCCCCGAATGGACACACCTCTAGACAGAGGCACTAATCATTGGCCATGATGTCATACGTCACAGTTTTGATTGCAGGTCCAAGCAGAAAAGCCAGGAACTAAACCTGCAAACTCCTGTATCTGTCTTTGAGAATATTTAGTTTTAAGAACTGATCTTAGGGCCTGTACGTAAACTGGTTTCTGGGTTTTAGGA